>JBBMJZ010000137.1:12298196-12322292 GCA_037833815.1 Zingiber zerumbet
TTTTCCACCAGCCATCAGGATAAATCGGGAATCGCACCCTGTGATCAATCCGAAAGTCCAACATCCTTTGATTACGCGCCCTATTTAGAAGAAAAATTTACCATTAACAAAAAAAAATGTGGAACCGCCACATCAGCGACCCCCTAGAGTCGGTCCCATGGACATGGAGGGAGGTAAATGTAGGTACACAGGTGGAAGGTGCATGGCAGAGACGTTAACCCCAGACAATGACACCCCAAGGATCGATCTCTGGACCTCTCGGTCACAGAACCATGTACTCCCCATCTGTGCTACGCCCCTGGGACAAAATTTTTTTTTACCATTAACGCTTTCATTTATGGTTGTTCTAAAATATTGGCGTCCAATTAACTATTGTTTTAATAGAGGTTAAGTCATCGAGTGGCGGATGCCATATAAAATTTAAATAATTGATAAATAAGATATTATAAGACAATATATGGTAAAAGATGATTTGCTCGCCCCTAGCACCCCACTAACTCAGTCTCTAGGTCAATACAGAGGAGGTAAATCACGGATGACTACTAGCCATTAGTACGGTAATCTTGATTAATAAGCGATCATGGATGCTTTCATTAATCCAATAAACACTGGTTCGACGTGGCTACTTGCTCGAGCAGGATCATCGGGCCCACAATATTTCTCCACTGCTATTAGCCAATAAACTACATTTTATGATCCGGGGTACAGTAGCAGGATGATTTTTTTGTTTAGATATCTGAGAATTAAATCTCAGTTTCGAAATGACAGGATGATTTTTTTAATTTTTTTTAGATTTCAATAAGTTAAATAAGTTAATAGATGAATTTTTTTTAATGGATAGTTGAGGTAAAAACGTCCGGGATTAATCAGCTTAGATGACAACTAAAAATAAGCGACATTTATGGAAATCAGCAAAAAACGATCAACGGACATGTTGTTTGGCTATGTGGATTGGAAAGAAGGACTCTTCACTCAATCTGCGCGAAGGGCCCTAATCCATCCGTCAATTTTAAGTCTTATTAATCTTGACCGTTAGAAATTTAACGGCTGAGATTAAATAAATCAGAACTGATGGTTAGATAAAGCCATTGACATGGATTACGTTCTTTACCGTATGGAGGGACAACGCTAGGAGTCGTAGGAGTACGAACGAGGGAGGCCATCCGATGGGAACCATAAATAGAAGGGGGAAAGCTTCTTCCTAGGAAGCAGAGGAAGGAGAGGAGAGGGGAGGAGCAAGGAGAGGAGGTGAAGGAAGATGGACAGGATGGAGAGCTTCCTGAAGCGGAACTTCGAGGTGGCGCACAAGAACCCGTCGGAGGACGCGCAGCGCCAGTGGCGGAGGGCCGTCGGTGCTGTCGTCAAGAACCGCCGACGCCGCTTCCGCATGGTCCCTGATCTCGACAAGCGATCGGTCGTCGAGGCCAAGAAGCTAAAGATCCAGGTAACAAAATCGATCCATAACCTCTCTCTCTCTACATTGTTTGACCGGATCGGACTGCATTTTTGTTTGTTGTTTTTCTCATTCTTCTTGCCGCCCGTAATTGGGGATCTGGATCGCGTCCCTTTCATTCTTTTGAGGAACGAGGCGCGCACGCTAGCGCACGCCTGCTGGAATTTCCGCAATGCGCTTGTTGGCCGATCACGATCACATCGGCCAAGTCTTCCGGAGAAATATGGCAAACTGTAACTTCAGCTTTGAAGATTGAAAATTTTGAAACTTCCATTAAATTTCGTGGTTGACCTTGAACGTTGTTCAAATTCTTCTATTGGCGTGTCCTCATTGTTAAGTTTTTTTATTGACTTTTGACTTTGTCTCAAACCAGGGAATTGTTTAAGGACAATTGACATTTTTTTAAGGCCTGACGTACAAATAACAAGTTCAACTAATACTCAGTACATGCATGCTTCGGAAGGCATTCCGATTATACTACGAATATTTCTGCTGCCATTCTGCATTCATAATTAATTATTTTCAGTATTTTTGTTTTTTTTTGTTTCACACACACATATACACATATATCTATAGATTTGAATATATACGTGCATAGGTATCTTTTACTATCATTCCATTCCCTCATTCCCAAACCCATCAACCAAACACCCCCTAAGTGTGCATGACCTTTAAAGACATGAATGCATATCGGAAAATGCATCTCTCTCTCACTTGTGTCTTTGGACACATGCTGAGAGAACTATGTTATGCAACACGGGATGAAATTTCTTCTTAGATCTTCTATATTGAACCTGTTAATACCTTGTCAATGTATTATATTTGGGAGAATTACAATAACGTCTTATATCTATCTCTCTACTTCTTACCTAATATATATATTCTCTGTCCCAGATTATTCGTAGTGAATTTCATTGACAAGCATCTCTCTATAGATTATAATGTGAGAATGTTATTCCATGTCATTGGCTTATAAATATATGACTATTTGAATGCTTTAGAATAATAAAATGTTAGGCTATGGCATATACGCAATTGTATAATTTTCTTAAAATCACAGCATTAAATTCAAATATTAGAAGGGTAGGTGTGTGTTGAGATCAAATAATAACACATAACGAAAATAAGATTATGGAAACAATACAACACTAATACAAATTATTTACCGTGGTTTAAGATTATATAAGTTCCTACGCCTATAGTTCTTTCATGTTTAGTGTGACGTCCATGATTGGAATTACCAATCCACTCCTTTAATTAAGGCAATGGAGCAAACCTCTACTAATAACCTAGAGAAAGGATAAAATCTCACAAGAATGAAATTCGACCTAACTGATGGGCCAATTGATTAGTTTTTCTTGTTGCACTTGATTGTTTTTTATTGTTGCAATTCAATTTGAGATTTATCATTGTATTTATAAGATTTGTCGTTGCATTTGTTTTTTTGTTTTTTTGTGCAATTTTAGTTAGTAACTTGATTTTTGCAAATATTCTAGTATTTATCTTTTGCTACAAATTATTTTTTACATTACAGGAAATAAGGTATTGAATAACTTACAAAATTATTTAACATGATATTAAAAATGAAAAAATACCTGTAATGGAGGGTAAACACTCTAGTTCCCTTGTATAAGAACAAGGCAGACATACAAAATTGTACAAATTATAGGGGTATTAAACTAATGTGTCATACCATGAAACTTTGGAAAAGAGTAATAGAAAAAAAAAATAAGGAGATCACGGTGACCAAAAATTAATTTCGGTTCATGCCGGGAAGCTTAACAATAGAAGCTATCTATCTTTTTGGACAACTAATTAAAAAATATCTGGAAAAAAATAAGATCTAACGTGGTATTCGTTGATTTAGAAAAAACTTATGATAGAGTCCCAAAAGAAATTATACGGAGAATTCTTGAAAAGATAGGTGTTAGCGTAACATATATTGAACTAATTAAGGTGGAGTAACTGAAGCATTTCTAGTAAAGATAGGGTTACATCAAGGATCAGCTCTAAGTCTCTATCTTTTTACACTAATTATGGGCAAAATCACTGCACGCATTCAAAATACAGTACTGCTGTGCATGTTATTTGTAGATGATATTGTTTTGGTAGATGAAACATGTGAAGGAATAGATGCTAAATTAGAATCTTGGAGGAAAACACTAGAAGGGAAAGGTTTTAGGCTTAGTAGAATAAAGACAAAATATATGGAATTTAAGTTTAGCAATATCAGATATAATGAGACAATTGTTAAGATAGGAGACGACGAGTTGCTTGAACTGCGAGCTTTAAATATTTAGGATCATTTTTGCAAAACGATGAAGGGATTGAGAGAGATGCCTTACATAGAATACAGCAGGATGGTTGAAATGGAGGCGAGTGTTGGGTGTTTTATGTTACCGTAAAGTACCTTTAATACTTAAAGGAAAGTTCTATAAAACCGTAATTAGACTTGCTATATTATATGGTGCTGAATATTGGGCTATGACTCAAGCACATGAGCAAAAGATGAGAGTTGCAGAGATGAGACTATTAAGGTGGATGTGTGGACATACGAGAATTAACAGAATAAGAAATGAGAGCATTAGAGAGAAAGTCAGAGTTGCATCTATTGAAAGAAAACTCCGAGAGACATATTTAAGATGGTACAGGCATGTACTTAGACGACTAATAAATGTTTCAGTTAAGCAATGTGAAACTATGACAAATACACATATCAAACGAGTAAGAGGAAAACAAAAAAAAACTTTGTTAGCAACAATAAAATAAGATAAAATTTATTTAAGTATAAATGATGATATAGTAGGGGATAGAACCCAATAACGTAAAAAGATCCATATAGCCGATCCCACCTAGTGGGATAAGGATTGATTGATTGATTGATTGATTGTTGTTGTTGTTGTTGTTGTTGTTTTTGTTTTTGTATTACAATACTCACCTCTATCTAACTTTTGATTGAGTTATGAATTTTTGTAAAATTTAGTGAAATGACTATTATAAGTTCTAGTACGAGACTCTATGTGTGGTTTGCCTTAATTTCATCAAAGTCAATCTTCCCCCAATTAGTCTTCATATTAACTTATTCCTTCTCAAGGCATATTAAACAACAATTACTTTATATTTTTTGTGATTGGTAAAAGTAATTCTCATTAGCTTCCCTTAAATGTTCCACAAAATGGACACTTGCCAGATTTGGGTGGAGCTAATTATCGTCTAGCCATTATGCACTTACTATTAGTAGGGAAGAATATGTAGTAGATAAATTATTTTTTAGGTTTTATTTTTTTAAAAACAAATTGTAAGGCCTATCAGCCATTATAAATTAGGAGCATTTAGACCCTGGTGTTTTTTGGAGAGTAAAATAGGGGAGTGAGTCATTGTTTCCTCTATAAAGCGACCCTCAAATTCTCATGTAATCAATGTTCAATGTAGATATATTTTCTCTCTTTTAGCTTGTTCTTGTGTGATATTGGTCGTCTTGTTGCTGCTTCACCTTGAATGATTTCTCATGTTGAGTGGGTTACCTATTCTAATTTGATACCTCTTTTATTATTCTATATATAGAGGGATACTGTATTGAATTGTGAAATATTTATTCAACTCTTTTCTATTAAGAGTCAAGCTTTGAACATACTTATGCATAATATATGTTCTTGTTTCCCAGATCATTAATTGTTGTTTAGTTTTATGTATTGGAACTCTGTTGGCCAATTTACCTTTTTTTTAAAAAAAATATGGTTGAAATACCATGGAGTAGCTGATGAAGCATAAAACAAAGTTAAAAAACACATTCTTGGTTCTTTCAAAAACATAGTAAGTTCACTAGCTGTGTGACATGGTTCCAAGCGCAAAAAATATTCTTTGCATTCTCTTAAATGATAGTTGTCCCTTGGTTGATATTCTTATCAAGAAAGATATGCTAATGGCACATGTTATCTGTGCAGGAAAAAATCCGAGTTGCTCTTTATGTACAAAGAGCTGCTCTGCAATTTATTGACGGTATGAACTCAGTTTACTGAGTGGCAGAAGTTTAGTCTTCTAGTTCTTGTTTCAATCACAATTTCTTTGATGCAGCTGGTGCACAAACTGAATACCATCTTCCAGAAGAGGTAAGAAGCGCCGGTTTTTGTATAAACCCAGATGAGTTGGCATCTATTGCCTGTGGACATGATAAAAAGACACTGAAGAAACATGGAGGAATTCAAGGAATTGCAAGAAAGATCTGTGTTTCGCTTGATGATGGCATAAAAACAACTGACATATCCATCAGACAGGAAATTTATGGTGTCAATAAATATGATGAGAAGCCTCCACGTAGTTTCTGGATGTATGTATGGGATGCATTACATGACTTGACATTGATCATTCTCATGGCTTGTGCATTTGTATCTGTAGTTGTAGGGCTTGCCACTGAAGGGTGGCCTAAAGGTATGTATGATGGAATAGGAATTACCCTCAGCATTTTCTTGGTAGTGTCAGTGACTTCAGTGAGCGACTACAAGCAATCATTACAGTTCAGAGATCTGGATAAAGAAAAGAAGAAGATCTCTATTCAGGTAACTAGAGATGGCTATAGGCAAAAGGTATCTATTTATGATTTAGTCATTGGGGATATAGTTCATCTTTCGATTGGAGATCGAGTTCCTGCTGATGGGTTATATACATCTGGATATTCCTTGTTAATAGATGCATCAAGCTTGTCCGGAGAGAGTGAACCAGAGTATGTGTCAAATGGAAAACCATTTCTACTAGCTGGTACCAAGGTGCAAGATGGATCCGCTAAAATGCTTGTTACTTCTGTCGGAATGAGGACAGAGTGGGGAAAACTAATGGAGACATTGAGTCAGGGTGGAGATGATGAAACACCCCTGCAAGTCAAACTCAATGGTGTTGCAACAATAATAGGAAAGATTGGTCTAGCATTTGCAACAATGACATTTTGTGTTTTGTTAGGAAGGTTTTTAATTAATAAGGCATATCATATGGGCTTCAAATGGTCTCCGGCTGATGCATTAACAATACTCAACTATTTTGCAATTGCTGTCACCATCATTGTAGTTGCAGTTCCTGAAGGGCTACCTTTATCTGTAACATTGAGTCTTTCTTTTGCGATGAAGAAGCTTATGGATAAGAAGGCATTAGTGAGGCATCTGTCTGCATGTGAGACCATGGGATCTGCTAATTGCATTTGCACTGATAAAACTGGTACTCTGACAACTAATCACATGATTGTAGACAAATTATGGATGTGTGAGATATCTAAATCTGTTCGGGGTACTGAGACTTCTACCTATCTCAAGTCGGTCATTTCTGAAGAAGTTTTAGGAGTCCTTTTGCAATGTATATTTGAGAATAGTACCTCAGAAGTGGTGAGAGACAGAGATGGAAAAGCCACCATACTGGGTACCCCAACAGAAACAGCATTGTTAGAGTTTGGTTTGGACTTGGAAAAGTATCTAGAATCCAAACATGGGAATTGCAGTAAACTGAAAGTTGAGCCTTTCAATTCAGATAAAAAGAAGATGTCTTCACTCATCAAATTGCCCAATGGAGGGATTCATGCTTTCTGTAAAGGTGCATCTGAAATTGTCCTACAGATGTGTGACAGTATGATTGACAGTAAGGGGAAAACCATAGTTTTATCTGAAAAAAACAAGGAGGATATTATGAAAGTCATCAACAGCTTTGCTTGTGAAGCATTAAGGACACTTTGCTTGGCTTTTAAAGACATACACGTTGATCAAGATGATGAAAACATCCCTGCTGCTGGTTACACACTGATAGCTGTTTTTGGAATCAAAGATCCAGTTCGCCCAGGAGTCAAGGAAGCTGTGCAGGCTTGCATAGCTGCTGGTATTAAAGTTCGGATGGTAACTGGCGATAACATAAATACAGCTAAAGCTATAGCAAAAGAGTGTGGCATTCTGACTGAAGATGGTTTAGCCGTAGAAGGACCAGAATTTCGAAGCAAGAGCCCTGAAGAGATGAAAGATTTAATTCCCAAACTTCAGGTTTCTTTGCTAAACTAATGAGAATACTACCAAGTTACCTTCAATATAGTGCTTATTAATGTCTAAACTACGATTGCATCTGCTTTTATAAAAAAGATGTTATCTATATGACCTTTACAGGTATTAGCCCGGTCTCTGCCTTTGGACAAACATACTTTAGTAACCAGGTTGAGAAAGACGTTTAATGAAGTTGTGGCAGTCACAGGTGATGGCACAAATGATGCTCCGGCGCTACATGAGGCAGACATTGGCTTTGCAATGGGTATTGCAGGCACTGAGGTATTTGCAACACAAATTTCTTTCCCATTTATTTCCAAGATCCACAGAAACTTTATTCAGCCTCTGATTTTTGCCATTATTGATCTTAGAATTGACTCATTATTTTTTATTAAATAAAATAGTGAGAGTCAATTCAATCAAATTCCAGGTAATAATTACTTCATCCTATTTGTACAACCGAGTTGGGCCTCACCTAAGGCCCAGATTTTTTTTTTTGTGTGTGTAGGTTTATCCTTCTTTAAGGACAACATTAATCATGCTAAATCAGCAGAATAAGAAATTCTCACTTTTGTGCCCAAGGGATCACAATAAACCATTATCTTCTTATTTAATATATTGCAATAATTCTATACCATCCCGGAACTTGGGTTTCATGTTCCTGACTAAGAAAGAGATGTTTCTGCAAGATTCCTAGTGTAAAGCAGTACTTTGACATCAAATTTTGATTTAAGTTGATATAGTTGTTGCTACATACAACTTTGAATTTTATGCTAATCCAACTACAGAAAATCAAATTACTTTATCTGACTAGATAAGCAAGGTCTAGAGTTTGATTTTAGTGCTAGATTCGATATCAACATTCATCTATGTTGTGCTATGCCAACACTGACCACAAGTCAATCCATTGCCAGAATTACAATGATTGTTCAGAACCATTGAAAGGGAACTTTTCTGCATTTTAACTATTCTATGATGTTTAGTCACCTTTGTTTGATCTCTGAATTTGGATTATTGACCATGTACAGGTAGCCAAAGAGAGTGCTGATGTTATCGTCCTAGATGACAACTTCACTTCTATAATTAACGTAGCCAAATGGGGTCGTGCCGTTTACATAAATATACAAAAGTTCGTTCAATTCCAGTTGACGGTTAACGTTGTTGCTCTGATGGTCAATTTTATTTCTGCATGCATCACTGGTACTCCCCATCCTTATTAAAAATATTATATTGTTTTCTTATTTTTGCCCTTGAAGACAAGTTTCTTTTTTAAAAGCCCCTAAAGTTTTAAAATTGTTAAAATATGTTTTAGCAATTTTTAAATTCTTGTCATTTCACTTTCTAATTATTGGAATAATGATGTGATTAATGATGTTAACGGTTGGAGTATGAAATGATAAAAAAAAATACTCAAGATACTTAGATGATTTTAAATTTCGATAGACTTCCTATTAAAAATATTCCTTCTTTTTGAAGTTAGTTTATCGCTCATTGGTTATACAGTTTCCATTCATGCAACTTTTAGGTAGTGCTCCTCTCACTGCCGTCCAGTTGCTATGGGTGAACATGATCATGGACACACTGGGTGCTCTGGCATTAGCAACCGAACCACCAAATGATAGTATGATGCGAAGACCACCTGTTGGGAGGGATGAAGACTTCATCACCAAAGTCATGTGGAGAAACATAATTGGGCAGAGCATATTTCAGCTGATAGTGTTGGGAGCTCTAATGTTTGATGGGAAGAAACTTCTCAAAATTGAAGGTCCAGATTCTGACATCATTCTCAATACATTCATATTCAACACATTCGTTTTTTGCCAGGTAACAGTTTCTATTCAATTCCTAATACACAAACTATTCTGCTTGTTCGACGAAAGTTTCTAAAATCTAGTTGACCGTTCACTTTAAAGCTCCACTCAGATAGATTTAGGCTGCATTTGATTCATAAAAATTTCCATATTTTTCATGTTGTTCTCAATTTGAGAAAACAGATTATGAAAAAAAAAAATCACAGACTCTTCTCTGGAAGATGATTTTTTTTTTTTTGAGAATTTTCACGATATTTTCCCAATGATTTCAAATTCATATATATATATGATTTATCAATAATCTGTAGCATGATTGACAAATTTAATTATATCATCAATAACTACAACAAATGCAAAAGGAACCTAGATGAAATGGGGGGAAATGAATATGAAATGGTGGTGGTAAATATTCTCATAATTTTAATAGCAGTGGTTGTACAATGTCCACAATTCATTAAAAAAAAGTGTTCTTCCGAGTTTCTTATATATATATATATATATATATTATTTTATAACTTAGTTTTTCTAGGAAATGGATAGTTTCCTTTTCCTGACATTTAATTACGTTTAATTACGTCGATTCGAATTGTTTTAAACTTAAAAACTACTGATGCTTCAGGTTTTCAATGAGATTAACAGTCGTGAACTGGAGAAGATTAACGTGCTGAGTGGTATATTTGGCAACTGGACGTTTGTGCTCGTCTTAACATCAACAATCCTGTTCCAAGTTATCATAGTGGAATTCCTTGGGGACTTTGCAAGCACAGTCCCTCTCAGTTGGCATTTATGGTGGCTCAGCATTGTGATTGGCGCCGTCAGTATGATCGTTGCCGTGATCTTGAAGTGGATTCCGGTCGATTCCTACAATGGCATAGTTCACTGCAAGAATGATTATGAGCCACTCCCTAGTGGTCCAGAAGCAGTGTAACCACAGAAGAAACACTAATTCTAAACCCTTAACGACGTCTAATAATTAGGTCTTGGACAAGATTCAAGACCGAGCATGTTTGTCTAGTATGAAAGACAATTCTCAAACACAAAGAAAGGTCAATCCACATTCGGAATTTCAACAGGTAACAGCCATCTTGCTCTTAGTTTAGGGCTATGACAAAGGGTCTCAGAATTTTGAGCTCCAATTCTTTGAGGACTATGAATTAACAACAGCACCTGATGTTAGTTTATTATTTGATTCATGGATTGTATATAAATTCCACCTTGGTTCGAGGTGGACTTAGTATTTATATTTCGGGTCCGTGTTCAATAATATTCTCTCTTTGTGCTAAAGCCTAATGTAGAATATGAATTGTGGTTTGCATTTGAGATACCTATGAATCCATATCCATGTTCTTTTTATCAAGGTACATCTTAAGTTCCCTCTCCTCTTAGCAAGCGATTACCTGATTGAGTTCCTTCAAGGCATTTGGATATTTTTTAGCTAGGGTTTGTGCTTTTGGTATCCATAATCATGGTTAAGACAATGACTATGATTGCTGTGTTTTGAAGTGTTTTTGAAAGACATATTTACACAAGTCTTGATGTAAAGCTCTATGATTGTAGTTGTTCAATTAACATTTTTTTTAAATGCGTGTGTTTTAGTCTTCTTTTCCATGTAGCTCCTAATTGTGCATAATTCTTTTTAACGCGTGGCTAATTGTAATGGACTTGTAGTCTAGTCCCATGTCTTGATCTTCTTTTTTTCATAAATGGGGCAATATTAAAATATTTAAGAGAATAAATATGAGCATTAGAATTCGAATTCCAACCGAAATGAATATTTTGGATGAAGATCTTTTCATTGTGTATAAGTTATACTTCAGGAGAGACATTATGTAATTTTGAATGCTTATTTAAATTTTGCTACCTTGTGTGTAGGAAAAATAAAATGAAAATAAAAATGTACATTTTGTTATAATTGCCTAATTACACAGAGGCAAGCTCTTTTCTGCTGTTGCCAATCACAATGAAGGTAAATCGTGAGGTAGATTCGATTTGTGCTCCATTTGCATCAAGTTTAGATGGATAAGAAAATTTTATATTTTCGCATAATGTAATTAATTGATCAAAACCCTGAGAAAAGCCCTATCGCTGGCTGTCTCGGCTCGCTGACGCTTCTTCTCGCGCCGCCACCTCGAGCCAGAGCGGCGTGGATTCGATCTCTTCCGAGCATGGCACTCTACCTTCTCTTCGAGTCAGCCTCTGGCTACTCGCTTTTCAATGCCTACGGCCTCGACGAGATCGGCCAGAACACGGAGGCCGTCCGGAACTCCGTTCTTGATCTGACTCGGTTCGGGAAGGTCGTCAAGCTCGCTGCTTTCCATCCCTTCTCCTCCGCGCTCGACGCACTCAACCAGTGCAACGCCATATCCGAAGGTCAGAACTCGTAATCAAGACATCCTCTTCGATTTTTTTTTCTTTTCATTCCTATGATGCCTGTTGGTGATATCTCGAGATCTTCGTGTGAGTTTAGGGCTTATGACCGATGAGTTGAGGAATTTCTTGGAGCTGAATCTTCCCAAGGTGAAAGACGGGAAGAAGGCAAAGTTCAGCCTTGGTGTCGCGGAGCCCAAGGTCGGGTCGCAAATATTCGAGGTGACTAAGATTCCTTGCCAGAGCAACGAGTTTGTGCTTGAGCTCCTTCGCGGTGTGAGGTTGCATTTTGATAGGTTTATCAAGGACTTAAAGGTCAGAATTTGATTATGATTTTGAGATATGTTTCTGTTGCAGTCGGAAGAGTGGTTGAATTTGATCTGATATATTTTTTTTCTTCTTGTTCTAGCCTTCCGACTTAGAAAAGGCTCAGCTTGGTCTGGGGCATAGTTATAGCAGAGCCAAGGTAAAGTTCAATGTTAATCGGGTGGATAACATGGTCATCCAGGCTATTTTCCTTCTGGATACCTTGGATAAAGATATTAACTCGTTCTCAATGAGAGTCAGGTTTGTTTATTTGCCCTTACCTATCTTGTTGACATCTGAATATTTAGTAGATGTAGATTTACATCAATATCTAACACTGCGAACCTTTGATATTGTATTAACATTGTTTTTAGAAGGTTGGGAAATTGCAGATTCCAGGAGCTAAATATGAGACATTAGTAATGTGCTTGTTTCTTTGGGAGACATAATGGACATATTATTTACCTGATATTAACTACAAGTTAGGCCATGATTCCAATTAAAATTAGATTACTTGAATGGTAACTAATTAGGAAGAATAGGTAGCAATTTCTGTTTTATTATCTTATGGCGAGATTCTAAGGTAAATGCTTGTGTAATTTTGATATGCCTAGGCTAGCACCTTAGCGTATGTTATCAATATTAGCCTGTTGTGATTTTATTCAATACTTGTGTTTGGTTGTATACAGGAACACTGTGTAACTGATTAATCACTAAATTGCACTTTCTGTAACGAATCACTTTTCACTTGTGTGTACCACCTAGGTTTTACTATGGGAATTGAGCATGTTTGGACCATATATATTTCATTTTCTCTGCAGAATTTAATCCTTATTTTTTAATGAAATATATGTTGGTTTTCTTCCTGATTTTTCCTGAATAATTTCAAACTCTTACAACTTTGTTCTCAAAGAAAGCACAACCTAACTTTGTTCTCAAAGAAAGCACAACCTTTTTCTCTTCAGGGAACTGCTTCATTTGTAGTGTTATTGATTTTTTTTTTTCATTTCTCAACAATTAAGTCTTCGTTGTTGGTTGCCTGGTATTTCTTACATACATATGATCTTTGAAGGACATATTTACTTTATCCTAAACTTCAAATTTTTCTAGACGTACTTTTTGCTTTCCAAAATTGAGGTTAATTGGCTACTACTATTCATAATGTTTGTCACGCCTGTGTAATCAAAAACAAAAAATGGTGTTCTTCCCAAATATTGATAGCCTTCACGAAATTCCTACTCCATTACTGCTTCAATGAACCTCTTGCAAGTGTGGCCTTGACATACCACAAGTCCACAACTACCTCATAAGCTCTGTGCGTGCATCAAAAGCTTTGTTTTCACAGTCAGCTTGACGATACCTCACAAATTCCTCATCCAAAAAAGACGCATCTTCCCCATTACACACCTTTGACATGCGTCTTCTTGGCAAGACCTCCTCCAGTGTGATCTTCCCTGCTGCCTTTGAGAGGGAGTGTTGAAATATATAGTTTGGTCCCACATGGGATTTTATTCTGATTGATTTTTAGTTTGTAGCTGATGTTTTTGGTATGTGTGTATGAATAGACATACTGTCTCTTTCTGTATGACAAATGACAATATTATTTGTTACTATCTAATTATCAACACCTTGTTTATCCCATTTCTTTCCTTGGTCATTCTTTGAGTTTAACCATAGAGGCACAAGACTTTAAGGAACTCTCATTCAATTGGCTACCTTATCTTCCTATTTACACGGGTTTACTAATCTGTGTTTTGCTCCACCTTGTTGCAGAGAGTGGTATTCTTGGCATTTTCCAGAGCTTGTCAAGATCATCAATGACAATTATCTGTATGCCAAAATTGCAAAATTTGTGGAGGATAAATCTGACCTGTCTGAGAATCATATTCCTGAACTATCAGAATTAATCGGAGACGAAGAGAAAGCAAAAGAAATTGTAGAAGCAGCTAAAGCATCCATGGGTAAGGAGTCTATTTTTATTTACTAAAACAATGTTTTATGGCTCATTTTTTATTTATTTTTATTTTTCAGGACAAGATCTGTCTCCAATTGACTTGATTAACGTCCAGCAATTTGCTCAGAGGGTTATTAATCTTTCTGAATACCGGAAGAAGCTCTACGAGTATCTTGTTACAAAGATGAATGATATTGCTCCTAATCTGGCTTCTCTTATTGGTGAAGTAGTTGGGGCTCGTTTGATATCTCATGCGGGGAGTCTTTCCAATCTAGCCAAATGCCCTTCGTCTACACTCCAGATACTCGGCGCCGAGAAAGCACTTTTCAGGTTCACATTGTCTTCCTAGTACTCTCAATATTGATGTTTTATTTATTTATATATTTCTCCTCTTGTACCACAGGGCCCTTAAAACTCAAGGAAATACTCCAAAATACGGACTCATCTTCCATTCATCCTTTATTGGCCGAGCATCTGCTCGAAATAAGGGTCGTATAGCACGCTATCTTGCAAACAAGTGCTCCATTGCATCCCGAATTGACTGCTTCTCTGGTAAGTCTTTTTCAGAGTGCATATTATTCCTTCCTGCAATTAGGTATGGATATGCATTAGTCTTACCACAAATATTCCCTTTCAGAGGTGAATACTTCTATTTTTGGACAGAAGCTTCGTGAGCAGGTTGAGGAGAGACTCGACTTCTATGACAAAGGTGTTGCACCTCGGAAGAATGTTGATGTGATGAAAGTTGCCATAGAGAGTTCCTTGAACAATGCCACGGAGAAAGATGCTGGTGAGTATCCTCCATTTGTTCATTGCAACATCGTGCACCTTATCAACCATTTGCTCAATCCCGTAAAAGGAGTATTTACTCTGAAACAATTATTTTATACAACATTGACAAAAAGTGAGTTCTTTTTTGCATCTAATAATGCCGATCTTGAGTTTGAGAAAGCCATTCCTTTTTTTTCGAATCTTGAGATCTTGGTATTTGAGTTTCATTTGTATATCCTTCACTTTCGTGGTTCATTTTAGTTTTAGTTTTGCTTGCGGCATGACATGGTTTGTTGCCGGCCTAATCGATGTATGGATGCAGATGGACAGATAGATGAGGCCTCTGTAAAGAAAAGTAAGAAGAAGAAATCTAAAGGTGAGAATGAAGATGGAGAATCCATGGCAGTCGACGAACCAATCCAATTTGTTACAGATGGAGAGCCAGAAACGGAGAAGAAGAAGAAGAAAAAAAAGAAGCAGAAGTTGGAGGAACAGCTAAAGAATGATGTCTTGGGCGAGTCGGATGGTCATGAAGCAGAACAGAATGGAACCGCAAAGAAGAAGAAGAAAACGAGCCATGACGAGCTAGGCAATGATGCAGAGGTGCAGAATGGGACCGAAGGAAAGAAGAAGAAGAAAAAGAAGAGTAAATCACACGATGAGTAGAACTTACCACCCAGATATAAACTTCCCTGAGATTTGGTTATCATCTAGAAAATTTTGAAGCATGATGTTGTTTCAGAAAGGACTCATTAATCTTTGGAAGGTCATACTGAGCCATTGAACTTGTGGGACTTCAGTTGAATTTGTTGTTTCATGGTATTTTCACTTAAGCGATATGTGAGTATGATTACATATTGATTTAGAACTAGGTAAGGCAATTTATGAGATCTTTAAATCAGTGTGTTGGAAGAGATGAATATTATTGTCATTTAGAGTTCGTCGTTCAATTTGAAGGAGAGTGTTGTCAAAACATACATTTTTTGATGTAGGTTGTTTCCTTGAGACCTGATACGCATTATATCAAGCGAATCTAGATGATATAATGATCAAAGTTAAAGTGATGTAGTGGTCAAAGTCAAAATAAAGGAGTATTCATCTGATTCTGTTGATCGTCCAACACTAAAGATCTCGGATCCTGTCCAAGTGGCTCTATAGCAGGATGTTCGGATAGGGTCGACAAGTCATGAAGTTGGTTGGACAAAAGGATTCTAGTATTTTACTCTGAAATTTAAAAAGTAATGTACCCGGTTGGTCAAATAACCAGTTGAGTTCAGGGCAGTCTGGCCGAATGAAAGGATGGTCATGCTCTAAACACTCAAGCCTTCTAAAACTTCTTTATACTCGATCGACCGGATAAAGGTCAGTCAATCATAAGGCTCTCTGTGACGTCCGGCCGGACAAAGACCAGGCAGACTTAAAGACACTTAGCCTCACAAAGCTGTCAATATATGATCGGTCAGATAAAGGTCGGTCAAACGTAAGGCTCTCGGTGTACGCCCAGTCAGACAAAGATCGGACAGGCTTAAAGACACTTAGCCTCATAAAGCTGTCAATATATGATCGGTCAGATAAAGGCCGATCAAATGTAAGGATCTCGGTGTACACCCGACCGGGCAAAGACTGGACGAGCTTAAAGATACTTAGCCTCACAAAGTTGTTAGTATACGATCGGTTAGATAAAGGCCGGTCAAACGTAAGGCTCTCGGTGGACGCCCGGCCGGACAAAGACTGAGCGGGCTTAAAGACACTTAGCCTCACAAAGCTATTACTATATGATCAGCTAGATAAAGGTCGGTGAAACGTAAGGCTCTTGGTGGACTCTTGGTCGGACAAAGACCGGGCGAGCTTAAGGACACTTAGTCTCACAAAGCTGTTAATATATGATCAGTCAGATAAAGGTCGGTCAAACGTAAGACTCTCGATGTATGCCCTGCTCGGCAAAGACCGGGCGGGCTTAAAGACACTTAGCCTCATAAAGCTATCAATATATGATCGATCAGATAAAGGTCGGTCAAACGTAACTCTCAATGTATGTCCGGTCATGCAAAGATTGGGCGGGCCTCATAAAATTGTTAATACATGATCAGTCAGATAAAGGCCGGTCAAACGTAAGGTTCCTGGTGGACGCCCGGCCGAGCAAAGACTGGGCGTGTTTAAAGATACTTATCCTTAGGAAACTGTACATATATAGCTGGTCAGGCAAAGGTCGACCGGGTTTAAAATTACCTGATGACATATTGTCCCTAAAAATAAAAACTCTAACATACATAATTTATCATATGACTCCTTGAATAGATCTCTGACATACTATGGGCACCATACTAGTCTTTGAACATATCTTCGCAGTATTTAGCATACGACAAAGCAGATTAATACCAATACGGGTTAAAGATGCTTCATTTCATAAGGCTTACTTTAAATGCTCAGCCAAATGAAAGATCGACCGAAATATATTCAATGAAAGACATTCTAATTAAGCAGCCGACTTAAAGACTGACCGAGATATATTTAGCAGACAAGTAGCATAAACATTCTAACAGTCTGTCAAAGTTATCGAGGAATATTCCTTAGTGATTTCCTCATTAATTGATCCATTATAACAGCATACTCCAACAACCTTACTAGAGGCCTAAACCATAAACAACAAAAGAGGTACATCTGTGGGTAGAAAAAAGATTCCTCGGACTATCATTGCAGATCACCCAGATTGTACTCTTTCCATCATTTAATAAACTCCGACGCAAGGGGCCACCTTACGATCACGGAGGTTGTGAGAGGTGGTATATAAAAGGGGATTCTCTCCGTTGGCACGGTACGCAATTAGCATCATCTACACCTTTCTCTTGTGCATATCTTCTACTGTCATTCTTCATCCACCTGCCGAAAAATGCATTGACTTGAGTGTCGGAGGGTCTTGCTAAGAACCCCTTCCTTGGTCTTTGGTCACTAACGCTTGGTTGAATTGTCGGATTATGTGCAAGATCATTGAAGAGCTTCATCACCGATTAAAGAAGTCTTTCTTCGGTCAACAAACTATCCACTTGAGCCAGCACGTCATCTCTCTAGCCTTCAGACCGGATCAAGACCTATAAAGGGTGTATCGATAGGGAAATGTCTTTCATCTTACACTCACTAATTTCATGATAGTTTTTTTTTTTAAAAAAAAATAGTGAACTCTTTGTGCTGGCCTTCCTTTATTTATAAAAGTTTTTCTTATTTTTTTTTTAAATTTCGAGGAAGGTGTTCGAGGGAGTTAGTAGTGGTTTTTTTTAACTTCCTTTGTGTTCACCTTCCTTTGTGTTCCCCCTTTGCTCTCAACCGAATTATAGGGTTATTTAGATGTTTATCGGGGAGTTTTAGGGTACTCAAAGGTTTTTATGATTGGTGTTAAAAAAAACTGATCTTACTGTATTTGGACCAGATTTGTGGTCAATTTGTGGTTTAATCGATTTATTTCGGCTTGGACATCCATTCGGTTCAGTTCGGACTTAAGCTAAATTAGCTTAGGACTAGGTTGAACCGAACCGATTTGAAAGCTCATGCGAATAGGAGTGAATAAAAGATGAGTTGTTGAGTCAATGTAGTTCGAAAGTTTAATTTGGAAATTTATTTTAAAAAATAAAAATTGTCAGTTGTATTTTAAAATCCATAAATCCGTCAAACCAAAACATCATGTGGCAAAATTTGATCGTTCAATTCGTTAAAAAAAATCCATTTACTTAGTTTGGTATGATAAAAAAAATTCATTTAATTAGATAGAGATGAACCCTTAATAATCGAATTGTATTATCACTTGTCTCTAAATATTACACAATATCCTTTATATCTTTATATCCTTAATTTTTCTATAATATTTTTAAAATTTAAAAGAGAGAGAGAAAAATAAATATAAGGTTTTGAAGGGTTTATTTGAATATATCGCAATCCCTTCGACGGCGGCGGCGCCTTCGTTCGGCCACGCAAGGGTTTCATGGGCACGGCGACGGAGATTGCGACTGACGCGTCCGCCGAGGCGACTGCCGACCGAGTCGATGCCTTACTCGAGGTGCTTCCTCTCTCTCCTCTTTCACCCTCCCATATCTCAACGCGATCGCCATCTCCTTCATATGTTTCTCTCCAGATTCGTTTTCTTCAAGCACATGTCGTGCGCCGGCTTTATTACACTGCCTTTCGCAAGTTGTACTTTTAATCTCGTTCAGGGTAGGAAGCATGACCCCGTGCAGTATATTTAATGCTTTACAGTCGAATTGGGCAATGTTTCTGGGATGGGTAAATAAAATCCTTTCAAGCAGAGTTCTCTTTGTCTGCGATCTTATTCTTTATGATGTTATCATATCTTGGATCATTTAGGTTTGGTGATTGAAGCTTAAATCACATTTGTTGGTTTAGAGAATGGAGTTGATGGCTAACAAGATCAATGGGGAACGCTTTGTAATTGATTAACTGACAAGTCTCACCTTTACTTTATAATGACCTTGTGAGAAAATAGATCATGTGTTTATTTGAGAAAATTACATGCACGCTAAATTAAAGTGAGAACAATACAGATATCCTTGTCATATTTTTTTCATTGATTATCTATTCGCTTTTTTTGTTGGCATCATCGCTCCATTTTTCTTGAAGTTGCATCGCATCTTTTTTGTTTCAGTTAGTCATTAGTTAGAACATATAAATTCTGAAAAGGAAATTGCTAGCACTTTTTTTTTCCACATCACTATTTATATCCATTGTGGATCATAAAGGTAAGACAGAATGACTTGGATGGATAAGAGTGCAACCCTTTTGTGTTTAACTTTTTGAATGAATGCCCTTAACATTTTTAGGATAGACATCCGTTCCAGTTTAGAATGACATGAAACTGTTTGATTCATTCCAAAGTTTTTATATGCTTGCTGTTATGAGATTATAGCAGTCGATATCCTTGGAATTGGTCTGGTGAAGATACTAATTCCTGTTAAGTGGGTAGTTGTTACAGTAAGTAGTTTATAGTGGCCAAAGACAGCCAACTTGAAAGCTTATATCAATTTGCTAGGTCAGTAAAACTTGAAAAGAAAACAAGAAATATAGCCTAATATATTATGCGAAGGACTATTACATAATGATTTATAGCTATTAGTCTGGCCACATAGCAAATTAGTCCATGTGGCTTGGTACTGCTCTATATACTGTTAATTTCTACTATCTTACCTATTTCGGTCATTCATATCATTTGTGATTTGTCGTCAGTCATGACATCATACGAGACAGTATACCAGTACTATGTGTATGGTTTGTCCAACCTTTTACAGCCGGTTTAAAGTCCATTTAATCTTGTTCTGAGTTGAGTTATTCAATTAATCATTGCTCATTTTTTTGAGGGTCTATTTTTGTTTTTAACTTATTTAGGCCTATGTACCATAGATTCTTTCAGCCACCAAAGATATTCATTGTCATCATCCTGAATCCAGACTTCAACTGATTTCTCAATAAAACTAGTAAATGATGACTTGATAAATTGTTCAATATATATCTAATACATTTGCACTTGTTTCTAATCTTGCTTGAAACTTGCAACATCCAAATTGATTGTTCAGCTCAGTATACCTTATAACAGAACCAAGCTAAACATTAGAATTCATTGTTTGTGTTCATCAATACACTAAGATTATATGGCACCACCAACATTTCGTTGTTTGTGTTCGAATCTGCAAAACATTATTAGGAGGGGCTTAACTTTGTTTCTCTCGCCCGAATGCGGAATTTCTTGCATCCAATGTGGTGTGACGATATGTCGTGGTCAAAGACCAAAAAAGAATTATATGACACCAAGGATATCATGCCTTTAGCAGTTGGTAAAAGTCTGTAATGCTTTGTATTACGTTCTCTAAATTACCTTTTTGTAATGGTTGCCATCCATAATGGTTGTTTTCTCAAAAAACAAAATATGAACTTAAAACAAAATAGTAAACTTATGCATTATACCTAAAATCAGACATTTTCTCCCTCATAATTCTCTTTGAAGTTGTTTAATTCTCATTTGTTCCTGAACGTAGACAGGTGGTGAGCTTAACTTCTATACCATTCACGATAGCATATCTAGTAATCTGTCTTACTGGAAGGGTGTGGAGGAACCAAATTGGGGAAGTCTTAACCAAATAGTAAACCTATGAATAATACATAGACATCGACATTTTCTGTCCCATAATTCTCTTTGAAATTTTTTCGACTTTCATTTCCTCATGATGGTAGAGATTGATGTTTTAATTTCTGTTTAAGCAATTTTGATGCATTAGATATTACTCAAGATACGCTCTATCGATGTTAGTTATTATTAGCACCAGATGGAACCTATAAATGGGTGATGTATACACTATGCAATTGTTTTTTTCTTCTTTTTTTTGCAGGCAGCTCGATATGATGACTTGGAAGATTTAGTAACCATTCTTTCTTCGGGGATCTCTCTGAATTCCTGTGATTCTCAAGGAAGAACAGGTATGTATTCTTAAAGTTGGGTTACATACAAATATTCTGTTTTTAAATATGATAGATTCTATCTCTTTCTGTTTTCTATATCTTATTCATGATTGGTGTTCATCGATTCATATTTAGAAAACTGGTATATTTTTAACTGTGATTGGGGATCGACATGATTTAGTTGAATTAAATATACTAAGGTAATTAGTAGACCGAGTATCAGTCCTTAACGGCTACGTGCTAGAACCACAATAGATACTGATAATCTGAGGTCGGTCCTTTGCAGCGATAAGGGTAATCAGGAAGAAGCATGAATCTCTTTCTACTTGCAGTAAAAATTCTCTTGATCCTTTTTCCGTTTTTTGCCCCCAAAAAAATCAATAATTTGTTCTTGGGGACTGGAGCTGTACACACAGGACACATATTAAGGAGATGATCAACTGATGCACTACTTTAACACTCTTGGCAATCTTCATCTCAACCTACAATTTATCGGCAAATCGTGGTCTGGTTATAGCCGAGCCCGAGTTGGATTTGCAAATTCTGCAAACATTCGTATATTTAGTTGGGCATTTGGCACTCTCAGTTCAAATTCCCATAATCAGTCTCAAAGTTGTTTCGAAATTACTTGTTCCCATTCAGCAAACTAACATGATTTATATTTATCTTTAACAATTTTTCTTTGTTTCTGATGCAACGATTTGATTTATTTTTAAATCACACTTTCAGCTCTTCATATGGCTGCTGCCAACGGGCATCTTGAAATAGTCGAGTATCTTATTCAGAATAAAGCAGTGAGTCACTAAACTAATCATTGTTAATTATTCTTGTCGCCTTTAACTATCTCAAACATAGAATGTCCACTTTTGTTAAGATTTTATTAGCTATAATTTCATTTTATTTTAACAAAAAATTTAACACTTAGCCAAACAATCTCTCTACTATTTCTTGAATATCTTTCTAATTACCTTTCGAATGCTATCTTCGTGATGCAGGAAGTGAATGCTCTGAACTCGGAAAAGAACTCACCCCTTCACTGGGCTTGCTTGAATGGGCATGTAGAGGTATTAGTCTATTTTTTTTTGTCATTTCTTATCATAATAGTCATCATTTAAGCTGGAGATGTCTCAACTATTTTGTGGTTCGTTATATCGCTACGATTGTCGAGATTTTCTAATCTGCAAAATTCTCCAGGTGGTTAAACTCTTGATCCAGACAGGCGCCTCTGTGAGTTTGCTGAACAGGTAAATGAGTCCTGATGTCTTTACTCTTTAGATTGAACTGCTAGAAAACCAACTTATCTTTTCTAATCCTGAGTGTGCTCGATTCTTTCTGGTCCGTCAGCCACGAGAGGACTCCGATGGATGAAGCAGTGAGCAGAGGAAAGATGGATGTGATCGATGCGATCAACAATGCAGTCGCGCAAGTTGAACTGGATGGTTTTAGTGTAGCTTAGTCGTATGAACTAAGTTAACGAATACTTGAACCAATGAGTGAAAGGAGCAGTTTGATTTCGACTTGTGCCTTAAGAAATCGCAACAATGAAATCTTACTCATCTTTAAGTTACTTGAATCCCTCCCCTTGGAACAATTGTTATATCTAGTATGAAGTTTTAGTGTGTGAACAAATCTTGTATGACTTATTTATTTTGAACAAGCATGTTGCATGTACTTTCAATTTCATATGAATTTAATACATATATGCCATGTTTTTTTATATGTCATGTTTTTTTTAGGATAATTAAATTAATTGATTAATTTATATATCACCTTTTTATTCACCGGTGAACATAAAATTCCTGTGAGTATATTTGAGGAGGGGGTGCTTTGGTCCGCTTTTAGCCGATTAGGTCTTGGTCCATTTCAATGATTGGAGAAATTTAACGGTCTTCATCTATTTTTGCTTTTAAACAGATGGAGACCATTAGGATCATTAAATCCCTCCAATCTAATAGGTGGGGACCATTAAATCCTTTCAATCATTACTCCTGTCTAAAAACGGATCAAAATAGATGGGACTAGAGGATCCCATCTCATAATTGAGTTGTTACTTAAGGCTTGTCACCAATAAAGTATGGCTCGATTTTTCACCAATATAAATACTATTTCAATTTATATCGTGCTGTGTCTAAAAAGGTCGCTCAGTTAATGTTGTATTAGTCTCTGTAATTTATTTTCTTTCCAAATGTGTGAGGCCTTCTAAAAGGTCTAATAAGGTGAATCCATAATCTATTCCCTTTCAAAATGCGTAAGGTTTTATTCCCTTCCAAAATGCGTAAGGCGCCCTAGAGGGACAAAAAAGTGGCAGCACCATCTTTACCACCAACCAGTGAACATAAATATCATTTTACGGTCAATTAAGTAATATATATATTTTACAGTCAATTAAGTAATATATATATATATATATATATATATTCGTGAAATGTTTTTATATATATAGTGCACCAACATTAATGATGGGTATGATTTTTTTTTTTTTTGATAAATTGAAAGTATACGTATAAATATGTTTAAAATGAAAAAAAAAACTTTATTATATATTTTTTCAAAATATTTTAAAGTAGTTTTTTGAATGGGAACCAATCATGTTTTGCTATATATACGATAAAAAAAAAGTTGATGGTAATAATTTTTATATAAAATATAAAATATTTTTTAAAATATGAAACGTATTTTTTTCTACTTTTTATTTTTTTCTCTGATTGAGAGTTTGTTAGGATTTTGCCAACATTAAGAGAAACCAATACGGAATTAAGAAATGAAAACTGAGATTTAATTAATCAAACACTATTACCCAAAGCCCAAATGTAGGCCCAGCCCAAATCTTCACATGGACTTAATAGCGTCTCAATTGTGATAACCAAAATAAATTTTCAAAAAAAACAAAAAAATATCAGAGCCAGGTTTCGATCCTGGGACCTGTGGGTTATGGGCCCACCACGCTTCCGCTGCGCCACTCTGATACTT
>JBBMJZ010000137.1:12332619-12366448 GCA_037833815.1 Zingiber zerumbet
GTAAAGCTTGTAATATGGTATGCTGTCACTCCTCTTCTTTGACTCTTGCAGTTTACTTTCACTCTGGAAATCATTGACGACTTCTTGTTCATCGGGAGTCACATCATTCAAGCTTGAAACTTTCATCCTTCCTTTTGGTGCTATGATTGTATAACTATCAGGTATTTCACTCAATTGCCCAACAGTTCAACGTGGCAATCCTTCTTCACAGAAGAAAATAACATAAATTAGTAATTTGATAAAATTAATAAAAGGTGATCAACTATATTGTTCTGATAGGGAAGCTAAACTAATACGTATCCATGACATTCCATAGTGGAAATTAAAGTACAGAACTTACTCTCACTCATTCTATGCATTCAACAAAATTAATGATCCTATTCACACAAAAAATACCTTCTTTGTGTAGTTGATCATACTCATCAGGACATTTGAAATGACCTAGAATTCTTATACTCTCTCAATAAGTATTCCAAAAGCAGTTACATCACTTTTTTTTTATTTTCTTTGGAAAAAAAAAGCAGTTACATACCACTTCTAACAGACGATTAATCAAAGAACCTCACATGGCTACAACCAGGTACTTCGAGCAGTCTCCAATAATCTGAAGCTAATTTCTTGAACGTGATATTAGTACTTTCAAGTAGGATAGTAAACAAAGGATCACTCTGATATTTGGAGAATAATGTGAAGCTCAGCACTGCATTTTGGTGGACAAAAATCCAAGTCTTCCTGTTCCTTCTGTTTCCACTTTGTTGGGAATTTGTATATGCCGGGAAAGAAGGGAAGGCAATCCACTAAAGTGACTTGTTCCCATGCCCTAATTTTATATAACAGAGACAATCAATAATGGAACGAAAGATACTTCGACTAACAACAACACATTTGTAGATACCAAAATTTGTCGTCTAACGACGAAAACGACCCTCAGGCACATGAGTAGCAGTTGGAACTCATACGTGAGCAAGTTCATCATACTTCTGACTAAATAACTTAGGTCATGAAATCATAAAGAAGCCCCACAGGGGGAAAATCCAAAATCGAATCTTTTTGATGGATTGGGTACGAATGATGCGAAAGATACCAAATTCGAGACCAAAGCCAGAAATCGCATCTACTTGACCGAAAAAATTGCGAGAAACTAACCGTGAGTGAGTAGGCGTTCTTGGCAGATGGTTGAGAAATCGCATCTACTTGACCTAATCTCGGGGAAGATGAAGCACGCCAATGGAAGCAATCGGGCACGGAGAGGAGAATGCGAGCGCGCGATGATGGCCACCATGGCTGGAAAATGAAGGCAGGCACAGAGAGATCGAAGAATGGCGAAGTGCAGAGAAAGGTTTACATAAACATATATTGTTGAAATGCCTTCAAAAATCTTTGAAAAATCCAGAATCTTTCTCCTATTGCCCTTCTGGACTGGAGCGGCCCCGATCGAGACCCTCGAGGCGGAGGCGAGGACGATCGACGCCTGATCCAAGAAGAGAGCTGCCATGATCGCCAGGCCAAGGGCGAGGGACATGATTCATACTTGATTTTACGAAAGTGCGATAGTGTAGAAAACACAAATAGTGTAAAAGTATAAGAGTAATCCATAATTCATACTTGATTTTACGCGATAGTGTTTAATTTCACTGGCAAAAAAAAATACACAAATAGTACAAAAATACATAAATAATTCATAATTCATGTTTAATTTTATGATTCGCAACTATTCACAACTAAATCAGGCCTAAACCGCAAATGGAAGTGCGATAGTGTTCTTAGATGAGTAAACACTGAAAGTGATCTAACAGAACAATAAAATGCATCAAATGTACAGTTCTTGAGTTATGAAAGCTGGAAAAGAAAGACAACATCATGCACAAACTCCTCGACGTGGAGAAGAGAAGAGCGCAAGTACCATGAAACCTCTTCACGTAGAATGTGCATCATTAGCCTTGAGTAATCAGGGATCACTTTGGGTGCTTGGTATCTCAGTATCTGTAGCTTGGTTTGCACTTAGGGATTCATCCTGAAAAGAATTCGCAATTAGGAAACTAAAAAATGAAATTGATAGCTAGATGAGATGAGTGTCTGTAGCAATTCTAGCGAGATCATTAACCTTGATGCAGACATATGCGTAAAAGACATCCAAGTGAGAACCTAGAGCTTCAGTGGCCCAGCTGCCATCCCTGTCTAATGGCCGTGGAGCGGACAGTTCCCACCTTTTCCGCCTTGAACTCTTCGCCGCTCTCTCTGAAGTGCACAAATCAATGATCAATTTTCACAAAACTAATTTCATGACGAGCAAAATCCATAATTGTTTTCTTGTTCAATAGTTTGAGTAACTGATGAGCCTATATATGTGAATATATGAATAACGAATAGTACAGGAATTGATCTCAATGACTCAGATAGAGACTCAGGTTCAAACACGTAAGGCTATGAAGATTATGGAAACAAACAAGAAGGAAACAAGCTTGAGGAAACATGACAGTCCTGAGTCTGATTGGGTGCATCAAATTTTGTTGACTAAAAATGACAGTCAAGCATCCCTGATTCTCAATGAATGTATCGAATCAGAAACCATTGTCACTACAGGCAAAATCCAATGAGCCACCCATTAATAAAAATAAACAACATAGATTATCATCACAATAGCTAGAATGTTTTCTCAGCTGATATGCCAACATGCATAGAAGCTTTGTTGAAAGAATGACAAGTAATATCTGAACTCATAAATAAATGATACACTCAAGGGAATTTGAAGATAGAGACAATTTATGACATTGCTAGAATTGGTAGATGTAATAAATCATGTGGAATTATGGCATTTTCCACTCACTTCCAATTCTTCTTTTGTCCTTCTCGATTTTTTGTTCACATGTTCATTTCAAGGTAGGGAACCAAAGAATATCAAATCATTCTGAAAACCAATTAGAGAATTAAAAATATAAACGAGTAAAAACTGACCTAGCAAATGCAGTTTTATATTCCATAATTCAACGCTCCTTAACAAATCCAATCGATTGTTTGGACCATCAAAAGTGATCTGCATTGATTAAAAAATGAGTTAGTAATAATACTACTTACTTTTATTTCCAAAAATGCAATGAAATCCACTCCAAATATACCAGAATATATGCTCCTTTATCCTTGAGGACCCTGACGGAGATTTCATATTGACGTTTGTTAAATGAGCAATAGTTAGTTAAATTTATTACTATAATTGGAGAACACCTTTACCTTTCAACCTCCTTCAACAGCTGAGTTGCATCAGTAATATCATCCTCTCCACACTACATGAAACCATCTTCTACTATCAGCTTATGAAACAAGAAAAGCTTGAGTCGCAATACACTCACCATGAAAGTATCAAGAGTTCCTGCGGAAGGCAGTTCGAATTTTAACCATGTACTAATTCTTGAGAGAATTATATTATCGATACTTGAAACAATCCAAGGATAAAGTGAAGTACCTTTATCAATAACAGCATCAAATGAACCAGACTCAAAAGGACTCATATCTCGTACATCCATTTTGATATCTGTTGATGCAATCAAGAAGCAGCATGCATCATATAAGAACTTTATCTACCTAACGACAAATAAAGACTAAACCATGCGATGAGAATATAATCACCCAATGAAGAAGTTTATGGGCCAAAAATAGTAGAGCAAGCTATCAAAGATTAGAGAGTATACACTTGAGTACTGATTTATGAGCATATTTCGCCTGCATAGTTTCTATCAGCACAGATGATATATCAATGTTGACAACGTCTTGGTAACCATCATCAACCAGGTCCTCGCCAAGTGCTGTTAGAATTTGCGTATCAGCTTTAACAAGCTAATCATTGTCAAGAAAGCAATATTTTTAAATACATATAAGCCAGGAAACAAGTCAGAAAGAAACATCAAGGATTGATGAGGCATCTAGGAATATAACTAATTGAACTCAAAAAGATCAATAAAAATCTTTAACAGGAACATATAGTCATGAATTTATAAGTGATGCCAATAGTGAACCTAACACAACCCGGAAGCTAATCCCTTAATTCTAAAATGCAATAAGTACATATAAATCATGAAACAAGTTACAATAAGATCTGAAGGATTGATGAGAGATCTAGGAATCAACACTAATCTTTCACAGGAACATATTGGTCATGATTTTGTAAGTGATACCAGCACTGAACTCAATACAACTCGTAGCTAATCTCTATCTTATGAAAGTTTGTTGCCAATAATTTTACTCTGTTCGTATCTAATATGCAATAAATATTTCAATGGTTGAAGAGAATAATTAACTAAGCAGCTCAACTAGGAATGATAACTTCAGATTACATCACTAATCAAACCTGGATAATTAACAGCTAAAATCAAGGGTTCTTGAGCTTACTTACGACAAACAAATCTCAATTGCCCATCGCTGTGGCCTATATCCATGATCTTAAGAACAAACCAAACAAGATCCGTTCAATGGACCATAGATCGATGCCACTCCAAGATTCAAAATTCATAAAGGATCGAGCATTTCGTCCTCTCCCATCGCGAAGCGCAAATCAGGAGGCAAAGATCCGCAAGATGAGAAAGGGCGTGCGTCGATCGATTGTGTCTCGGAAGGAATTGAACCCTGAGGGTAAAAAGAAAAGGAAAGGGGAGAAAGGGGGCGGTACCTGAGTTTCCGCAGCCGATGATGAGGATGCGGTGGTGGCGGCGGAGGTAGAGGTCGAAGAGGGAGACGAGGCTTGGGTATTCCATGTACCAATCATAGGTGGAGTAGTTGTTCCGGTACCTCTCGTCCCAGTACGAGGAATTCCAGTAGTCAGGCGTCATACCCGACGAGCTTGAAGTCATCGCGCTCTCTTTTTCTCTTTCTCCATCTCCACCTCTCTCACACTCGCCGCTATCCGGCGATATTGAAGTCTTCGCGAGCTCTCTTTCTCTTTCTCCATCTCCACCTCTCTCACGCTCGCCGCTATCCGGCGATCCTGAAGCCATCCCGAGCTCTCTTTCTCTTTCCCTATTTCTATCGCTCTCAGACTCTCCGCTATCCGGCGATCTTGAAGCCATTGCGAGCTCTCTTTCTCTATCTCTATCTCCCTCACACTCGCCGTCGCCGGCGGCTATTTCACCTGCTCCTGTTCCGGTGCGAGGTAATTAAGTGCGTAAATTGCATCTTAACCCAAAACATTACCGTTTTTCAGTGTAGTCCTTGAATATTATATTTTATCCTTTAACCCCTAAAAATTCTTAACGATCAGTTTTATTTATTTATTTTACTTCCAAAAAAACGCTCTCAAGAAACCAATAATAATAAACACTAATTAATAAAGAGAAAATTTGATACTGATTTAAATTAATTTAATATTAAAAAAAACTTTTGTTCATAGTCTAACCGTGTAGAAGATTTAAATATTTTTAATCCTATTAATATTCTTTTTATCATCAATGTGATTCTTAAACATCTAGTGGAGACTTTACAAAGTTTCTATTCATATAATTCTCTAATCAAATTAATAAAAGATTTTTTTGGCCCACAAAAATATGGTGCAACTAGGGGCTTAAATGAACTTAACCAACTTGAATAATATGTAAATATTGATATTTGAATTTGAGTTTGAAAAATATAAGTGATTCAAATTTGATTGGAAATTTGAAAATATAATAATTTCATATCAAAATAAAATTAGAGCTGATTTGAATTGTTTGAATCTTGATTTGCATATTATCAAATTATAGTTTGAAATGATTTAAATTTAAGTTTGATTCAATTTATTTAAACTTTAATTGAGAGTATTTAAGTTAAAAAGAATCATAGTACGATTTGAGTTTGGCTGACCGACATCTAATGGACAATCGAATAAAATATTATAAGTATAAATTAAACTTAAAAAATTATAAAATATGTTGAAATTTAACATGAATTGGATAATATAATTCATATGTGGATTAAATATTTTTCAAGACATTTTAAGCTTCATTTATCTGTACGCCTAATTGCAACTAAGCAAAAAGGATTTTGAATCTCACTAAAGATAAATATTTCGGAGTTCAATTTCTAGGTATGAATAAGCTATATTTCAATTCATCCGATAGTTAAATCAGAGGAAGACTATCTACCTAATCTTACTATTTTATTAAAAATCTGAACTATTTACTAACTATTTTTTATGAAACACAAAATTAAATTGGTTCTGACTCATGGGTGTCGTGCCTACGACTCCTACCTTGTCACAAAATCATGGTCGTAAACAATAATAATATTTTGTAGGGGCCTATAAGACGGAACATCGATATCATTCCTCCAATAGCGTAGTACAATAGTAAACTCTCAAAGGAACAATTAAAAGATCATGGTTTAAATTCTCTAGGGGTTTATTTTTGGCCGGTCCTTGGACGAGTTGACAAGGATGCTGGGATGAACGTATTCATCTTTTTCCACATCAGTATAGCACCTGCCGTGGCCATCCACTAACATTCTTTATTTCAACTTTTGTTCCCAAGAGAATCTTGCATGTGTAATGGTTCCTATATATGCGACGAGGGAGTGCCTTCTTTAGATCAAGTGTGTGATGCCCACACCTTTATGCAGCCTTATGCCTTCCAACCTCATTCACTTCTCATCTCTTAAACCCCAAATCCCAAAGTCATGATTATAGCCTTTAACACTGGGGCATGTTCCCTTAATGGCCACATAATCCTCGTTCTCAAACTTGTTAAATTTTCACTTCTAAATTTGTCTCCTTACGCTTTCTGTCTCTGGCAAGTGACTTCCTAAATCCGATTCTTTAATACTCAACCAAAGTGAAAAGTATGGATCTAATTTATTGCTCCACTGGTGTTAACTTGATAAGGGTTTGAAGGTGGAGAGTTGTCCCGGCGATTAAATAGCAGTAGAACGTTTTCTCAGTTTCTTAAATATTTAGGTGGTGCTTTGTACATAGATATGGGAATAGGAAATTAATTTATTCTCAAATCTGGTGTTTGGTTGATGGAAATGAAATCAAAATTTTAAAATAAAAATAAAATACTTGGGTATTAATGAAACTCACCTAGTTTTGATGGAAATGAGAATGAGAATTAAGTTTTGGATGAAAATATCTTTAATATATTTGTTCAATTTTTCTTTCATGTACTTTCTTTCTTCTAGTTATCTCTCTCATCAAACTTTCTCACTCATCATACTTTCTCTCCTCATTCTCTCTCATCACATTTTTTTTCTATCATCATATATTTTCTCTCATCACTCTCTCCCTCTTTATTTTCTCTTATCACATTTTTTCTCTCTTTATTTTCTTTCATCATATATGTTCTCTTATCACACTTCTCTCTCATAAAATTTTCATTTTCGTTATTTTCTTCCATCATACTTTCTCTCTCATCATACTTTCTATCTCTTCATCCTCTCTCATCACACACTCTCACCTCATTTTTTTCTCAACACACTGTGTCTCATCGTTCTCTCTCATCATGTTTCCTCTCTCATTATACTTTTTATCTTTTCATTCTCTCCGATCACACTCTCTCCCCTTATTTTCTTTCATCAAAATTTCCTTCTATTTTTTTTGCATTACACTTTCTCGCTTTATCACACTTTCTCTCTAATCATTCTCTCTCATCATATTTTTCTCTTACATTTAATTTTTTTTCTCTTATTTTCTTTTAAGGGTGAAAAGGGGAATTTATGTTTATTTTGATAGAAAATATTCAATTAACCAAATATTAATATTATTTTTAAAAGTTATATCCATGCTCATACTCATTCTTATTTCATAATATTATGATTCTCATTCCAATTCGGGTTTCTAGGAAAGAATTAAACGACACCTTAATTATCTAGATCTAGGTTCGGCAAATTAACGGATGAATTTTCCTTTAATAATGTTAAGTTGATGGATTATCCACTGCGAGCGCTGCTAGGAATATTAGGTGTCCCAAGACAGTCACGATAATACAAAACCTTTTTATAGATACAAGTAGCTAAAGCTTTTAAAAGGAAGCACTACGCGAAAGAGCACGAGCGAAAGGTGCAAAGTATTTGGAGTTGGGAGAGCATGCGCCGGCCCACGCCAACCTTAACGACACACCTTTTTGTGCGCATGTTTCGAACAAGGACAATAATGCAATATTCTCTTCTTCGATCAACTATTTATTGTAGTTTTTAACTTTTTCATATATCAAGGTATAATATTTTATACTTTCAATTATAAATTGATCCTATAATTTATCTATCCTTATAAAATCTAAGGAGATAAGTGGAATGTCTAAGTTGAGCATAATTATTATTTTAACTATTTTATTTTTTTTCTTTTCTAATATATATATATATTTATTGAATCTATGATTAATTTTGTAACTAACTTAACCGATAGCACTGGTCCGTTCCAAATTCCATAACGGCCCTCGGCATCCCCTCCATCAAGCAGGCCGCCGTCACCGGCGGGATCGTGAGCGTGGGCGCCACCCCGTAGACGTTCCAGCAGAACGGTTCCATCACGAAGTAGTCCCTCGCCGGCAGCAGCTCCACGCCGGCGAGCGTGATGTTGGTGCAGGGGACGGCGTCGCTGCAGGCGAGGTGCACCGGGGGGCCCCGCACGTCGTACGTGCCCCGGATGTCGGCGTAGGTCACGCCGGCGATGCGCACGGCCGAGGTGGCGTTGGGGCAGGACTTGGCGAGGCAGTAGTACTGGTCGATGATGATCGGGTTGCGGACGTCGTCCATGCGGATGCCGGCGAAGGTGACCGCCGTCACCGCGCCGGCGCCGCCCTGCCATGTCTTGATGCGGACGCCGTTGTCGGAGAGGCGGATGACGCAGTTGCGGACGGTGACGTTCGTGACGCAGGCGGCGGAGCTGCCCTGCTTCCCCAGGGAGCCGATGCTGATGCCGTGCCCGCCGGGGCCGCAGGTGACGTTGTGGATGTCGACGTTGGCGGTGCCGGCGCCGATGGAGACGCAGTCGTCGCCGTTGGAGATGTGTGAGTCGCGGATGACGACGCCGTCGGAGTTCTCGAGGTGGATGCCGTCGGTGTTGGGGCTGAGGGCAGGGGAGGCGATGCGGATGGAGTCGACGGTGACGTTCCGGCAGCCGTCGAACCGGAAGTGGAATTGGGGGCTGTTCTGGACTTTAATGCCACGAACGGTCAGATTTGAGCTCATGAAGAATCTCAACGCCTGCAAAAATTAAAAAATAAAAACAATTTTGTGAATTTAATAATTAATTTTTTAAAATTTTTTAAAATTTTAATTTACCACAGGGCTGTCGCACGGTCCTGATGAGCTTCCATTTCCCTACAAAATTAAGAAAAAAAGGAAATATTATTATTATTAATAATATTATTATTATTATCATTTTAACTTTGTCGGTCTTGATTTCGAAATAAAATTATTATTAGGGGGTTAAATGAAAGAGTAAAAAAATTATAAACCTTGTGAGGTTTGCAAGGGAGGTCCCACCATTTGGCTCCTTTTCCATCAATTATTCCGCCGCCTTCTAGTCTCAGCCCATTGGCTCTGTAGAAAACCAGCCACTGTCGCCGGTTGTTGTTCGCCGGCCACTCGCCGGGGCCGTCCGGCGGCATCATCGTCCCGTCGACCTTCAAATGAATCAAACGCAGATCGCACAAGAAGTTAGATGGGTGGGATAGATTAATTGGTGATTGGGAAATTCTCCATTGGCTCATGGAGCAAGCACGCACGTGGAGGACCAGCTCGGAGCTCCGGCAAGGTCCGGGGAAGATGGTCGACTGGAGCTTGAAGCTGTAGCCTCGAGGGACGAGGACGACGGGGCCGGGCTTCGCGTCTTGGCACGCCGAGACCCACGCCGCCCTGAACGCCTCGGTGTCGTCGGCGACGCCGTCTCCCGCTGCCCCGAAGGCTCTCACGTCGTAGACCACCGGAACAGGGGAAGGCGCGGGCGCCGGCGCCGGAGACGGAGACGGCAAAGGAGGGGGAGGAATTGAGGCAGCAGGAGGAGTGGCGCGACTGCAATTGGCGGACGTCTCGTTTGATGCCCCCTGCGGCGCGGCGGCGGAGAAGGCGGAGGTCGCCGGAGGCAGAGCAATGCTCTGTTTTAAGTGCTTGGTACGGTGGCGGCGGCTGTGCGTTCTTCCCTGGACGAGGCTGAAACAGAGGAGGAGCAGCACAAGAAGGTGGAGCAATCGTGGGAGTGGCTCCATTTGGATTATGTAGCACAAGTTGTTGCTGTTGAGAGAAAGAGAGAGTGATCCCACAAGAATTTATAATGGATGTAAGATCCACTTGATCAGTCGATCTATCTATCTATCTAAAAAATTGCACGCGAGGAAGGAGTCATTGATGTGAAAGGTCATGGACAAGTTAGACTGATGAATTGTATATGATGAGACAACAGACGAAGGAGGAGGAATGACGGTGGTGGGAGAGGAGGAGGAGGAGGTGGTGGTGGTGGTGGTGGTGACGGTGGTGGAGGGGGCGGAGGAGCATGCAAGTATTATTCTAATGGCGGCAACCGACCAAATACATGCGCAATTGGTAGTTGAGTTGAATTGGGAGGAGCACAAGGAAAGTTAAAAGGTAACGAGTGTGGATGTGTGAGTGTGAGTGTGAGTGGTAAGTATAAAGTTTTTAAAGGTTTTTTGTTTCCGTCTAAATCATAAACTCTAAACCCTAAATCTTGTATGGTCTTCTTAACTTCTCGTAAAAATTATTTGTATAGATTCGTGTGTAAACTCTGTATAATAGTTGTATAATTTTTTTGAAGGCGGAGTTTAGTGGGGGAGAAATGGATTAGTTTTGTTTAGGAAACTCATGGGTAGATGATCTCACCTTTATTTAGAATCTTCAAGAGTTTGTTCGGACCGATACGAGCTAGTTGTTCGATTGTTCTTATGTGTTCATCTACAATTAGTTAGTATGCTGCAGAAGAAGTAAATACAAACACTAAAAACGTAACAAACACAACCCGCATGCACTATTATTTGGTTTGGAACCCGGATTCCTACTCTGAAGTCTAGTCCTAGCGATGCTATCACCACTAAACCTTCTTCTCGAAAATTTTTAGAAGGCGGAGAAATATTTTACAACTTATTTTCACAACGATACAATAAGAAATAAGATGCAAATCAATTAAAAGTAAAAGCAACTTTACCGATTGGGAGGGTGTGTCATGAGTAAATGATCTCATCTTTATTTAAAATCTTCTAGATCATGCTAGGATTAGTGTAAGCTAGATGAGGGGTGAATAACTTCTTTTGCATTATTCGATTATTCTCATGTGTTCATCTACAGTTACAAGGGCGGAGCTAAGTTAACATGTACCCATACTATAGTCCGGGAGCCCAACTGTGGTGAGAAGGAAAAGAGCATGATTTACTACAATATAAGGAAAAAAAAAAGATACAGTGGAAAGTAGCCTGGGGTTATGTATCGGCATTGGTGCTCGTAGCCCATAACCCGAGATCAATTCGAATAGATCACTCGAACCGGTTCTTTGATTGTACAATTAGTTAATATGCAACGAAAACAAATACAAAGACCAAAAACAAACACAAGAGATATAATCTTTTATTTAGTTCAGAACTCTCAATTCTTATTCCAAAGTCTAGTCCTAGCAATGCTACCACCAATAAATTTTCTCCTTGTTTAAAATCTTTTAAAATAGAGAAATCTCTTACAATCTATTTTCACAACAATATAATAAGAAATAAGATACAAATACGAATGAAAACGAAAACAAATTCACCGATTGAGAAAGTTAATGGTAGATGAGTGAGGTGCGAGTTGTGCGTATAAATTTTTCAAAGGTCTTAACTTTCATATAAATTGTTCGTAAGGATTTGTACTTAAACGTTGTATAGTCCAATAAATTTTTCAAAGGTCTTTCGCTTGAAGTGATTGGGATGTGGAGTTTAGTGGGGGGAGAAATGGATTAGTTTTGTTTAGGATCTTTATTTAATCTTCTAGATGCATGCCTTTCTAAAAGTAATTAAGTACTTCTTTATGTACTTGTTAATATTAATTAAGATGATTAGAATGAAATGGGGATTATAAAAGACATTGTGCATATTATTTTTAATTAAGAAACCCCAAAACTATGAAAATAATAAGTATATCATCTTGCCCAAATTGAAACCTCAAGAAAGCTAAAATTTCCTCCTAATTCTCACGAAACCTTAAGCCTAGGGGTTGATTTCTTATTCATAAAATTGCACCATAACTAGAGTATGACTCCGTTGAATTGCTCAACTAAAAACGTAAATCCTAATGTATCATTCGTTAAAAATCTTAAATCCTAAACCCTAAATCCTAAAGCTATCTACCTACTTATCCATCCATCCCGGCCACAGACCAACTAGTGCATTTTTCATCCGCCCACGAAACCACAAAACCTTCTAATGCTTAGTGACAAACCCCAAAAGATATAAAACAAACACACACATAGAACATATTTTACAAATTTTTAAATGTTTTTAAAAATTAAATTGGAATTTAATTAAAGTAAAGCCACAAGAGAAGCATGCGTGCGTGCATGGTTGCTTGGTATTATATTAGTATTATTTATTATTATTATTATTAGTAATTGATTAAAAGTTAGGGAATATGGATAGGGTTGGCAATGGCAGGCATAGAAAGATAAGAATAAATATTGTATTAATTGGCCTTGGCGTGGGTGGAGTTCCATTTCACTACACCACTTTATCAGTTCAAAAATATATAATTATGATAATGGTGATCATAATAATAAATAAATTAATTAAATTAAATTTAAATTAGGGTTTATATTATGATGATGAGAAGAGAGACCAAGGTCTATCCAATTGTGGCCAAGTCAAATTCTAGTACCCTCAAGTGCTTTCTTAAACGTGACTAATTATTCATTATGGAATCTTTAGTTGAGCAAAGACCAGTTTTGATATGACCCCGTTAGTGGCTTGAAGGATGGAGCGATCGAGAGGGATTATGAGTTGCATGCTTTGATTGCTGATCGTGCCGTAGGTTTATAGCTTACTTTTCGTTACTTGTAGGCGATAAGCGATTAGGTTATGTAGCCATGGAGTTCGTTTGAGCGCGAACCAAGCTCTTGTCTAGCTATAGCGTCACCTCATGGGACTTGTCTTTGAAGAAATTGAGTCGAACATTTAAGATCCCCTTGAATGTTTGCACAAGTGATATCAAACATCCAAGATCAAATGAAAAGTATCTTCAATAACTCCTTCCTCACCAACAGATTCGAATGACGGGTACGGGTATCGATATCGATCCATAGAAGTTGTGCTGGTCTTCGACATCAACCACATAGATAATCACACCCACACAATCACCAAAGACAGTTCTCTCGTATATTTGGGAGAGTATTACAAGCATAATTTACTAATTCTGCATTTCCCTCGAGACGTCCTTTCGCAATTTGATTATGGCAAATAACATAAAAACAGCCCCCTCCTCTCCTCTCCCTACTACCTCAAGTAAACACTAAACTAAAACTCATACATCATTAGGAGAATAAGACAACATTATTGACGGCACAATCAACGGCTCGATTGATACAGTTTACAGGCGCCATTCATTTCCGAGTCATCCTTCGTTATGATCTCGAAAAGTCCTTCGTTATGATGAAGACGACGGTGGAGAGTAAGCAATCAGAGATGATCTCGATTAGCTTCGCCTGCTTACTCAGGATCTAGTGGGTAGTTCGATGGCAATGAGGCAGCAACACCTCTCTGACTCCCTTACGTATTGGACCTCCCCGTTCATCAGTTTCAGTATTTTTCGGCATAAGCTGAGTCCTAGGCCTTCTTCGGTCACCCACCAAGAGTTGTGAAACATGTCCTGGACCAATTCTGAAGGAAGGCCATCTCCAGGACAAATTATTCTGAAAAAAGAACAAAAAAAAAGAGCAAAATTTGACGATGAACATGGTAGGAATTAATATATTATTTAAAATAACTTGATCAAAATTTGTCTATGAACAAACAGGTTGTTCAATATGAAATTTTAGTAACTTAGGGAAAGTTGAATTACAGCATTCAAGATGAAGTAGAGGGGTGCTAACCGGGGATCATATTGGTTCGAGTAGTCGATAGTCTGAAACGAATATGACTAGAACAAAAGAAAAGGTCCAGGTATGCAACAAGAACTCAACAAATGAATCGTGTGATAAGTTTTTATGAAAATAACGGGAAAAACCTTGGAGACTTGATTCATAAACTAAAATTTATCCAACTAAAATGTTCAGAGACATGCATCGTCATAATGATCCAGGTAAGAAACAAAAAATGAACAAAATGAATCCCGTGATACGCACATAATATTACTGATAATTGAAATCAGGATCAGAAACACACAACCATACAGAGTAAGTAGTGATTAGAAGCATTTGACGATGATAAAATTTTTACAAAAGCTACTGACTTGCAGCAACAAATGAAATGAATGTGAACAATCATATTCATGCAAATAAGCAACGTATATTTTTTAGAAATTCTAATTTTGTTATAAAAAAGTTGCAATCGAGAGAGAAAAACATAAATCCATGCTTATTAATCAGTGCAATTCACAGACAGATTTAGAGAGTTTTCAAACCAGTTCACTAGACATTGAGCCTCACGAAATCAGCAAGTATTCTGGTTAATCATGGAATTGAAAAGGAAAAAGTTCATAACAATCCACTAGTAAATGAGGAAAAAAAAGGCTGCTTTATAAATCCTCCATGCACTATAAATCAACTTGATGACCAATTTAAATCATTTAATTGTATTCTTTTGCCTTCCCCTTGCTTCCAGGTGACTGAGGAGTCCTTTAGTTCTCGCTCATCACTGTAATATTATCCTCTATAGTCTCCTGTCTTTCATCTTCACTTCTCATTATAGAGAATTTCTAAGGTCTTACATCTACCGAGAAAACTGAAAAGTTTTCCAAGCTTGTTTCCCAACCTAAAAATAAACAAACACTTATGCTACATATATATTACTCAGTTTCAAACAGATACATCGTAAATGTCAGGTAGACATTAATATTTACCAAAAAAAAGAGATATATAGAGAGAATGATTTTTATTCTCAAGTGGTAACATAAACCATGCATGCTTAAACAAGCAAATTTACAAGAAGGTATGTAAATGGAAGTGACTCTGGAGCCCACACAAAGCACATCAGAATTTACTAGTAGAAATTAATGGCAACAGTTGCACTTAAAAAGGAAAACAACCATGCACATTTAACACTATCTTCTAGTTAGTAAAAATTTAAACAAAATGAAAGCACACCTGAAATGTAGAAGAACCATTTCTATTCCATCTGGACTCTGTTTGAGAGTTGGCCTAACCTGCATTTCTACCCAACCTTCTGGAGATGGTGCATAACGGATCATGTTAAGCATAAAATCTGCCAACACTTGCTGAATCCTGAGTTGATCACCATAAGCGAGCATCACTTTTATTTCCTCAGGAACATCTCGAATCAGCTGTAAACCTTTTTCTCTCAATAAAATCATAACTTGACTAACAACGGCATTAACAATGCATCCAAGTCCGAATTCAGTTTTGTCAAGTATTAAGGATCTGGTATCAGATGAAAACATAGATTAACATTGGTACAGGAAACAAACAGAATTTGAATGGTAGTTCATCATGGAAAATATATAGCAAAATTGCAGTTTCAATAAAATGATTTTCACATAGAAGAGACAGAAATATTTTTAAAAAAGTCAAAGAGAATAAGCACAATCAGTTATACAGAAAGATTATGGTTAATAACCAATAAATATAATCTACAACCATATAATTTGGCAAGTTTCATAAGGTATTTCACGAGTTACAAAATTGAAAACAGCATACATAATATGCATGTGAAGTTACTATATATTCTTAAATAACAAAAACATGTTTTACCTTGATGGCTGGGGAATCCTTGTTTCCAAAAGACACAATCTAAATACACCACAATGTTACATTTAACCTTCATCAGCACTGAATCATTCCAGTACAAAAGAAAAAACTTTGTGAAGTAGCTTGGTATTGTACATATCTGGTAGGATTGGTTTCTTACCATAGTTATTTTTTAGGTTACTTTATATAGAAGAACAGGAAATGATTAACTCCATTCATATGTTTTGTTATCAAAATTTTGGGCGACAAAAAAGTATAGGTATGTAACTAAATTTCAATTTAAAAGATGTGCAAAAATGATTCTGGACATTAGAATCTGGAGTGGCATTCCTTTCCACCATGGTTTGAAATCTCGTATCATGTCGAGTGAATCAAGCAAAACATATCGTTCCAATAAATCACTAAAACTAGATACCACTCAACCACTCAACATCAAGGTTCAAAATTTCAAGTTGTGCCGTAGTTTTGGTCTTTGATCGGAAAGATACCGCTCCAGTATCAGGCTACAATGCATGGTGTTGGTGATAGATTGAAGGTTTTAGGAGATGAAACAAAGGAATGAGACATTGTATGCGTTGAGTGGTGTTGATTTTCAATAATTTAGCATAATGGTATATTTTGACTATTTCGCCTGGCATGGTACAAGATTTAAAATCATGTTTGGAACATATCTGCTTCCTTCTTCAACTCCAATCCATTAACGACATCATTTATCGAAACATCGGTATGATACTGAAATAGTATCGTTTCAATCAATAACTTAAACGTCGGTACGGCATTAGATTTTGAACCTTGTTTTCCAACACTATTAATAATTCACTTTTATAATTATTAGTATCCTCATCTTTAATCTTGTGAAAGTTATGCAGATTGCTATAGACAAATTTACACAGACAAAAAGTATCATCTCCATGTTAGTATTCTCATTAACAGCTTTCACATGGATAAAGAGTGCAAAACTAAGTGTCTTTGTTAGAAAATTGAAAAACAACCTAGTATATTTCAAAAGATATCTCAAATATAACATGGCACGTCATTGAGTTGACTATTCTCACTATCAAACTCAAACTAAAAAAACCCTGCAAAAACCACTCCAATCCATTCCTTCAAGTTCATATTTGTTAATTTCCAGTGCCAGTAAATTTTTCAAAGGAATATGAACTATCCAAGTGAAAAACTACTTTTTCAAGCAAAAAACATAGAAAACAAGAAAACTTACCCATCCTCGATACTTTGTAAATTCCCATCCATTATAACTTTCATCATCTGCCTCTCGCAAGAAGTACTTGTCTCAAGAAACTGCCTTTGATCATCATCCAAGTTTGTCTTCTCCAATAGTGAGTTTGTGAACTGAATACCACTCAGTGGATTTTTTATCTCATGGCAAATGTAAGCCAACTCTTTCATCCTAGCAAAGCATTTCTTTTCCTGCTGCCTCTGGATCTCAATTGCTTGTTGCAATTCGGGACTAGCTGTCTGCAAGAAACAAAAGGCTCCAGTTACCTGACCCTCCACATTACTTCTTGTATTTGCTGTCAACAAAGTCTGTACAAACTTTCCATTCTTATCAAAGAAAGCAAATGGATACTTCTCTGTTTCCTTCCCCTCAATAGCATTATGAAGTAGAACCATAAACTTAGTCATAGCATCCGGTCCCTTTAGACGACAACAACTGCCAAAAACCTCTCCAACTAGAATTTTTCCAACTATTTCCCCTCTTGACCAACCAGTAAGCTTTTCCATTGCCATATTCCACTCTGAGCAACACGTGTTCTCATCGGAAGCAAAAATGGGAGGAATCAAGGCATTAGGATTATGCACAATAGCTTTATAATCTCCTTGGATGTTAATGAATTTGTCCATGATGATTTTCTGTGTAGTAACATCCTGACCAACAAAGCAGACACCCACGATATTATCTGTGAAGTCCCTGCTAGAACATGCATTAACGATCACAAAAACAGCATCTTTTGGTTGTTGAGAGCCAAATGTCTTCAACTTTATCTCAACATCTTTATCTTCTTCACCTGCAGGAATCTGAGTTTGGTGAATGATATAAAAATCTAACAACAACACCATCACATCTATATTCATGCATCTTCAACACTATTTTGATGATGAGGCTATATGTGTGCCTACTGTCAAACAGCTTAAGCTGTACCCAGCATAACTGGCATGTCATATGGAACTAACCAATAAAGGAAATTGTCACAGCAACAGATTCAAGTTCTCAACTGTAAGCAATTTCAAATGATATTACATAACTGGTTTGTGAAAAGCAAAATGGATGAAGTACCTCTTAGGGCTCGATAGACAAGCTTGTCAACAACATATGCCGACTCCTCAAAGACAAGGTCTTGAACTAGCGATTTACCCATGGCCTCCTCAACTGGTAGTCCTGTCAACTCAGCAATCTTAGCATTCCACCCATTTATGCACCCATCTGAATCAACAGCAAAGATAGGTGCAGTTGCTGTCTCTATCAACCTAACCATCTCCCTTGCAACTGAGCTAAGTTCATCAACCCTATGCATTTCCAAATCACTAAATTGGCCATCGACAATGCCTTTTGAGTTGCTCGTCCCATCAACATCCCTAAAACTATCACGCAATATAAGCTGCAGTGAGTGGATGGCATCCATCTCAGCATTTTCCCAAGGCAAGCTCTTGCTTTTGACTACCTCCAAGAAGGCCTTGAAGGATGTACGTGGGTGCATCCGTTGCCCATCGTCCTTGTCCTCTGGATGATGCTTAGCCCCGCCCCATTTGATTTCCTTAGCTGTATGAGACCTGAACCAGAACAAAAAATCTTTTCTTGTGATGAATGCCACAGCCATGCCACAGACTGCATCACCAAGCGCTGCTGCTCCAGGGTATCCAGCATCCGCAAGGCTGTCAGTGCTCAGACCAGTTGAGCCCCCATGGCAAGTGGACAGCCATTCGACTATGTCCTTAATCTGTGCTTCAGTAGGTGTAACACCGAGTGGCCAGTACTTTCCATGGTAGAATAGGGCAGCCCCGTCACACTTGACAAGGTCCATAATGCTGGGGCTCTGAGTGATGATACCGGAAGGGGAGTCACGGAGCAGCATGTCACAGAGGAGAGTCTGAGTGCGGAGGATATGCTTCTCCGAAAGCTGAGCAGCCAACTGGAGTTCCATATTGAGCTGAAGACCAAAGGCCTGCATGAGGAACTCGCAGGCGTAGCGAAGGGGAAAGGGAATGCAGCGAGGGGAAGTGTGGTGGCAAACGACAAGGCCCCAGAGCTTCATAGAGCCAGCCCGGGAGGAGGAGGAGGAGGATCTGCCTCCATCCTCATCGCCGCTGTTGATGATAACAGCCATGGCAAGGGAGGCTATGGAACCCATGTTGGACATGTACTGGGCATGGCAATCATGTGGGGCACGGAGAGTAGAGCCGACGAGGCAGAGTGGCTGGACCAGGCGTTCGTCCTGGATAACGCGGACGGGCGTGGCGTTGCAGTCGGCGATCATGCGCACACGGTTCTGCTTGAAGAGGAAGCGGGATGCCTGTGGGATGTCTGTGGCCGGATAGTGGAGGCCCATATAGGGGTCGAGATCATCGCGCTTGGACTCGGCCACCACCTCGCCGTGCTCGTCTTCATGGAATTTGTACACCATGACGCGGTCAAAGCCGGTGAGCTCGCGGACGTGCTCGACGACGGTGTCGCAGAGGAGGCGGACGTCGCCGCCGGGGAGAGCCTGGAGGCGGGAGATGGCTCGGACGGCAAGCTTCTGGGACTGAACAGCTCCGGCGATGGAGAGGGCGGGGTCCTCGGTGCGGGCAGGCTCGAGGTCCAACACGATGCCGACGTCGATGCGGTGGAGGATGGCGTAGAAGGGTTTGCGGGAGGTGCGAGAGTGGATCCAGAGGGGGTTGAGAAGGGCGATCTCACGGGCGGCAGCGGCGCGCTCGAGGAAGGTCGCGGCGGAGGGGGTGAAGAGGGAGCGGACGTCGGCGCCGAGAGCGAGAGCAGGAGGATGAGGGGCGCCGAGGGAGGGGACCGACTGGGGCGACAGGTCGAGCAGGTCGAGCGTGTTCTCGCTGTAGGCGATGATGCGGAACGAGGGCTCCTCGACGGCTATGGTACAGCCGAAGGGCTGGATGTGGCCGCCGCGTTGGATCTTGGACAGGTAACCGGTGATCTGCTGCTCCAGGACGGAGCTCGATGGCGCCGAGCGTAGGACGGACTGCGAGTAGTCAAACGATCGGCCCGACTCGCCGGACCGCTCGAACACGGCGTGGAGACGGGCATCCTCCGTATACTGCGCGATCGCCTTGTTCATCCCCGATTGGCGGCTACTTCCTTCTCCGCCATGGCGGCTACTTCCTTCTCCGCCACCGCGGTCCCTCTCTGACGACTGAGAGACGGCATTAGCACTGCTATTCCGCTGCTGCTGCTGCTGGCGATGCCATCCTCCGCCGCCGCCTCCTCTGCTGCTGCTACCGGAAGCCATGCTTGATCCACTGCCTGGGCTGCAGTACCAGAAGTATTGATCTGCCCGAATAGCTATTATCCGGGAAAAATTATTGAAGAATCGGAATAAAAATGGATGATTGGTGGATTTTTGGGATGCGAATTGAGAATCAATCTCCTTACCGGCAATGGTCGTTCAGAGGGCAATCTCGGGATTTTACGACCGACCGAACAAGAAATAAAGGGCGAAAATTAGAAAAAGGAAAAGGCAAAAACAAAAGAAACGGCTTTTTTTTTTTTGAACAAAAATTCAAAAAAAAAAAAACACTCCTTCATTAATTATCATCACTTCGCCTTCCAACCACAACAATTTTTTTCCACAAAAAATCAAAACCTAAGAATAATATCACACAAATTAAATTAGTTTTAATATTGTATTACAAATTGTGGTTGTATTTATCACATGATTAATATGACTATGACAGAATTCCAAACTACTACCTTGAATTATATTCCTATTTGTTTAATTCTATAATTTTTTACTTTAAATTAAAAGAATTAAAATATTGGCTGAAATACACAGTTCTTCCAATTTCATTTTTAAAATAAAAAATATTTAATTTGATGATTTTAAAAATAAGAATTATCTTTTCATCTTTAATCGAGAATAAAAAAAAGGACGTGATAAGGTGGGGAAGAAAGAGCAACCCTTTTGGATGTCTCTCTTTTAACTTTTTTTTTCTCCATTTGTTCTTCTTTATCCCTTTTTTTTCAATTCTTTTTAGAACAATAGGAATCTGCAAGTCAAAAAAAAAAAAAAAACAGAGAGAGAGAGAGAACCTGAAGTTACTAAAAGAAACCTGCATTTCTCCTGAGCTCGTTTATAGGATGCAATGCAAAATTTCCTAAAAAAACAAAAGAAGAAAATTGGCTATTATTGAGAAAAGTAAATAAAAGTTGATGCTTGACTTGAAAATTTTCAAAATGAAAATAATAATAATAATGTCAACTACAATGTTTTTGACTATTTAAGAATATCAAATCTAAGTCAATTCAACTTGTGCCATCCATCGTACAATTTCATGATTGCGACCAGCAGCAACTTAAGGGTCGACCCCAACTCGACTCAACCGAGCTATGGATGGCTCAACCTAGCCCATTTTCAACCATCTGCAAAGTAAAACCTCAGGCCTGTGTAATTTCGCAACCCTAGTACTTCCACTCATTGTACTCCCACGATCGCTCAATGTATAAACTAATAATAATATTACAGCACAAACTTCAGTCGTCGAAGTGTCAACCTTACTCGCAAGGAGCTTATGTATCAGAAAGGGATATATTCAAATTTGTCGTTCAACAATTGCAAGATGCCAACACTAGTAGTATTGCGCCTTATGGAATCTATTCTAATTTGTTGTAAACAAGGTTTTGCAATAAACTTGTTGCAATATGCAAGCTCTAACCATGTTGCAACTTGGTGATCATCCATAAAACTAATAAAATAAATAAATAAACACTCAAAAGAGGTACATGTAAATATCCAAAGATCGACAACTAAATCATTATCAACTCAGATCCATTTCAATATGAACAATTTAATACCTATGGAACTAAAAGAAACAATTTCAAAATGAAAAGTGCATACCATGAAACTTGTGACCTCAAATTGACTGCACTTTGAGAAGCATCACTGCAAAGCAAGAACAGATTGGATGAGCATACTAATTGACAATGGCAATAGTTCAGATCGACAAAGTTTTGTCTATTGGAAGCAGCCACTCATAGTACAGTGGCCAGGCAGAGATAAATTATCCATCAGTAGGTGCAAGCACCAAAAGCAAAGAATAAGATTCATTATCAAAAAATATAGGTAAAATCTCAGGCTCCATCCATTCTTAGCTTCACCATCAAAATCAATACAAGGAGTAAATTTGTCATAAATGATCATCCATTGTGTATTCAGCCACGTCGAAAGTTGGAACAAAGCATGAGCAGTATCCTGGCTCTGGAGTGACGGTTCAGACACTTAAAATCTGGAGATATTGAAAAGCATCCCAGGTGTCCATTATGCAGGAACATACGACTCTAGCATCAACTGTGCAGGTGATGGAGACTTAATCTCGACAATCAAGTATGTGAAAGTCCACCCCTTATCGGCTTGGTTTTTGAACATTTCTGCATACACCTTTCCAAATCCATTAGGTCCGCGAATATGGAAGCTTACCTGCATGAATGCAATCAAACTTTTCATTACGGAATGTGTCTTTAGAAAATAATGGTCATGTCATCGAAGAGACATGGTGATATACAAGTAAAGCAAGAATTCTAAGGACAAAGGTTAGTGTGCACTTCAATGTTCCAGTATGGAGCTAATATGCTTTGCCCAGCAAATTCAGAATTCTTTTTCAAGAAAAAAAATACAGGAAATTTGGATCAATTTAAACTAGTTTGCATATGAATATTTGTCCTCTTTCTTTCAATTGTGTCACTGTATAAGTTAAATAACATATAAGCACAACTAAGCTATCAAGCAAATGTCTTGTGATTAAAGTTAAGCAACTCATTGAGAAATATTCAATTTTTTCTAAGGCAGGCAGTGGGTCAATTCTGGAAAAAAAAAAGTCCACAGCAGGATATTATGATTTGTCTTTTCTTTCGGTCATGCTACAAACAAATAACATATAGGATGATCGTTGGGTTTGACAGTTTAAGCTAATGACCTCATTTTGAGGTAGTTGCATTATTTTGAGTTACCAATATTAGTTCTTGAAAATTTATATTTTTGACAAGTTACATTGCACATGCACACTGAGCAAATATAGAAAATGCAAGCTTCCATTATGTATGTGTGTGTGTATTTATCTCAGATACTCAAACCAAACACCTAATTACCTGTGGCTTCCTAAGGCAAGGTCCTAGACAATCAAATGCTAAATGAGATATTTTGATAAGATTGGGAGATAATAACCTCGACATGCTCAATGCCAGCTTCATCAGTCCAAACTCTATTGGGAATGCGTTGACGAGCTGCACGGTTTCTGCTTTCTTGGCCATATCCAGTAACAGGGTGGCCTATTCTAACAGTAACCTGGCAAATATGGTAAGAAAAGTACTCCAAAATGAATGAGTAGGGGCATTGATTCAGCAATTTAAGGAAAAAAAAAAAAACTCAATTAGGCCACTGGAACATACCCGGCTATCATTCTGTACCCTTTCAAGTGCCTTTCCAAAAATTTTGTACCTACAGCAAAGATTAAAACAAATGCATGAGAAATGCTTTTATCTATATAATGATTCAATCATGCAACTATATAAATGGAACACATTCAAAAATCAAAATAGAATATTCCTCTATGATCATTTGCCGGCAAGAATTGGACTGATTTTAGCTTTCCACTTTCGATCTCAGCCAAGATCTAAATCTCAGTCCCATAACCCTACCAATCCATGCGCAGATCTATTTGTGACATGTAGGATGTGTTTCCCACAAGGGAAAGAGACCCGGAAGAAAAAAATAGATGATAGGAAGATTTTCACAGCTGTATTTTTTTTGTTTCCTTTGATGGAAAAGTTAGAGGGAAGGAAACCACTGAAGCAATCTTTTTCGGTTGTTCTCTATACCGCTTTCATCCAATTTGGACAAAAAATCACTTTCACATGGAATAGAACTAAAATCCAAGCTTGAAAAAAATATTAAAAAATCTTTCAATATATATATATATATAGATCTTTGATGAATAATTTTTTTCACCCTCTTTCCCTCCATCAAAGAAAACAATTGGATAGTAACCAATCAAATGTTTTGTCTCTTGACTTACATACATAGTCAAAAAATGGTGTTAGACAATTACAGTGTTGGTTCAGATAAATCGGAAAATACACATCCAACAGCATGCATTGAAAAGTTGAGTACCAAGTTTAAAGTTCCAACAATAGCAGTCAATCTGTAAGCAGCTGCAAAAGCTGAAACTATTCCAGTTTGTAAAAGAATCACGAATGAATGGTTGCATGATTAACATAATATAATTATTTTTTATTCATCGCACAGTTTGGAAAAGAACCATAAAAGAATGGTTGCATAATTAACAGAAAATGTAATTATTTTTTATTCATCACATGACAAGACAAAATTGAATACTTTTTACATCATTCTTCATGCAAGATTAGTTGAGTCAAAACATATAATATAGCTGAAAACTATTATCAAAGTATAAAAAATTATGTAAATCTTACTCTTTAGGCTCAAAAATTAACTCTTTAAAAACAGCATAAGCAGCCACGCCTGCAACACCCAATCCTGCAAGTATTATAAGACTATATGAGGCACCCTCAGTAAATGTCACAGGCTTTTCTGGAATGTTGTATGTAGGTGCATCAAAGGGATCTTCAATTGTTGATATATCTTTTCTGCTCTCCTGAGGAATTTGTATGAATATTAGTTCTTATAGACTATAATTGACACATAGTTCTTATACAACATTATGATCAATTTTGAAAATAGAATAACCAATAAATCATAGGTTAACCTTGTTAGGCTTATCTGTATTGTCATTTCTGCACTCAGACAATTATGAGATAACTATGCCACACTGAGAATCCACTATCTTATTTCACGATTTCTCTACATAGTTATTCATTGGCAATGAAATATTTACTCTGACAAATTGTTACAGTTAGAGCCACAAAATGACTAGTCACATCATAAGATTGGTTTGGCAGCAAAAAGAAGACATGGTTTAACCATCCTAGCTGCCTAAATCTAATAGATCAGTCGCAGTTGTTATATCTAACTGTTGAAGTTCATGAAGAATGAGAAGAAAGCATCATGAGTATACTTCAACAGTATCTATATTCTTTGATAAGTTTTGATAGCCCACCCCCTAGCTAACTTGGAGGTCGACTATAAGCTGACCCCGTGATTTACCTTCCTTCACATAACCTGGGACGGGCTGTGAGAGGTGCCTGGGGTGAGCGTAATCACCTTTTGCTACAATTTGATAAGTTTTGATAGCTATTTATAAGGATCTTTTCAACCAATTAATAATGTGCTAACCATAAAAAACTAAGTGGATTGGCTTATGTTAATAAGTACTATGATAAGACTTCAGAGATAAGATAAAATGTTCAGTTAAGCTATTTAATAAAATTTTGAGTTAAGTTATCTAGTAAAATGTTGAGAATTTAACCAATTCATATGAACAAAGACGGCACTGAGTGAATCACTGTGAAACATGTATTTTTTATTTTTATTTTATTTTTATCCTTTTTAGTCTTCCCACACATCAATCTCAGTATTTACATCCTTCATTAATTTTTTATATATGATTTCCTAGCTACCCAATACTCTAATACATATAGTAAGGTGGATTGTAGAAGAGTTTTATAAAATTTTCCATTTTCAACTACAATCACAAATTCTAAAAGCTTCAATACATTTTCAACTACCATTACTTATCATAGTAATGCATTTTCACCAATATCTCTTTCTCATTGAATAATGCATACAATAGAATATATATAAAGCTCTTTCAGCAATGGCATGCCCATTCATCTTGATTATTACCTCACTTCTTTTCTTATTATGTAAACTATGATTAATACATTTAGTTTTGGTTCTACTGAACTTGAAATTCATAGTTTCTAATTTTTTTCTCCATAATTTAAGCTTCCAGTAGTCTATCTCTACTTATCAATAAATACTATTTTATTTTGTGAATAACGTACAGTAAAGAGATTTAACTTGAATATGATTAGGAATTCATCTAGTACTAACATATAAAATATATAAACTTAAAGCTTACTATACACTAAAGAGAATTATGTTGAATGCAATTAGTGAATTCATCTAGTACTAACATAAATAAAAATGTAACCATAGAGCTTAGCTTTGATATAAACCTACAGCAACGAGAAAATTAATTTATCACATTCCCGATAGCCCTATTACTGATGACTAGATCATGCCCTTTATTGCATCAATATAATTGTTAGATATTTTTTTATAAAACAACATGAAAAGTTTATAGGATTATCATAAAAAAAAATTCAAGTCGATATAATCATATGCAAATCCTTCTTTTCTAAATCATATCAATGAGACAACAACTCAGAACTGAAACTAAGTACAATAGCATAGAATCAAAGCATGGAAGTGAAATTAACATGGCAATTGAAAAATCAATAGTGCAACTTCAATTCAAACCTCACTTCTCTTTTGTTCCGATGTGGAATAATTTGATGCACAAGTTCTTGCTAAACATGGAAATATGCCAGGGTTTCTTTTGTAAATATTAGGTTGACCTGCAGGGTTTCTGTTGACCAATTGCCATCTGGAGAATTTGGCAATTTTTTCTGGAAGTGGAAAACTTGTATTAACTCGCAATCTACTCTCAAACTCTTGAGAACAAATATACAAGTTAAATAAAAGAGGGAGGAAAGGAGCACAGAAGGGAAGGAAACCCAGGCATATAATAGTATTTCACCATATAAAGAAAAACTCTTTGCAAGTCAAGCCAACTGAAAACTAGCCAAGTTGAAAATAGCAGTTCATCAAGTAAATAAGCTTCTGAAGACCACTCATTATGTCATTAATAGTAGGATTCCTGACAACATAAATCCAGGTATAAAGATGAATGCTAGTTTTAGATACTTTAAGACACCCCCGATGAAAGAAAAATGTGCATTTAGATGATAAACTAGAAGGAAAGAACTTGATATCATAAAGATAAATGATTGACACAGTGCAATGGATGTTCTTAATTCATAACCTAATCTTTCATGCTTAATTACAGGGTAAATTTTTCTATAGTTAAATCCCAAAACATATGCAGAAAAGAACTGAAATTAACAAAGTCAAGGTTTCTAGCACAAGGGTCTTTTGAGTACTAATCAATGATTCAGACTTAACTAATTTTTGGAGTAAAAGTGTACTAATGCTAGCATGACTCAAACCAAAAGCTTAAGTTGCTAGGGAAGGATCTAATCTAAACTAATGTTTTACATCATGATTAATTCTTACAAATTAAGACAATTCATTGTGTCACATTGTATTCTTGGAACTTGATGACGAGGGCAAAAATATCAAAAGTACATTAAGACAAATCATTGTGTCACATTGTATTCTTGGAACTTGATTATGATGAATACATCATGTCAGCACATTTATGTTGTTCGTTTGAGGACTAACAAATGGGGATTAAATGGCCAAAGGTTTTGAAGGATAATCTCCTTTTGTGCCCTTCTACAAAATATCATAATTATAAGAAAGGGATAAAATTAATACACTGTTGGCACATTTATGATGATCATTTGAAGGCTAATAAATAGGGATAATTGACCAAAGGTCTTAAGACGATAATATCCAGATGAGGGAAGACACTTTTAACCAAAGCTATATCCCACTTAATGAAAATAAAGTGAAACTAATAAAATTGATAAGACTTAGACTATTGTGAACAAGGCATCAGTAAAAGTTTCATTTGGTATATACCTCAACATATACACTGTCCACTTCAGTGTGAATATAAGACAAATTCAATATCTTGGTTGTCACATGCCCACCTTTAAAACAAATTCATTATATTATTTGTGACAGGACTGTTCAACAAAAATAGAAAAAGTAATTTTTCAGATACTTCTCTTATGACAGACTGTTTGTTGATTAGCAAGTTATTTAGTGACTAAGCATAATTAGTTAGAATAAAATAAAAAGGGACCTGCTCCAAGATCAGATTAATTTATATGCCAGAGCATGATAAAATTGCATTACACGTTCACCAACACACTGTGCATTATTGTGACTTCTAAAGGAATACAGACAAGAACAAAGATATAAGTAGTCTCCAATGGAATGACAATAATTAAGATTATGTATTTCTTACAATAAGCATAAGCAGTTCAAAAGAGAAAAGGATTTTTACATGCGCATATCTTGTTTTTATTTTGCATTGCTAGGCCTCTTCAATTAACCATACTTGTATCAGACTCTCAAGCTCAAGACCGTCCATCAAACCCCTATTGACTATGCTTAATAATTTTCTTTTCAGAAAATGTGGAGTTAGGCACCTAGTTCCATACCTATGTTAAATACTTGTGAACATTTGGAGTAACATACCTTGCATTTGCATTATATGTTATACAAATTATAAGAAAATGACTAAAAATCATGGAAATGATTGTAGAAGAATGGTTATGTTTATACATGCACATTATTGTATGCAAAGAAAAAATAGAAACGGTGAGGGAAAATATACAGGAAATGACATGCTGATAATTTTTCATTACTTGAGGACAAGATTTACGATTGAAAATGGAACATAAAAGCCTTCAAAATTAGCTAACCTTCAGCATTTAGGATATCCTGCAAAATGAGGAAGAAAAAAAAACTGTAAAATTAATTAAGTGCCTCAATGCAATATTTTACTGTGACTTCAATAGTTGAATACATTGCACTGGAAGCAGAAAATGCATGGTGGTTTAGATGAAAATACTTTCTGTATATGACATCAAGCAAGCATTGGTGAGTAAGAAATTATCAAAACAGTCACAGACTTGAGGTGCATCATTGTCAAGGAACTACAAAGAGAAACTAACATAAATTTTTTAAATCAAATGTACTGATGATATGTTAACCGACTCCACCTAATTGGATAAGGCTTGATTGTGGTTGTTGTTGACAACATGTCCACAACTTTTCCAATTTTTCATGGTTCAATTGCAGCCATGATCAGTATTGAGAAAATTGGATACATTGCATACAAATTATCTCATAGTCATAAACATGTTCATCAGAGTTAATTACTTTATTGACTATGCAAACTAGTTCCTAAGTCCCAATCTTCAAATGGATCTTTCAAAACTTCAATTGACTGATTAGTTGATAAAAAAAGAGAGTTTTGGCTTTCACTCACAGATTGTTTCAAAAAGCATATTAAAAGACCTCATCGCATTCATCTAAACCTCAAAAATCATATTAATTTAAATCACTAAGTTAACCTATTTAGTAGGTTGTAATTCGTAAATGTTAACTTAACACTTGTGTTGACAGTGACAAAACCTTTAGTCGTCAATATAAATAATTTTCTAATGTTTAAGTATTGACCACATGTATCCACGCATGCAGAATATGTGTTATGTATACTGCTTGCATGCGTTTTTTAAGCCATGCTCTTACTGAGACAGAGGAAGAAAAAAAAGAGTCAGCGGAAGTACCTCCAACAAAACTAACTCATTGATCATACATTAACACATGAAATTAGAGAGCATATTTAGCTTCTGTGATGCCAAATTCAATGTGTGATTCAGTCTTTATAGTAAGAGTTAAAGCCAGTATCTTCCAATTTCAACAGAAAATTGATCATGCATCATCAGGAATCCAAGTTCTCATTGATATTTCACAAAGCAATAACAACGGGTAATTCGGAACACTCTCAAAGTAAGATGACTTGCATGATAAAAAAACATGCCCAAAACTTCGGGAAAGGAATGACTTCTCCAAATTTTCATTCCAAATGAAACGATTCTGTAAGAAACAACTGACATCGTATTGGTTTAATAGATAGGAGGGTGCATACCAAAGGGCAACAAAATTCACTAGGAAAAGGAGACCTCAGTAAAGAGGAGCTACTGAGAGAGAATGAGACCAAGTCGAACCCATCCATCGATTAAGCCCCAGAATCTCGATGAATACTTTTTTTTTTGTCAAGATAAATAACGCACACGGAGGAAAATAAGACTTGGCGAGATCAAGTACGATGAATAAGGTCTTAGTAGGGAAAAAAAAACAGAAACTCGCCTTGAACGATGAATTCGCCAATGATCCCAGAGCCGATTCCCTTGCAGAAGGCAAGCCAACGGAGCGGTTTCCGATCGCCTCTGGCCGGGAGGAGGGCGGAACCAGCCGGCGCGCGGCGGCGCGTCGAGCAAACCCTGACAAAACCCTAGACGCCATCAACAACCAGAACCTAAGCGGACGGGACCTGAGTTCGTCCTCGAGCTGGCGTAGTGACTCGATTGCCCGAGAAATTTGACCTGGGGATACGGCACGATTTCCCGGTCGACCCGAACCAAATACTGAACCGGACCAGTAAAAATAAATATATAAATCCAGTTAGCGTACCTTTGGGATAAAATTATGTTTTCTGTCCTTTAATTTATATTTTTTTTATTTTAATTATGTTACGAGTCAATTTACATTCTTAGTCCTATAATTTATAATGTTTTTCAATTTCAATCATTTTTCCTCTAAAATTAAAATTTTTCAACGAAAAATACTGAATTGTAAATTGAATTTGGGGATTTTGATTTTTATGACCCATGTATTTTTTATATTCCAACCACAAACTAGACATTTTCCGATGAAAATTTTCAATTTTAGAGGAAAAAAGATTGAAATTGAAAAATATTACAAGTTACAGGACTAAAAATATAATTTTCTCTACCTTGGGGTGATGGTCAAGTCCCATAAAAATTTTTTATAGGTAATCGGAATAAATTGGAAAAAGAAATGCTTGTATTCTTACCATAAATATCTGAATAATAATCTAAATATCATATTATTGCACCATAATCTGGGGCCTACTAATAACAAAAGAGTCATTATTTAATGAATTTTAATAAATTATTTAGTGAATTGCCAAGCATCTACACCAATTTACTTATCTAAAATATAGAATTTAAGGAAAAAATTAGTTTATTAAATTTAAATATTCATTTTTGTTATACAATATATCAGTTTTCACTTTTTTTTTTCTCTTTCTTATAATGTGTTAGAAAAATATAATTCATTTCTTAAATTTAAATTTAGAGAAGAATTATTTATAAATGTCAAATTTAGAGAATGGATAGAATAACCTGTAAAATTTTTTTAGTTGTCATATTTAAAATTTAAGATAATTATTGATATGGATGTCCTAAGTTTTAGTATTATTATACCCAACTTTTGTAATAATCCAGTTATCATTAATGAAATACCCTTTTTTTTATAGATCCATCTATTAGTTTTGTTTTAAATTGACTTATAATTCTGTTTAAAATTATTTTAAATTAAAATTAATATATTCCTAAACCTCTTTAATGTATTTTTATTTTTGGATCTGGATTTGATAGTGTAAATTGGGAATAATTTTTTTTAAAACTTTTAAAATTTATCAGAAGCTCGTTATAAGTATAGGATAATAATATTTAATTTGCTCTAATAAAACAATGATATTCAATAATAAAACAGACCTTTCCAATTTAAAAAAAATATTAAAATTTTAAATTTTCGAATGATAAAAGTTTATAAATTTTGTCATAGAAAACTTTAAATTATTTTAAATAAAAAATTAATATACTCCTAAAATTTTATTATAATATTAAAAAGATTTAAAAATAGTTAATTTTTAAATTACTTGGGTAAAAATTTAAAAATACACTCTGTTATAAATTTATATTTTCTGAGGTATAAAATATATTAAAAAGATGTTTAAGACTAAGAGTATATTGATTTTGATTAAAGTGACTCAGATTTTTCTAAATTTATTAATCAATTTCGAATAAAATTGGATGAACTTGTAACGAAAGACGAGGGGTATTTTTGAGAATATCATATATATATCTGAGTATTATAAAAATTTGGATAGTCATTTAATAAGGAAAAATAAAAATTTTGGTTTCTACTCCCTAATAAAATATAATGAACACTAATTTAATTAATTACGCCTGATATTTTTAAATATAAAAAGTCTAAAAGTAAATATATATTTTTTAAAAATTCAGTAAATTAAATTAAAATATAGTATATTTTCTATCAAATTAAGTACGATTTTTTTTCTATCTCAGTTAAATAAAAAATATACTATATTTTTTTAAAATTATGCTAAATTTAAGAGAAATTATATTAAGCCTGAAAAAAATACTTAATTTGATAGAAAAAAATATACTCAATTATAATTTAAAGTGTTTAATTTAAGAGGAATTATATTTATTTTTAACTTTTTTACTAAAAATATGAGAGATAATTTTAATAGAAAATATAATTAAATTTAAAGTGTTGAATTTAAGATGAATTATATTTTTTTAAATTTTTTTATTTTAAAAATCTGAGAGATAATTATATAATGATATTTGTAAAAGGAAGTTGAAACAAATAAAATTTTATAGGTAGAGAATGTCAATAAAGTTTTTTGGATATAAAAATTAAAGTTGTGATTAGGAAATTTTTCCTAATTTAACGTTTGAATAATACTGAAATAGGGCTTACGGTTCAATAAAATGCCTAATTATTTATGTAATTTTAAATATAATTAATTGATAAGATTATATAAAATATAATAGATATAATTTACTCAATAAAAAAATTTCAATGATGGATACATAAAATAAAATGATGAACCTAAAAAAATAAAATTATGGGCTATGAATATATATGTTTATTCTTAATCTTTTCATTATTATTTTTTAGCATATCACAACTCAAAATATAATAAAGTAAATATGTGGTAATACTCTAGCTAGATAATTGAATTCGATCTGACCACAGACTCATCTGAGTTGATTCCCAGATCCGAAAGCGATTGATCGATTGATTTTCTGGATCGATCGTTGGATTAGCGATTAGATTCGGTTTCTGTGGAGAAGTTAACTGCGATTATCATCGCATCGAAGAGAACTTCATCCGATAAGAGATTAATCGAGGAGAGAGAAGGAGAGAGAGAGAGAGGAGGAGGAGAGTAAGAATGGCGACAGCGGCGGTGGCTTCTTCCCCAGCAGTCTTCCCTCTCCGATCCTTCGCCAGGAACGGCCCTTCCCGAGCTCCTCGCGTCTCTTTCAACGTCTCCCTCATCTGTTCGCCTCGCTTTACCGTTTCTTCCAGGTACTCTCAAGAGGTTTCTTTCGCTCATCCCTGTCCGTCCCCAGTTGCGTCGAGGTTTTCAAAATTTCTGGGGGTTTCCCCCCTTTTACAGGAAGCACAGGGCAGTTTGCTGCAGTTGGAGCTCTCCCGAGGCTGGCTCCTGCGCTCCCAGAAAAGGGATTTGGTCAATTAGGTCATTTTTTTTTCTTAAAGTTGTTCTATGTTTTGAAAGACGTTTGTTTTCCTCTTCTGATGTTGATCTGAACTTGATTGACAGGGACGATCTGGTGATGCCGTCGACACCTTACTTCCTCGCGGAGGTGCAGGGAGGGCAAGGGCCGCCGCCTGCGGTGCAGGAGAACTTCCAGAGCGTCGTCAGTCAACTATTTCAACATGTATGAATTTATGCTATTAGTGTTGAATGTGCTAGATTCGCTTTTATCTAGGGATATGAAATCAATAAGAAGAAAAAAAAAATGCTTGCAGAGAATTGTTAGATGTGGTGGACAAGTGGACAACGACATGGCGACTGTTCTTGTGGCTCATCTTCTGTACCTTGATTCTGTGGATCCTACAAAGGTATCTGATTAGTTTTTGCAGTATTTTTTCCCAGCTCAGTGTCTTTTGAAACAAAGTTTTATTTGGTTCATATCCATTAGTAAGGAATCTCATTTAAATTGCTCATTGTATTTTAACTTCATGAGTCTCG
>JBBMJZ010000137.1:12366548-12377289 GCA_037833815.1 Zingiber zerumbet
GTTAATTTAGAAATGACTAACAGTCAACTCCGTGTTTACTTAAAACTGACCATATGTTGACACTTAATTTTGGTGGGTCCTGGACGTGCTGCCGTGGTAAGAAAAATAAAAAAAAAATATCAAAGTTTAATAATTATTTGGTAAAAAGGAAAAATATAGATAAAAGGGGCGTTTTAAATTCTACAATTTATCAGTTATTTTATTCTAGCAATATCATTGCTAAAATGGACAGGATAAACCATCTAAAATTACGGTCGAATTATAGTCATGATATCATCATAACTAATGTTTTGATGAAGACGGGTGATTAAAGGTGGCCAGTGATGAATAAGTGGTCAAGCTATCGAACATCGAGCAAGGGGGGTGGCCTCTTGTTGGCTTCTAGCCACCCGCTTCGATTTAAACTATAATTTGGATGACAGTAGATACTGGGAGAGATCATAACCAATTACGATCGGATCGTAGTCACGATTCGATCATAATTAAAAATGGTTTATCTTACACGCCACTTTTTTTTGGACAAGATGATCTAGGTTCTATTCTAAAGCAGCTATCCGATGATGTCATGTCCCAGGTCCAAAAAAAAAAGTGGACTAGGAGAAGAACCACTTGTAATTGCGATCGGATCATGGTGGTGATCTGACTGTAATCCCTCCTTAAGTTTACTGGCTCCTTCGAGTTATAGTTGGGATCGGAGCGGGTAGATAGAGGCAGTCTAGAGACTACTGATGATGAACAAGTGGTTAGGTTGTTGGGTGTTAAACGAGGGGGCCTCCTACCATCTATCTTAACTCAAACTATAATATGAGACGATGAATCTATAGAGATATCATAACTAATTACGATTGAATCACGATCATAATTCGTCAATAATTATAAGTGATTGTATATATTTTTGTTTTATAGACCAGATCATTTGGTCTCGTTATTTGATAACTAAAATAAAATATTTAGGATTGATTAATAGGGAAATAAATGATTTATTATTTTATAATATCTTCTTCGTGGTCGTTTCTAAATGGCACCTCACAATTTCATACAATAACATTGAGATAAAGAGCATTTTGGAGAAAAAATTATCTTATGCGGCTTTTTAGAAAACGGCGTCGATTTGATGTTCAATTGTCCTTTTGGATTTTTTAAATAAAAAAGTGAAAATGAAAACTTAATTGTATTATTTATTAAAATAGTTTTTTTTAGATTCTTAATTTCTCAACGATCAACCCTTTTCCTGCTCACCGGCTCACTCCCTCTCACCGTCCAAGTAAACAAGAACTCAGCCAAAGGCCGAACGGTCAAAGAGAACGAGATAGATAGAGAGAGAGAGAGTGTGTGAGTGAATCTCTGGCAGATCATCAAATCTGTCTTCAATCTTCGTGTTTTTGTTTTTCCTTTTTTGTCTTCTTCCACTGAATGGTGTTTTTCCGGCGCCGGCGACGATCTCAAGGAGTCAAACCAGTCAGCACTCTCTCCAACACACGAGCATGGTGACGCAGCGGCGCATGATGTAGAACCTCGCCCTCTGTTCCCTCACCAGCCTCACACACCGCCGCGAAAACGGCCGCGCCCCCGCCGCCGCCTCCGTGGCCGTGGGCGCGCTGCTCCGCCGGCTCCCGTTCCTGCTCCCTTTCTTCGACAGCTTCCACTTCTCGTCCATGTGCACCTGCGTCTCTCTACTTCCTCCCGCGGAGGAGGAGAAGAAGAAAACAGAGGAGCCAATCAAGGAAAGGAACTCTGCTTACTAGGAAGGAAAACAGAGAAGAAGCTGAGGAACTGAGATGAATTGTGAGTACTTGAGGTTATTTATAGAGGGAATGGGAGGAGATTTGAGAAGGAAGATCCACCCGCTTTTCTTTCTGATCGTCAATTATTTCACTGCCACTACTCTTTTTGTAGAGTTGAAAAAAATATCATCAGTGTTTACCTAAGAACGTTGGATATTTTCAATTTATCCGATGAATGAAAAAATTTTATAGGATGAAATTAATCAGTGTAAATTAAATATCTCGTATTAATTAAAAAAATTAAAATTTTTAAATTTAAAATATTTTTAAAATTTATTAGTATTTTTTTATTTTTATATAAAAAATATATACTATAATAATTTTTTTTAGTCCTACATCTAACGAAATAAAAAATTTCTATAAATACCTAAGCTGAAAAGTTAAAAGGTACATCTTTCTCGGCATTTTCGTTAAAATCATGTAGTATCTATTTTTATCAATTTAATATTTTATATAAAAAATTAAATTAAAGTTTTAGGGAGGGATTTAATAAGAAAAAATTATGTTTTCAATCCTATAACTTGCATCTTTTTCAATATTAGCCTTTTATGAGTTAATTTACGTTCTTAGTCCTGTAACTTGTAATATTTTTTAATTTCAGTTTTTTTTCTTTCAAAATTAAATTTTTTCAACAGAAAATGCTGAGTTGTAAATTGAATTTGGGGATTTTGATTTTTTATGACCCATGTACTTTTTATATTCCAATCACAAATTGAACATTTTTTGTTGAAAAAAATTAATTTTGAAGGAAAAAGGATTGAAATTAGAAAATATTATAAATTATAAGACTAAAAATATAAATTAATTCATAACATAACAAAAATTAAAAAAAATGTAAAATACAGAACTGAAAATATAATTTTCTCGACTTAATAATTTAATGCTTGGGTTCTTGATTGAATATACCAAAAGTGTACGCGGTGGCTAATATCGTTTAAATTTTAGAATAAATAGAATTATTTTTCTTATAAAAAAATTAGTCAAATATCTATTTTTCCGATTAATTGAGAAAATCTCCATCGATATCATTCGAGTGGAAACAAGCAAACGTGGATCCAGCTGGATGCTCGAGATAGAAAAGTTGCATCGTCCTCTGAATTTGATTATTACCTATCAAATTCTAATGTCAAATCATGAATAATCAATTTAAATTAGGGTAAAAATTAAAGAAAAACATCTTTTTAATTGAGCGTCCTTTTTCATTTGTTTTTTTTTAAAATAAAAAAGCGCCTCCTCCGTAGCCCTTTGAAATATGGCATAATCGCCTTCAATTATGTATTATTTTTCTGTATCATATTATTAAATTCTAAATTGATTGGTTAACCATAGGAGTCTAATTGAGTCAAACTAAATCGAGCTCGAGCTCCTGAATAATCGAGCTGACCTCGAGTTTTATTTAACAAATATATTCATTATTCACGAACTTATTCGAGTTTTTATCAAGTCTAAATGAGTTTAATAAATATAAAATATAAATTTAAATATTTATTAAAAACTAAATTATATATTTAGAGAAAATTATAATATTTTTATTAAAATTTATAATTTTATTCTAATAAATAAGTTTAATATATTTATTTATATATTTAGTGTATGAAATCTATAAATTTAACATCAAAACTATTATTTTTTTATTTAAAAGTTGTTTCATAAATGTAATAAATATATTAGTTAACGAGCCGAGTATTGTGAAATTTAAATTTGATTTATTTATCTTAACGAGTCTTATTAAACGAGCTTTTATTGAATCGAGTTTCGAATAACTCATAAGCGATTTAGTTCATTTATACTCTTAATTAATCATAATTTTATAATTATTATCGTAGTTATTAGTAATTATAATTTTATAATTACTATAATATAAATATTATAAAATAAAATAAATCTATGTTATAACTATGAAATTATAATTACTACGAAATAATTTCATAATTATTAATGACTTATCTTATTTATACAAATGAATTTAATATATATATATATATATATATAAAAGATGATAATATGAAAAAAGATTAATAACATCTACGTCTGTATACCTGTACCAACTAAAAAAACACTCATTTAAAAATAAGTAAAAAAAAAAAATGTTATTTAAATTGATCATGCGAAGACACGATGCACAAAAAAACAAAAATGCAAAAGTCGGTGGAAAAGGAGTCATACTTATATTCCAACACGAGGCCAAATCTACTAGGAATCCAATGCTCGCAATTAAGATACTTTATAAATTTATATGAAAAACAGTTATTTTTAATATCTAATTACTAAACCATTCCAATTATTATTATTATAAATTATTTATCTCCGCTATCAATTAAACTAGCACCAGTGATAAAATTAGTTATTTTTATAAACATTAAGTTTCGTTGGAGATATAAAATTATAGTCGTCGTGAAGAAATTACAATCATTAATTCCAACATCGAGTTGAAATCGAATTAGGGTGAACAATGCTCATGCCATTAGAATCATATTTAGATCAACAATGCTCATGTCAAGTTGTTCCTCTCCACTCTCTGCTTGTCCCCAGAGTTTTCATAAGCCTTCTCTGAAATCTGCCAAAAGCTGGATTAGGGTTCTTGAAGATTTCTCACCATGTTTCATTGGCATCTGAGCTTGAAGTGACTGGTGCCTCAGATCCCACTGCTCTGCTTCTGTTTGCAACAGTGCCTCGACAGTTGTATAACATAAGAACACAACATTGGATTCCTCACAACATTGGATGCTCCCCAATCATCCACATGCAGTCTTTGTTCTTGGCAGTTCGAGCAAAGACTTGATTTTTGATAAGAAGGCGGATATAGATCATACGATCGAGAAAAAATACAAAGAAGAAAATTCCAAAATTGCACACTTTGGTACGATGAACTACGCCAATAGCACAGGATAAATGGGTAATATATTCTAATATTACAAAAAGAGGATCGGCCGAAGATTAGGTCGAAGAACAAGAGTAGATCTTGGCACATAACAGCTTAGCGCAAGAGCTAACCTTTTCTCCACCGGGCTTCAGGCGCAGGCCTCCTCGCGCCTCGGCGCCATCGCAAAGAGGGCTTCGAGGTCGGGCGGGTTGAAGTAGCCGTTTTTGGGCGGCGCTTTCTTCTTTCCGTATGCCGCAGCGGGGGACTTCTTCCTCGGCGGCGGCGGGCAGAGGATCGCCGCCGGGATCCGGCACTCCGCCCTTCGAGGGGTCACCCACCCGCCGCCCATCTCCTTCTCCTCCTCCCGCCGCTCCACCGCCATCTTCCGCAGCCCCAGCGTGGCGATCTCAGCCTCGACCTCCATCTTTCGGATCAGGGAAGAAGAAAAGGACCGGCCTTTTTTCAAACGAGGATTCGGAGGGAAAGGTTCTTTCTAGGGTTTTCAGGGATTGATTGATACGTATTTATATAGATGCGAGCGGACGCCGCGGCGGGAATTTGGGCGGCGGGAAAATGCACCGCTTGCTTTTTATGGTTTTTCACAGTCGGCTATTTTTACACAACATTTACCTTCCTTTTCATTGGCTCCATACTCGGCCCCATGGCAGGAAGTCACAGTGGGTGTCGGGCTGCATAATGAATTTCCATCGTTCATAGAACTTTGCCTCGGGTTCCTTTTATGGCACTTTTGTTATTTTGGCAAAATCGGGGAATTCCTGGGCCACAAGTTGGCCCAATTGAAGCCCAATCCTCATTACAAATTAATATCTTTTTGGCAAAATCGGGGGTATTCGAGCCTAGCCGAACTCTTGAAACGAAGCACGAGCTTTATTTAACGAATATACTCATGACTTACGAGCTTATTCGAACTTTTATCTAGCTTAAACGAGTTTAATAAATATAAATTATAAATTTAAATATTTATTTTTAAAAAAACTAAATTATATATTTAGAGAAAAATATAATATTTTTATTAAAATTTATAATTTTATTCTAATAAATAAATTTAATAAATTTATCTATATATTTCATAAGTAGGATGTAAAATTTATAAATTCAATATCAAACCTATTAGTTTTTTTATTTAAAAGTTGATTCATGATCTTAACGAACATGTTCACAAGATAACGAGTCGAATATTATGTAGCTTGAGTTTGATTTGTTTATCTTAACGAGTCTCAAGCTCAATGAACTTTTATCGAATCGAGCTTTAAAAAATTCACAAGCGACATGATTCATTTATACCCTTATTTTCAAATATAAGAAGAACTTGAAACGGAAAAACAGGCCCTTCTAGTGAATAATATTTAAATCAGGGTGTATAATGAATAAATTTTCTTCTATATATGATTAAGAACTAATAACTTCCACCGTTGGAGAACAAAACGTGGCTCGGCGATTAAGAAACCTTCTCTGCTTCTGCTTGATCAAATCATTCCTTGCTTCAGATCGGTCCGCCGTGATGGGTTACGACGATCTGTGCGTATCTTAATTGAACATTTGTTTTTTTTCTTCCTGGAGATCGATTTTTCGTTCCTGCATTTGTTTTGTTTGTATTTTGGGCTTCGATCTGGTTTCCTCTGCAGGTATATGGACGAAGACGGAGAGCCTTTGATGGATCCGGACGCAGCCTCGGATAGGGAGTTTTCCCCAGAGCCGGCTCTCTCGGTCGACAATGATGACGAGGACGAAGGCGACTGGGGACGGCGGGACCGTTCGCCGACACCGGTGATGAATTCTACGGATGATTACAAGAGCGGAAAACCTAAGAAGAGGCTAGTGAAGAGGGGTAGGGAAAGCTCACCGGGTAGGAGCGGCAGCCCCGAGCCGGCGTTTGACGAAGAGTGGTCAGACGATTATGAGGACGAAAATTCTTCGTCTAAGAAGAAGATGAAAAGCACTCCGTCTCTGAAGGAGGGAAAAGGGGGGAGTTTGAAAAAGAACAAGGAAAAACTGCCCTCGTCGTCTAAAGCGGACCGGTTCACTGGACAGGGATCGAAATCAGGATCTAAGGGCTATGGTGGGGGATCGAGAGATGACGAGGCTGACCCAGAGGAAGAGGAGGAAATGTGGACAACTATAGCTGGTGGAGATTCAGAGGTTGGACGCTTCATTTCCTGAAACAATTTGCTTCTCCTTTTTGTGATTTTGTCAAGTTGAACTGCGTCCGGTGTGTCATGGCTGACGAATCAGGATGATCAAGAAGGTATGCGAACTGTAGATGATGATAATTTCATCGATGATAGTGGTGTGGATCCTGCGGATCGTTATGGAAGTGATAATGAACATTTCGCGAGGAATGCACCTGAGGTTAACCTTTTTTGACACCTGTTATGAGATTTTTGTTTTTATGATTCAGTTATTATTTTTGTCCATTTCGAACATTGACGTGCCTATTTGAATGTTAGAAGGATTATCTTGAACTGCGATCTTTGATCATTGCTTGATTAACTGTCATAGTTGCACACAATTATCATATGTGCATAATCTTCAACTAGTGTGCATGCATAGCTATTCAATCCGTTATTTGCTTTAGTAGGTTTTGAGAAATTCATGAAATTTCAGTACCATAAAACTGAGGTATTTTATCACAAAACGGGAACAATCTTTGAGTCAATAGGCAATAACTAGTGGTTGTTGGTTAGGGAGATCGCTAGTTCTTGGTGAACTCCTTGAGGAGAAGAGAGAACAATTTTCATATCAGAAAATAATTGAGACAATCTCAGTACTAAAAAGGAAAGAAATATGGCTTTTTGGTGAAGGTCACAACTTAAGTATCTAGCAACATTTCTGTGAAAGTGAAGGCCGAATCTTTAGAGATGCACAACTATGATTATGGAAGATTGTAAGCTGATGACATTAATACAGTGGCAGCTCCTTCAAACTCTTAAAAATTTGGTCCAACTCTTGTGAAACTTGTCTACAAGACTCACTATTTGAACCATAAATCTGTTTTTAATACATTGGACCATGATAGAATGACTCCCCTCATGTTTTTTTTTTTTGAATTAAAACCAATAACATGGTAAACTTTTCAAATACAAACCATAGTATAATTACAAAAAACAAAATGAAATTATAAAGACTGTGATTTTGATATATATTGATATCTTTAATTGTTAACAATGCAATACAACTGTGAGTTATCATAAATTTGAAAGTTTTGCATAAGCCTTTGACTTATCCTACAGCTTGTAACTCAAGTCTTTTGGTGTTAGCTTACTATATATTGCTTGACTTTGACACCTTAAATTTATTTGAATAAATATCCTTATAGAATTTGTTAAATATAATAGGAGATAGAGCTCAATGGCGTAAAATGATCCATATAGCCACCCCACCTAGTGGGATAAGGCTTGGATGTTGTATAGAATTTGTTAAATAGCAAGTCAACTTGGGAATGCGTTTATCTTTGTTTCTAAATTTCATGTGATATGTGTCTTGTTTCTAGCCAATTTGTTGTGATATAATCTCGGTGATGGTTCTCATTGCCCAATTTGCCATGCCTGTGCTTAGCACATTGATGCCTAATCAAATGTATGCAACCTGATGCATTGTGTATAGTTTTCTTCAATCACTCTGCATGATGCTGAGAACTTGGCCTTGTTCGTCTGTTTTTTTTTATTAGATCAATTTTGATGGTCGTAGTGGGTTGCATGTATTTGCACTTGTCGTCTTGATACCTCTTGTACCTTGTAGGCTGAAGAGGGTGAAGAAGATGAAGTCAAACAGCTCTTAAAGGGTGGAAAGAAAAAACAGAAAAACGAGAAGTCACCTGCTGAAATTGCTTTGATAGTGGAGCATCTTATCGCTGAGTTAGAAGTTACAGCTGAAGAAGATGCAGAGTTGAACAGACAAAATAAACCAGCCATTACCAAACTTAGAAAGCTTTCATTGCTTGTTGAAGTCTTGTCAAAGTAAAATATCTTGTATCCTGATGATTATGTCTGCTAGAGTTATCATTTAGTTGTGCCAAAGTATAATACATAAAACATTTTTGCTCATCTGACACCTTTGAACTTCTCCTAAATGCAGAAAAAAACTTCAGCAAGAATTCCTTGATCATGGGGTATTGACTCTACTCAAGAATTGGCTTGAGCCCCTACCTTATGGATCTTTGCCTACTATGAACATTCGGTCTGCGATACTAAAGCTTCTTTCAGATGTCATTACAAAGGAGTTTCTCATTTGTGATAGGGAATTGTATGTGGGGCATTATAATTTACTTTTGTCACACAGTTTCCAATAGATCTGGAGCAATTTGACAGGAGAGAACAACTCAAAAAGAGTGGTCTTGGAAAGGTTAAATACTACATTTTTACTTGTTTTTTCCCACTCTTTTTCATCGCGTCTTGACTGAAATACTGTTGTATATATGCAGGTAATTATGTTTTTGTCAAAGTCAGATGAGGAGATAACATCAAATAGAAAACTTGCTAAAGAGTTAGTTGATAAATGGGTAATGAGTCAAATGCAATGCCCTTTTTTGTCCATTCCTGTTTCATGCATCATGCCATCTGTCAAGTTTGTGTTGCACTTTTGCCCTTTTCAGGTCTGATCAAATTGTTTGTTAAACTGCCTTGTTTTTCATCCTCCCTGTGCAGAGTCGACCAATATTTAACTATAGTACTAGATTTGAGGATATGAGACGGTTCGATGACAACAGGGTACCATATAGAAGGCCTCCATCTCAAAAGTAATTGCTCCAGTTTCTTGTCTTTCATGACATCAATATACTTTTTTTTTTGTGGTTGGTTTGACATACCTTCGTTTCTTTATTTTGTTGATTAAAGGCAAGTGGCTAAATCTACTGCTGTCCAGTCCCGGGATGATGATCATGATCTACCTCAATGTTCACAGTAAGATGATCCGTAGTTCAATCGACTCTTTCTATTGATAACCCTGCCCTCTTTTATGACATATCTATGTTGTTACAGAGGTAGCAAAACTGGTATCTCAGCTTCTCGACAACATGCTACTAGGCCTGAAGCAATGCCTATGGATTTTCTCGTTCGCCCTCGATCTAAGGTTGACCCTGAAGAAGTCAGGACAAGAGCAAAACAAGTTATTCAGAATCAGCGATGGATAACTGTAAGTCAGTTTCAAAACTTATTTTCTCTGTTAATATTGATCTTTCGTATACATTTTCCACAAAATAGTAATTTGATCCTACAGATTAATCCATTGTATATTTAATAACTTTCCTGCTAATGATAACAGAACTTTAACTCGATAAGCGTATTTAGATGTGTCAGGTTGCTTCTTGACTTTGATATCGAATTCCACTGTTTAGATAAAATTTGAAGCTTATCTACTAATATTAAATATAGAATAACAACCAAGTCTTATCTCACTAGGTGGGGTCGGCTTCTATTCATATTAAACAATGTTCTAAAAAGTGTTAGGCGGTAGGCAGGCGGTGACCCGCCGTCCAGTGATTAGGCGGAATTTTTTTTCACCCTCAACGTCAAATACACAAATTGACAAGGAGTAAAATATTAATCAAAATTCAAAATATTAATTTGTTCAACTTCAACATACAATGAAAATAACAAAAGTGCACAAAATAACTCATATAATCATCCTATATCCCTAATTCTTCTTCTAGTTCAATCTCCATATTTCTCCGACACTTCTTCCGTATCGGATTCAAACTCAAAATCCATGGCATCTTCCTCTTCTTCATCCAATACAAATTCTTCTTCGTGAAGTTTTCTTACCTCTTCAATTTTTGTCTCAACATCTTCATCTCCACCATTAAATAATTCATCCTTATGCCATAATTGCTTCGCTAGCAAGTAGCACATCAACTCCTTTTTCATCTTGTCTTCTCTTTTTGTTTATGATCTTGGCAATGGGTTGAACATAGACTAAATTGTTCAACCTTCCAGTATCTAGTTTATTTCTTTTCTTTGTATGAATCTACATTAAAGAAAAATATTAATATTGAATACATATTTAGACATTTAGTAATTACTGATTAGTAGTTAGTACACACTACACTATAAGTAATTAAGTACTTACCCCCTCAAAA
>JBBMJZ010000137.1:12535985-12549693 GCA_037833815.1 Zingiber zerumbet
TTGTTCTATTTCTGATTACAGATACTGGCATATCTTTTGATTTCCTCATCATCCTCGGCCACTGCTCGAACTGATGATTGGGTGGCCAATTGGGGAAGTGATGCATTTCCTAATATTGCTACTGGTTCTGTCGCTGTATCGTTCCTGGCTTTCCTTGTGTTTGCTCTCAGTGCCCTAATTTCTGCCCATAAACTCTTTAGCCGGAACCTGTGACCTACTTTGGCAATGAAGAAGGATCCGTGTCTTTTCTTTTTTACTTCTATAGTTCTGTAGGATTGGATAATTGCAGTGAGGGCTTGATGTTGAAAGTATCACAAGCATCATTATTGTTGTTTCAGCTTCCTGGTATGTGAAGAAATGATGCTTAGTTAACGGGTTGATCATTTGGTTTTCGATTGATGGTATTGTATAGATATAAGCAATAGCTGAGAGCTGCTTCCAACTTGAGACCATGCTTTTACTTGTGAATATATCGTCCAAGGAGAATCTGTTCATAAATGAGAAAATGGGTGGATTGCTTTAGCTATTTAGCCCATCACTTATTTTTAATTGTTCACTTATTTTAATCGAACTAACCTAAATTACCAAAATAATATCAAAAATTTCTATAATATTCCTATAAAGACTTATCTAATCTCATCCCCGGTTCAAATAATTCACAGTTCTCATTCAGTCCGAGTTACATCTCTCATGTCAAAATCACATTCTCCATTCTCCTATGCCTCTACTCTTTGAAAGGTTAAAAATAAAGATTTTCATTCAGTCCGAGTTACATGTCTCATTTCAAAGTCACATTCTCCTATTCCTCTCTACTCTTTGAGAGGTTGAAAATAAAAATTGAGAAAAGGTTTTCGTGTGGATTTTTTTTTTACGATTGATAATTAATAACTACTTAAAGATATATATTAGGATATAATGAAAGATGGTAGTGGTGGAGTTGGACAATTTGATTCCTCTAACTATAAGATTGAAATGGTTGGATTGGCTCACCCTCTAGGGTTTGGTATGGTAGTAAGAGGTAGGGTATATTTCTAAGTAATCATGGTTCAATTCTTACACATGACAAGCCTATGATGATTGAACTATTAGTAATGTTGGGTTTTTGTGTCGGGAGTCGCTATACTTCTTGAGTTTACTTGGTAAGTTAAATGTGTGGTAGAACTATCCACCCTAGAATTAGTCAGCTCTTATGAACTTGATACTCAGTTATAAAAAAATATTGGATCCTTGTAGATCCCAAGTACATATTTATATTTATGTTTATACTAATGGAATAAAATCTACCCAACGCATGAGTCTAGCCTGATTAGAGTTAATACTCAAATTGGCTCATAATAAAAATTTAAATGAGATAAATATTTTGAAGGTTGACTTCTAGAAAAATCAATAACAATATTTTTTAAATCCAAGTATTTAATTTTTACGATCCGACTAATCCTGAAGATAGATGGTTCGGCCCCACAGACCAGCCACTAGGTAAATTCAGGAAGCATAGATGGGCCATGACATGACAATCTAACATCACTAGTAGTTCAAGCACTGCAGGTGTATGATATATCCTGTGAGAGAATTGAACCTTCATTACATGGCTATCCCATCTTATCGTTTACCATCGCACCATATACCGGGAGCTATCAATACCAATCTTTACTTCATCATCATATTGAACAAGTATCGGTGACAAGAATCAAAGTTGGGAACAAACATCAAAGACTCGTACATATAATGATGGGATGATCGGGTGCCATTTGGTAGTTCTAACCATAGTTGTAAGTGCCATAACCAATTTTGAAACCATTTCACTGTCATCCCTAAAGAAGAGTGTGAAGAAAGGATCAAGTGAAAGACTTGCTAAAAAACAAAAAAAGTCTCATGCCATTTTGATCGATTAACTCTATCAACTTTAAATATTCCATGAGATATTAGAATATTTTTAACTTCTGATATTTGAAGTAATAGTCATAACGCACAATCATATACATTTAATAGACTTGTCAAGAAACACAGTTAACTTATCAAGGAAAGAATAATTAGTTTCCATATTAGCAATGCTATTTCTACTCATTGCTCATTTTTACGGAACACATAATAAAGTTTTTCGTATATTTGATATTGCATCTAATAATAATAATGATGCTATAATAAATAACTTAAAATAAAATTTTACTTATTATACTAAATCAATTTTTAAGTGTGCCAGAATTATATTTCTAATTTATTCTATAGGCGAAATGAAACTCAACCTATTTCACCTGTCTCTTCTCATGTTAAAAATAGTTTTACAATTTAAACACCTGTTAACAATTTATATGGAAGATAGTTTAGCAAACCCAATAGAAGATCATGATTAATTATATATTAAGAATATATATAATCTTTTAAATTTATTTATTCTGGTATAAATGGATTTTCTACTTTATGTACTTGAACTTCAATTATTATTATTTTATATAATTTAATACAAAGGAATATGCTAGGATAAAATATTCTCTATAATTTATCTATTTATATTTTTATATCTTGCTATGACACCGATAATACTGAATTGCGTAATATGAGTGATGTTATCATTACTCTAATTCTTTATACAACTTATGAGTTATTTAAAAATTATAGATATAGTAACTTACTAGAGTTATGTAAAAAAAATCTAAAGATATTATTATTTTTAATGTTGTTTGTGTAATCATTGATATAGATCTTAGAATTAAATATTAAATTTTTTAATATTATAATTGAATAATATAAAATTTTAAATTTAAAAATTTATAATTTTAAAGAATAAAATATACTCCAAGGTGTGGGATTGAAGAATAAAAAGAAATTCAAGAGGAAAAAAATTGGACCAAAGTCAAAAGCGCTTCTTTTTATTGGAATCGTAAAAAAGTATTCCCTTTTCATTTAGTATCAAATCAAGGTACATTTTACCTTCCACGATTTTTTTTCCTCTTGAAATTATCTTTAGTTTTTGGTGCTATGTGTAAAATTTGATTCCAAACAGCACAGTCCTTATCATCAACAAAGTTTGATTTTATCCATTAGATGGCGCCTTCTAACACTGAAGGCGCCTTCCATAGCACCAAAGATGTCTTTCATGAACAGTACCGAAGGCGTCTTCTATCACATGAAAGGCGCTTTAGGTATTGTTCTCCTGAGATAATTTTTTTTCCTTTTGCCCCACAAAAAGTGTTAGTCCAACAAAAATATTTAACCTACAAAACAAGATTAGCACAATAATAATAGGATTAATTTATGCCTTAGACTATGTCCTCCATAACATGATCTAGTCAGGGTCTCAATTTAGGTTTCTGAAATTGACCTAAATTAGACCGACACCTATTGTCCCCTCAACCGGGACACACCCTTAGTCACTCATCTCAAGTGACTTACCTTCACTTACCAAATATCGAGTTACCTCCTTGATATCCAATCTGACCCACTAGGCCTTCCTGCCAGAATCGCACATCTAGACTTCGCCAACCAGGAATCTAAGATCCTGATCTCCTGTCAGAATCGTACATCTGACTTTCTCCTACCAGAATCCCACATATGGACTTCGTCAATCGGGAATTACACATCCCGACTGAACTTTTTGCCTGGTGTCAGGTCCACTTAATCTATCAAGTTAGTGAACCCTACACACTTGATAACGAGGTTAGATCAACAACAAATTTAATTTTAATCCATTTCGCATTCATTAAAACTTAAGTTTGATTATCGGCGTTAATTGCACCAGCAATAATAATAACCTGGGTTAAAGTTAGAAACATATGCAATAAAAAGAAAATAGAAATAACATAATTCAAGAGAAATTAATGCGTTTGGTTTGCATCGTTTTCATTTTCATTTTCTAGAAAACGCGCGTTTTCTAGAAAACAGAAAACGACTTTTTGTCATTTTCTGTTTTTCTAGAAAACGATAGCCAAATTTTTAGAAAACGCGCGTGAAAAATGCAAATCAAACACCGTTTTTCAGAAAACGCGCATTTTCCAGAAAATGAAAATGGAAAACGCGCGTACCAAACTCCCCCTTAAATAATTTCAATTCCTGTTTTATTTTCTTGATCATTTTAGGATTAAGAATTTTAAGATTTAGTTTGTCTTTTTCTTACTTAACTCTTACCCTCCCCTTTTGATATTCATAAAAAAAAATACAGATAAATATAGTAGATTATAAAACTTTAGTAAGTAGAACTTACAAAAAAATCTATAGGTTTTATGAGAGGGAGAAGTTAAAAAAAATTCTAATTTTTAAACTTTTCAAAAAGATTTCAAAATATTAAAAATTTTAATTTGCTAAAGTAAATCATCTTGCAAAACTTAAAGAAGTTTAGAAATCATTTCAAGATATAAAACACTTTAAAAAATGTTGCACAAATATTGTAAAATAATTTAAAGTGTTTTCAAAAAAAAATTTTACTAAGTAAAATAAATTTGAAAGGATAAATGTGTGCAAGAGTTTTTTAATTTTGTTTAAAAACTTTTCAAAATGTTTGAAAAACATCTTTCAAAGTATTTCGATAGAAAATTTTTGGTTTTTCAAAAGGTTTTCTACATTTTAAAAATTGACTTTACAAAATAAACCATTTTGTAAAAATAAATTTTGCAAGAATTAAATAGATTTTAAAATATTTGTTAAAAAGATATTTGTTTGAAAAGTATTTCTTAAAATTTTAATTGTTCAAAGATCCTATTCAAAAGTTTTGCAAAGAATTTGTCTAAGTAAAAATAATTTTAGAAGTAAAAATTAGATTTTTTTAAGTGGGAAAACACATGTTTTAAAAAAATAATAAGAAGAACTTGTGAAAAGCAAGTATTTGAAAGGTATTTTTGAAAGTGTTTTGCAAAATTTTTTGAAAGTGATTTTTTCAACAAGTAGTAGGAAAGGAAATAAATTATTTTAAAAACCATTTTTAAATACCCTCCAGTGAACCTGATATATTTTTGTTAAAAAAATATCCATTTAAAAATTTGACTTAAATATCTAATCGTTAATTACTAAGTAACTATCAAAAGATAACAGTGTTCACTTGATTAGTCAAGTTAAGTAAATGTGTTCAGTTAGTGTTTGACTAAAAAGGATTACTTAACCCGATCACTGTAATTTTAGTATTTTTACCTAGACTTATGTTGATACACTGATATAAACATCTGAAGTTCAGGTAAGAGGTTTATGCATCTTACGTTGTTCTAAGTTATTGAATACACAATTAAGGTAGACCTAGTATATTTGTGAGATGCTCGATACCTAGATCTATAGGAACATTCTTTCTATGGATTTAATCTAGTCTAAGGCCAAAATGAATTTTGAAATACTAAGGAAATGGGAAATTTTAGAAAACATAAGTAAAGAATTTTCCTAGAATTTGCAAATTAGTTAAAAATTATTTTAAAATAACCATTTTAGTCGATGGTGCACATACCTAATTTCCGTCTAAAGTTGCTAAATTCAAGTTCTGATAGTGGTTTTATAAAAATGTCAGCCAAATTCGATTTTGACTCAACATAGTTAAGTTTAATATCGCCTTTGGTTACATGATCTCTTAGAAAATGATATTTAACTTCTATATGTTTGGTTCTCGAATGATGTATTAGATTTTTGATTAAGTTGATTGAACTTATGTTATCAATAAAGATTTTTGTATATTTATAGTGTAAGTTAAAGTCTTGTAATGTGTGTATCATCCATAATAATTGTGTTACACATTAACCCATAGCTATATATTCTGTCTCAGTTGTAGATAAAGCAACATGATGTTATTTTCTATTAAACCAGCTGACAAGTGATGATCCAAGTAATTGATATCCACCACTTGTTCTTTTTTAATCTAATTTACAGTCGACATAGTCTGAGTTAAAATATCCTAAAAGGTCAAAGTTAGTTGTCCTAGGGTACCACATTCCTATATTTTGTGTACCTTTTAGATATCTGAAAATTCTTTAACAATTTTTAGATAGGATTCCTTAGCACATGTTTAATATCTAGTGCACATAATAATTATAAATAATATATTAGGTCGGCTTGCAGTTAGGTACAAACTACCTATGACACTTCTATAATACTTAAGGTCTACTGATGTTCCATTAGAATCATTATCTATATTTTCATTTATTGCCATGGATGCTTTTATTTCTTTAGAATTATCCATTCTAAATTTTTTAAGTAATTTCTTTGTATGTTTTTCTTGATAGACAAATTACTTTCATTAGTTTGTTTAATTTGTAAGCCTAAGAAGAAAGCTAACTTACCTACTAAACTCATTTTAAATTCTTGTTCCATTAGATCTATGAATTCTTATAGAAAGTCTAAGTTTGTAGATCAAAAAATTATGTCATCAACGTAAACTTGGATGACAAAAATATTAGATTTAAAGGTTTTTACAAATAAAGTTGGATCAATTTGACCTTGTTTGAATTCTTTTAAAATCAGATGAGTAGATAATCATTTATACCAAACCCTAGGTACTTGTTTTAGACCATATAGGACTTTTTTTTTTAAATTTGAAAACATAATCAGGGTGTTTTAGGTTTATAAATCTAGGTGGTTGACCTACATATATTTCTTCTTTTATTAGTCCATTTAAGAAGGTTGATTTGACGTCTATTTGGTATAGCTTGAACCCTTTATGAGCTGCATAGCTTAGTAACATTCTAATGGACTCAAGTCTGGTTACTGGGGCATATGTTTCATTATAGTCAAGTAGAGGGACTTGACTAACATCTTTAGCTACTAGTCTAGCTTTATTTCTAACAATTCCCCCTTTTCATTTAACTTATTCCCAAATACTCACTTAGTCTCAATGAGTTTTTTATTCTTGGGTAGAGGAACTAAGTCTCAGACTTAGTTTCTTTTAAATTGGGCTAGTTCTTCCTACATGGCAATTACCTAGTCTGGTTCAAACATAGATTCTTCTACTATTTTGGGTTCAACCTTAGAAATTAAGGATATTTGACTTAGGTTTCTAAATGATGATCTAGTTTGAACCCTCAATTTTAGGTCACCTATTATTTGGTTAATTGGGTGGTCTGAGCTGATTTTATTGTTCTAGGCTCAGTTTGTGTTTGTTCATTTTCTTATGGTTGATTTGTTCATCTTCGTATTCGTCCATTTGCTCCCCCTAGATTAGTGCTAGCTTTAACGAAATCAATTGGTCGATATTGAGGTTGAGTTGAGTTTGATTCTTTAGTAATTTTCTCAAACTTTACATTAGTTGTTCCTTAATTCTTAGAGTAGTTTTATTGTAAACTCTATGTCCTCTACTATTTAGGGAATACCCTATAAAGATTTCATTTTCTACTTTTAAGATAAATTTTTCTAAGTATTCTCTTATATTCAATATGTAAACAGGACGTCCAAACACCTTAAAGTATTTAATGTTTGATAATTTATTATAATAAATTTCAAATAGAGTTTTATTATATTTTTTATTTATTATTGTTCTATTTATACATAGTAGATTATACTAACAACTTTTGCCCAAAAGCATTTTGGTAGTTGGTATTCATTTAGCACTGTCCTAGTGGTTTCTTAGTAGTTTTATTTTTTTTTTTATTTCAACTATTCTATTTTGTTAAGGTGTATTAGGACACGAGAATTCTTAATGGTACCCATTTTCTAAGTATAATTTAGTAAACCTATGATTTTTAAACTCTCCACCGTTATCACTTCTAATTCTTTTATTTTTTGAACTTTTTTCATTTTTAGTTTATTTACAAAAATTACTAAATATTTCAAATAGTTTATCTTTATTTTTTAAAAATTTTACCCAAGTAAATCTTGAGTAATCATCAATTATTACTAGACAGTATAAAATTCCATTAATATATTTAATCCCATGTTAGTCAAATAAATCTAAGTGTAATAATTCAAGTATTGAATTGGTTTGAGTTTGATTAGCATATTTGTGGATTGATTTGGTTTGTTTCCCTTGTTGACAAGTGATCCTGTTTGAAGGCGATGAGATGGTGCGCTGGCTCCGGCAACTAAGGAACGACAAGCTTCTCAAGATCTGAAGAAACTCCTTGACAACCCTGCATATACTCAGACGATCCAACAGAGCATTAATGACCTAAGACCGGGGTAGGAATCTCTGGCTAGGCCCTCCAACGCTCAAATCAGTTCCTCATTCGAATATGGAAGAAGAAGAAGAACAGTAATGGAAAATCGCAGGAACTTTGGTTTCATATGCAAGTGCTTCTGTTTGCGTACCTTGCCAACGGAGAGGATTCCCTTTTTGTACCACCTCACATAACCTCGACAATCATGAGGTGGTCCTCGATTTGTTAGAGTTTGTTAGAAGATGAGAAAAGTATGTTGGTGTAGGAAGCACCAGACGATTGAATCTATGTTTTGATAATGGCAAAGAGTTTAAAAGTTAAGTTGTCTTATTATCTAACAAGTGTGATTAAGCTTGTAGGAAAGTTTTAATTGTTCTTAGGCAAAAGTCCTAATGGATTCTAGGCAGGTAGAAAAATCCTAGGTCCTAGGGGTGGTAACCCTAGGTTATGGAAAATCCTAGGGGGAGGTAACCCTGGGTCATAGGGGATGGTAACCCTAGGTCAACGAAGTCTTGGCGGGTTGAACACTTTGGGTGAAATCCTAGAGTCGGGGACTCTAGGTGAAAATCCTGATCATTGTGGACCAGGTGAAAGTCTGGACGGGTCATGAAGCGGGCGTTCAACATGAAGACTTGAAGTCTCGGATGCTGAGTAAAAGTCCAGACGGTCTGGAGAACCGGTCTGACAAAAGGTAACTCTCCTGAGAGGAGTAGGTGAGGACGCATTCCCAAAAGAGGGAACAGTAGGCGTCGGCTCGACCTAGAGTTCAGTGAAACTCAAAGTCAGGACCGGACAGTCTGAAACCTATCAAGTTATCTATTGCTTTATTATTTGCTATTTGTGTAACTCTATTTTGCAAGAAGACTAACATTTTTGTAGGGTTAGATTTAGCCGTGTTCAATCGACCAATTTCTTTAGATCTTGAGAAGCTTGTCGTTCCTTAGTTGCCGGAGCCAGCGCACCATCTCATCGCCTTCAAATAGGATCACTTATCAATAAGGGAAACAAACCAAATCAACCCACAAACTTGCTAATCAAACTCAAACCAATTCAATATTTAAATTATTACCCTTAGATTTATTTGACTCATATGAAATTAAAATCTATAAATGGAAATTTATACTGTCTAGTAATAATTGATGATTACTCAAAATTCACTTAGGTAAGTCTGAAAAAGAAGGTGCTACAAGCAACATAGGATGAATCATCATCAGAAGACACATCAAGGCAAACTGTCCAAATCAGAAGGAAGTAAGGAAGCAACAGAAAAAGAAGGTGCTACAAGCAACATGGGACGAGTCATCATCGGAAGACTGATGAAGATAGTGAACAAACAAGCTTCCTCGTACTTCCAACCTGAGAGTAAGTTGTCGAATCTGAGTCCGAGATAGAATCAGAAGCCGAGTTCGAGCGAAGCCACGGATCCATATCCGGTTTAGAAGGTTCTCAAACCAATGTAAGTATCTCTCTAATTAGATAGCATAACTTGATTTCTTACTTGTCAAGAAAGTTAGCTAAGTCCAATCTCCGGGTCAAGTCACTCCAAAAGGAGGTAGCAGCCCTTAAGGAAGTGACTAACCCAAACTCCTTGACTGAATCAGTTCAGACTGAAACTTCAACTCAAGTCCAAAAGCTTGAGAAAGAAAATTTCAGCCTGAAAAGCCAAGTCAAGGAACTGAACGATACATTGGAATGGTTCACCGTAGGTTCCAAGAATCTTGATTTGATTCATGGAAATAAAGAGTCGTATATAATCGATCAAGACTTTGTTACAAGGCTAACCGTAAATTTAGATCTTATTTATCACTTGTTAATTGAATAAATAGAAAAATAATCCAAGCATGGATCCCCAAGTCTAACTTAATTAATCAAGTTGGACTTGATCAATATTGGATCCCCAAGGGTCAAATCTATTTACTTGATAGACCCTATCGAGGCTATTATCCAGGGGGAGTCAATAGGAAGACCATATTCATTAGATAAATTTGTGTGTTATTTGCGTTACTGCTTTTTATTATTCATGCTTAGATTATGATAGATAAGGACTTAGGCTTGATTCACACTTGACTAAGTTAGACCTAGGATTTTTAGAAAGAAAATTAAATATTTAATTTCTTTAAAAGGCTTTGTCTAGAAGTGGTTGATGATCCAATATCTAAGAAGGTCTAGTGCCTCGCCATAGCCTAGAAGCCAATTATTGAAATAAATATTTAATTGACTAACTGTCAAACCTTGGTCTAACTCAAATATAAATTAATTCTTAGATTTGAATTTAAATTAAGTATTAAATTAACCATCTCACAAAACTTATAAGGTTCTTTGATTGAAAATCTAGAAAAAGGGTGAGATGGACCTAGGTTTAAAATAAAAGTAATTAATTAAACCTAAATTAATTAAACTCAATTCAATTAAGTTAACTTAATTCAACTAAAATTAATTCAATTTAATTAACCTAAGTCCTAATAATTAATTTCAGAAGTATAATTAATTCTTAATTAATTTCAAAAGTATAATTATTTTTAAATGTTAATTAATATTTAAATTCAAAATCCAAACTTAATTATTTTTAAATATTAATATTTAAATTCAAAATTTAAACTTAATTATTTTCAAATGTTAATTAATATTCAAATTTCAAATTTAATTATCTTCAAAATATTAATTATCTTCAAATGTTCAAATCTAATTAATCTTCAAATTCTAATTAATTTCAAAATTAAAAATTATTCTAAATTCAAAATTCAAACTTATTCAGTATTTTTGAAATCTAAAATTAATTTCAAACTTAAATATCTTTCAAAATCTAAAACTTAATTATTTTCATAAATCAAACTTAAAATCAAAATCAAAATTAACCAAACTCCATCTCACATAAATTCATAAGCTTAACATATTTGATAACTTAGAAAGGGTGAAATGAAAATTAGGAAAATTAAATTTTAAATATATTTTTTTTCTCATTCTTGGACTCTAGGATACCCAAACTTAAATAATTTACATAAACCATTTTGGGGGCATTAATCAAGGGGGAGAAAAAGGAAGTTAAGTTAAATGATTTTCAAAAGTCAAAGTATTTTAGTTTTTTAACAATTTTTGAAAAAGCAAGTTAAATATTATTTTAGATTTGGGGAAATAAGTTGTTGAAAAAGTATTTTTAACTAAATTTTTCTAAACCCTCTAGCATGAAGACCTGATGTTTTGGACACTGAGCCAAAATCCAGATGGTCTAGAGGACCGGCCTGGCAAATGGTAACTCTCCTTAGAGGAGTAGGTGAGGACGCGTTCCTCGAAAAGGGAACAGTAGGGGTCGGCCCGACCTAGAGTTTTAGCGAAACTCAAAGTCAGGACCGGATAGTCCAAAGGTTGCCAAGTTATCTATTACTTTATTATTTGCTATTTGTCTAACTCTATTTTATAGGAAGACTAACATTTTTGTAGCGTCATATTTAGCCATGTTCGATTGACCGAACGTTCGGATTGGTCAACCAAACCCTCAAATAAAAGGATCATATTTCTAGTGAGCTGATTAGGTTCAACCAAGGGATCGGTCGACCAAACTATGAGTTTAGTCGACCGAACAGTCGATAGGCATCGACTTGGTCGAGCTGAGTTGATCGGACTAGATGAGCTGGGGATCGGTTGAACGTATGGCAAGATCAATCGATCGAACGAAGACTTTTATCCGGGCAACAGAACCTGAATGGGAAGTTGGGCCAATTTAGGCAGGATCGGCCTACCGATCAGGGGGATCCATCGACTGATCGAAGTCAAGTCAAACCTGATCCCGAGATTAGTGGATCTGGATCTGGTATGAGGTGGCTATAAAAAGGGGGTCTTGCCCAACACATTCAAACAACGAATTCAGAACAACTTACGCTCTTGTGTGCTACTCCGAAATGCTTCAACAACATGCAAATGCTGCTTCGACGATGACCAAGCGAGAAGATTGATTTTACCATGTTGTCGGTAACAAATTATATTTCAATATTTGTAAACCTTCATACCTGTACTTGTTCTTTCTAAAGAATTTTCAAATCTATGATGATTGCCCAACGAAAGTAATCAATAATCATGACCCTTGGAGTAGGAGTCGTCACAGGCTCCGAACTAAGTAAAACCAAAGTGTTAGCGCTTGCTTTTCATTTCTATCTTGTTTCTTTATTTCCACTGCATATATCTTTGTTCGAGTTTTTTGAAACGAGTGAAAAAGCCACGAGTGCTATTCACCCCCCTCTAGCATGCATCGATCTTACAAAGTACAACCTGGACTTCGTGTAATAATCCTCTGAGGAATATTTTTTCTACCCCAGATGTAACCTCTTTGTCATTTATGACTTGTATCCTTGATATGATGACATATGCAGAAGTGTATCTGGCTGTAACTGCTTAAAGAATGAAGAAGCTTCGAATATTTCCCAACAAGTTTGTCAGGTTGTCATAAAGTTGTCAATTGCTTATCTGTTTAGATATATACAGGCTGATCATTAAATCCGTCATATCTTGAGAATGCCCCCTTCTTCTTCTGTTGAACGTATCTTGGCCGGTCATGTATTAAGAATACCTTCTGTTGAACATATCTAGGCTGGTCACTCATTAAGAGTACCTTCTATTGAATGTATCTTGACTGGTTGTGTATTAAGAATACCTTCTGTTGAACGTATCTCTACCAGTCATGTATTAAGAATACCTTCTGTTGAATGTATCTTGGCTGGTCATGCATTAAGAGTACCTTCTGTTGAATGTATCTTGGCTAGTTGTGTATTAAGAATACCTTCTATTGAATGTATCTTGGTCGGTCATGCATTAAGAGTACCTTCTGTTGTAAATATCTCGGCCAATTGTGTATCAAGAATACCTTTTGTTGAACATATCTCGGCTGGTCATGCATTAAGAGTACCTTCTGTTGAATGTATCTCGGCTGATTGTGTACTTAAGAATATCTTCTATTGAATGTATCTTGGTCGGTCATGTGTTAAGAACCTTGTATGATGCTAAGTGCTTTTACGCTTGCTCAATCTATATTGCCCGGTCGAGCGCACTCAGAGAGCATCTCGCTCGGTCGACTTTCGTATGGCTGATCACATGTTAAGAACCCTGTATGATGCTAAATGCTTTTATGCCCACTCGATCTACATTGTCTGGTCGAGCACACTTAGAGAGTATCTCATTCGATCAACCTTCACTTAGCCGATCATATGTTAAGAACCTTGTATGATGCTAAGTGCTTTTATGCTCGCTCGATCTACACTGCCTAGTTGAGCACACTCAGAGAGTATCTCACTCGGTTGACCTTTGCTTGGCCAATAATATGTTAAGAGCCTTGTATGATGCTAGGTGCTTTTATGCTTGCTCGGTCTACATTGCCCAGTCGAGCGCACTGAGAGAGTATCTCGCTCGATTATCCTTTGCTTGGTCGATCATATGTTAAGAACCTTGTATAATGCTAAGTGCTTTTTGTTAGGATCGTCGGTTGCAGCTAGAGAGGGGGGGGTGTGAATAGCCACCCCAAATATCGCATTTCTTTCTACAATTAGGGTTAGCGCAGCGGAAAATAAAAACAAGAAACAAAACTAGAGAAGATCAAACCTCAACACGCGACGATGTAACGAGGTTCGGAGATGAAACTCCTACTCCTCGGCGTGTCCGTAAGG
>JBBMJZ010000137.1:12682048-12713914 GCA_037833815.1 Zingiber zerumbet
AACTCTAGATCACTGATTGTTTCGCTTGTGGAATTACTAATAAACCTTCGAATTATTTTTAGTGTGAATAGAAAAAAGGGCACTAACGTAAATTTATTTTAGACCTCATCAAAGTTAGTTAGTAAAGGGGAAGATTTTTAATAAAATAGTAAGATATATTTTATTATGTTATAATAGTAAAGTCGCAGTTATTATACTATAGATTTTTTTTCATCTTTAATTAATATTATATTATGAGGGTTATAAGAGCATCCATGTCAGAATCCTCATCAAAAATCTAAAATTTAAGGTAAAAGAATTACTTTATTAAATTTAGATATCCATTTTTTATTACATAATACATCAGCTTCTCTATAATTTGCCATATATTTATTTTTTTATTATTTTTTTCTCTTTCCTCCATATTCTTTATTATTAGATAGAGGAGAGAGAAATTTTTTATGATTAGAGGGAGGAGAGAAAAATAGTATTTTAATGTTTAGGGAATGGAATCCATTTCCTAAATTTAAAGAACTATTCATGAAATGTATATTTAGGGAATGAATAGGGTAGCTGATGCGGATGTTTTTTTAATGTAAAATATAAAATTTAAGGTAAAAGTTTAGTTTAGGGTAATTGATGTGGATGCTCTAAACACCATATCAAACGTAGCCTAAAAGTTAAATACATCTTTTGAAAATTTCATAATTTTACATGCACTCTTTCATCCATTGCTACGGAATATTTAATATCCATCTTTAAATTTAGCGACAGAATTAAATAGTCCGTCGTTAAAATAGAGACGGAAGTTTAATAATTCCGTCTCTAATTTTATAGACTGATATTAAATTCCATCTTTAATAGCGATGAAATATTTAATCTCATTGCTAAATTTGTTAACGGTACATCATAATTTAGCCAAACTTAGTGATAAAATAATAAAATACCTCTCTAATTATGGATGAAATAATTAAATGATATTACTAATTAGAGATGGATAATTAAATGTCCATCGCTAATTATATAACATTTTAAAATTTCATATATAAACTCGGTGATGAAATAATAAAATTCATTTTTAATTAGCGACGGACTTTTAACATTTAGTCGTTAACTAAAGATGAAATATTAAATATCCATTTTAATTATCATAATTTTTAAAATTTCATATCTAAACATAGCAATAAAATGGAATAAATCTCTAATTAGCAATAGAATTTTAAAATTCCATCACTAATTTTTAAAAAATTCCAACAGCACCAATCTGTTTTCATTTTTTTTTTTTTCCAATTTACATATATATATTAATCGACATCATCGCATACCATAGCTAAACTAAGCTATGAGCAATTAATGTGTGAACTAAAATTAGGTACAGATTAATTTCTTCTAGCGGTACTCTTCTCATTCTCTTTCAAACATGTTTCTCCAATGTTTCTTTGATTGAAAACAATAGAGGGTTTATATATTTAGATCAAACATGTTTTTACTATTTACTATTTCCTTTTTCCAATGATTAAATGGATGCGATTTAGGTCACCAAATGAATACCTTAGTTTGAGTTCCACAATCCTCTTCCGGTTGCCAATTATCCACCCAAACAATAGATAGTGGAAAGATATATGTCTCTGTTTGATTTTTGAAGATTTAATTATGTTTACTTTTAAATTATTTTAAAACTATCAAAATATATTTTTCACTTAGCATATTATTAAATGTGTATCATATTTAATAATTAACCATGTAATAATTATAACTTTTATATTAATTATGTAATTGTTATAATAAAGGGTTCCATCATGGGGAAAAATCACTATATTTAAATTATAATAATATTAAAATAAGAGTATTTATAAATTTTTTAAAGCAAAAGTAATGTGTCGAATTAGGTTATGTCCGACTTGATTTGATCCCCTCCAACGTGTCTTGCAGCGGATTCCGTTCGACGCACGTTTCTCTGGCCGACACGTAACACGGTTCCGTGGGACCAGTCCCTTCAATGACACCGCCACCTCCAACGCTGTAGGTCGCTCTCTCATGGCGCCCGCTGGTAGTGCGTGGCTCTTCTGCGCCTCACCGCATGAATGTGCTCGTACGAATCCGCCATCCGACGTCGAAGCGATCCAGCGGAATTGATCTCGACTTCACGCAACTCGACCGCACAGATATTTGTGTGCGGGAGAGAGAAAATGGGGTTTCCGAGGGTTAAAAGAGTGGTGCTTTGTTACAGGTCGCCTTCAGCAGTTGAAGGCTCCATCCTTGCTATATATAGTAAGTGGGGTTTGGCTTCCCCTTCCCTTCTTCCTCAGTGCAAAGCTCCCTCTTTTCTTCTTATTCCTGTTGTTGATCTGGTGAGAGGGAGGCGATCATGGGGAGGGGCAGAGTCGAGCTGAAGCGGATCGAGAACAAGATCAACCGGCAGGTCACCTTCGCTAAGAGGAGAAACGGGCTGCTCAAAAAGGCCTACGAGCTGTCCGTGCTGTGCGACGCTGAAGTTGCTCTCATCGTCTTCTCCAACCGTGGGAAGCTCTATGAGTTCTCCAGCAACTCCAAGTAAGTCACCGGCGTGAGCAGACACGGATTTGATCTGGGATATAGATGTTTCCTTTCCTCTTTGGTTGAGTGTTTGATTTCCGCTTTGATCTGTTTCTTAGCTTAGAAGTTTTTTGTTGATTTTCCGGTTTTGTGAAAGAAATAGAATGTTGACTAGATCTGATGATGAATAGCACGAGATGGCGCAAAGGAAGTTTTTTTTTTCCGCTTTAGTTCTCCTTTTCCCTTAGAAGACTTGTGTGGGTGTTCAGATCTGAATTTTACGACGTAAAGGATCAGACATCTAAAAGATAAAATTTTCTGCTTGCACGAGATAAGAAATTTAGCGAAATTTGGAAGAGTTAAATTAGCTTCAACTTTTGTTTATCCGTAACTTCAGATTTTTTCTATTCGTGCTTGACTATAACTAATTGTTAATCCAACTAAACAAAGTTTTTCTAGGTTTTAGGCCTTCTTATAGTTTCTACGCGCACAAAAATGTTAAGGTTTTCCTAGCTGCCTTAATGATGCACCACCGTCTCACGATGGAGCTCTGTAGCTGTGAGGGTAAACGTAAATCGAGATGTATATGTACTCAGTTGTTCTACTGGCTATGGCTTGAGATAGATATCTAAGATCTTTTTGCATTACTTTTGTTCGCTTTTTTTTAATATGAAATATTTAAAAATTAGAGGAAAGTTTAGAAGGAAACAAAGCCGTCAATTTCGAGTTCTTATGTACTTCTTCAGAGTTTTAGGGTTTGTGTTTCTTGTAAGTTTTATTTTATTTTTTTGATCCTCTGCCAACGGATCACTTCAAGGACATCATTTTGTTTAGATTCTGTGCAGGATTAGATCTTTCATCTGTCACACTAGTGGTGATCGAACACTAGGTTTTAGCTGGTCCCTTAAGAAAACGTCTCATCTATCATTTTGATTGTAAAGTTAACGGTATTTCCAGCAAACTAATATTTGTCTTTCTCCTCCTCTGGCTCTCAGAAGCATCCTTGCTATCCATATAGTTATTTTAATTTTATTTTTGGATCTTCCAGTGATGCAACCTTGTTTTTTGGCCCTTCATTAATTTGTTTGACTCATTCCTGCAGACACTCAGGTTTACCTTCTAGACTTCTGCACTCCCCTGGTCCTTTATCTGCTCATCTATAGTCTTTTTCATTGTTTGGAACCATTTGGTACGTAGATGCATGCTTCTTGGAGTTCTATCCACATCCTACTTGTCTCTGATTTGACAACGAGTTTCTCAGAATTTACAAACAGCTTCTCTTATTGCTTTGTCGCTGACGCGCGATTACACACACAATACCTTTGACCAGGAACCGTGTTATCCTACATATAACTGCGTGCTAGCAATTAATTTCTGAAGTTGAAATCACTTGATTTAATTACAAACTGTTCTAGTAATAGACCTCAATCCAACAAGTTACACACAGGTCGACTGTCACAATCGAGAGAAAGTTATGTCCCATACTTCCACCTTATTTGCCCCTTTGGTTTTGCCTGTTTAACTATGGGGAGTATCTATCTTAAAGTTTAAGGTCCAATTACTCAACAAGATAAACCCATGTGTTCTTATGTATAATAGTTTTAATGTATGCTTTACATTATATTTTTCTCCTCATATCATATTTGATATGAAATTATTTTTCATGAGTGGTAGCAAAGTTAGATCCCTTTGTTATATAGTTTGAAATATTAATCGAAAGTCTTTTAAATCTAATTCACTTTAAGCATGATATCAAATGATCAGGTACTGCACATTGCTTGTAAATCTCGTAAATTTACCTAATGGTGTAATGCGATGAACAAATGGGTGCTAGTGGAAAACATTAATTAGTTTCGGTTTTAATTGTTATATATATATTTATTTATTTATTATTTATGTTTTTAGGGTTCAAGTACAAATTTACAATGGTAGAAAAAAACCTTTTAATTTTTATATATTTGCTTAATTGATTATGCTGATACTTGTATTAGCTCACATGTGTAATCTGATGCTGTTTTTTAATTAATATTTCTGCAGTATGTTGAAGACGCTAGAGAGGTATCAAAAGTGCAGCTATGGGGCACCAGAAACCAATATAATATCAAGGGAGACTCAAGTAAACAGTCATTGAAAAGTTCTCTTGCATTATATATTTGCATAACAATTTTTGTTTTCTTTCTATATTTACTCAATGGAAATATTTTAATTAAATATCTAATATGGAGTAAAGCGATAATGAATAAATATTTGTTTCTACGGGGTGCACAATTGGCTAGAGAGTGACAGTTTTACTATAATGTGGTAAGGGGTCAATTCTCGACGAATACATGCCCTTGGGAAAAAAAATTCTTCCCACCCTCTAGCCACTTGGTGATAGACTATAAACTGACCCTATTATTTATCTCCTTTTATATAACCTGAGGACAGATTGTGAAAAGCGCATGAGATTAGTGTAATCATCTTATGCTATAATAATCAATGAATATTTGAAATGGCAGATAATTTGATGGTTAAAAAGACATCAAATGTTTTCTGTAATTTGTCTTGGGATCTAATTTATAAGTATAATTTTTCTTCACTTATTTAAGGTAAATGACAATAATGCACAAAAGCCTTACTTTTCCACCACATTTTGTGGGTGTATCTAAATGTTAGTGTATACTTACAATTAAAATGATCTAAACCTCTAGGATTAAATGAAAATTGTCTTATTTGCTCAACTCACTGGATTTGTGAAGAAGATTTGATAGTCTTGAGTTATTTTGTCCTCAAAATTATTATTATTTTTTTTCAAAAGAAGTTGTTATAAGGAGCCTTGAAGAAGATATTCTACGAATTATGGCTAAGATGGTGGTAGATAACACATGGTTAAGAATTTAAGTTATACTATCTAATACTATAGAAATTTATCATTCTGATAAGTTAAATTTCAATATTGGTTTGCAAGGGACATTATATCCTATGTTGTGTGTGCCTAAGAATACCATATGATATTGATATTCAACACAGTTTAGTATACTTTGAGATGCATCGAAATATGTTAAGATAAATTTTTCTAAGGATTTAAATGATTGTTCATTGTGTTTTTTATAAAACTTCTTTGAATTTAACTAAACGCACATTACCAAGACAATAGTAAAATTCTTTTTTAATCCACCTATCTAATTGATATACAATTTATATTAAAACTATAAATCTAAATAGAAGAACTTTAATAAGTTCTAATTATATGAATTTATCATGATGTAATCTCATGTCTACTAACATGTGCTAATGTTGATACCATATATTTCAATTGAAAAATAAAACTTCAAAACAAAATGATACTTTGAGTGATGAATAGCACATACATAATTATATGCTCATCTTGAATAAATTATCAACTAAACCATATACGATGAGTATCATTAATTGCATGATCTTCACAAGTTGTTTATGCTTAGATTTACATTTCAATATAAAAAGTTAGTTTATTTGGGCATGAACTAATAATTCTAATGGGATGAAATAAGATACCATAAATGTGTTTTGGGTTCATAAATATCCACTAATAATTCCATCTCATGGATATATGATGATCATATATCCATGGGTTATATGATCATCTCATGGATATGAGTGTCTGATAAGAGTTAGAGATTGTCTATTGAAGTTTGGATTGACTAAGTGACATGAGATCATGTTCTAATGAGAGCCATTTTATAAAACAATGGCACTAAACCTCTCTTAACAAATAAAACTAAATTTTATGCTAATTTGTATACCATCTTGCTAGTAGTTGACTTATTGAAGTTCACAACTGAAAGATATTTTAATGATAAATAAAGACCTGGGGAAAAGGATTTGTTCACCGGAATATATTTTATAATTCAGTAGAGAAATTTCCATTTTCTAAAATGTTATTAGCTATGAATGTTTACTGGAACATAGTTTCTATAAGAATGAAAATTATGAATTCTCTACTGTTTATATATTTGAAAGTATAGGTTAATAAATGGGGCAGGTATACAAGAATGGTATATTAAGGTTTCCATTTCTAGCTATTTGACCTGCATTGTCATGACAGATGTCTTAATTCAGCCTACCCTAAACCCTAAATCCTAAACCGAACTTTAAAATAAATTATTTTTATTCATGTTTTCATGTCTTTCTTCACTTACTTTTTTTGTTACATTTCTATCCAGAGATGAATATTCTAAAGGTCAACTTCTAAATATGCATAAGTTACACTGTGGATTAAACAAGTAGGTGAATCAAGAGAAAGCCCGCCTAAGTAATATAAAAAAAATTACTTAGATTACAATGATGGTCAAAATAGGTAATTTTGAGTATCATGATATGGTTAAATTAGTTTATCCATTTTGTTAGATTTATATAGAGAGTTGGTATCTATAAGTATATCAATTATTTTCTAATAAAATACTTAGAATATTGAATGATGTAAGTATCATAATTTCTTACATTATTCCTAGGTTATCATACAATTATTCTTTTGTTCGAAGTTTAAAGTTCTTCATTTATTATTTAGTGTGATGCTTAAATTTTTCAACAATTTTTTAATGTGTATTTATCTTATAAACCTAATTAATTTACAAAAAATCTTCATTCCAGATTTTGTTTCTTTAAATCTAGATTATAGCCATTGTTGAGAAAAAAACAAAGTGAAAAAAAGATGGAAAGTGGATATTCGATTATGGAACACATGAAAATTATCTTCACTAAATAACTTGATATTCAACTTTCTTTAACACATTATATTGTGCATCATGATCTTGGTATACAATTATACATATATACTCTCTAAGCATAACCTAGATGCATGGATTAGATTGCTTAAGATAGTCTAAATTTGTCAACATCAAATCAGATAAAATTTGTCTTCAAAGTGTATATGGATGAGACATATATATCATGTATCGATCAATTTTTGTTTTACAATACATTCCCTTAATTAAACTCGATCCTCCATACTTTTGATATGCACCATGCTAGTTGTGAGATTGATCACATTGTAAAACTTTAGTAGTTGTAAACTCTTAGCATGGATCTTTCATTTTTTTGTGCCATTGATCAATTAAAGTTCAATAACCATTAAGCAAATGTTGAGAAGGTTATCAATCTTTGCAACCATGTATTTTTATATTGTAGATATCTTCATGTTGACATGAGCATGATTGCCATATAGGTCTTCAGCCACTCATGAGTTGTCTTACTTTTTAATCTTTTTATAGGAAATTAAGCACATCAATGCTTGCCATATCAAAAAAAGAGTTAGTAAAAATTTCTCTTCAATCTTCTGATATATTTGTCAACTCCTCTTTCATCTACACATTCATCCTGAAAATAAAAACTCTTATACACTTAGTTGAATTGCTTGAATCACATACTTCAGTGATCAACATCTAAGTTCCTTTCTTATAGTTTAAAATCATTCTAACAATTTTAAATACTCAATATTAATAATTTATAATGCAGAATAATTAGGATACGTAATTTACTTTTTGTTTTTTTGTAATTAACTCATAAATAGTTATTTGATGGTTAATAGTGGACCCATATACATAATACCACCTTCACTTCTTGGAAGCTAATATGAACAATTTAGCATACATGGAAGTACATACTCCGTATAGATATTGGGTTCTAAGATTTATAATATGTCCCTTCATTCTTATTTTTAATTCTTTATATTGATTGATTTTTACAATTTGTAAATCTAAAAACTTTCTTTTATATTGTATTTACAAAATAGACTAGTCAACAAGAGTATCTGAAACTTAAGACACGTGTTGAAGCATTACAGCGATCACAAAGGTGAGTTACTTTGATCCTTGAGATTAATTATAGTTTGTGCAAAAACAATTCTTGCAATAGTTTCATAAGCAAATCTCTAAAAGGTCTTTGTATGTTAGAAATCTTTTGGGCGAGGATTTGGGGCCACTTTCCATCAAGGAACTTGAACAACTGGAGCGACAACTTGATGTATCATTAAGACAAATAAGATCTACCAGGGTTAGTTTCTTCTGATAGAAATAAACATCACTTTTGCATATGCTAATTAATGGTCAGAGTTACTATCAAATATTAGTTGTTAGATGTTGAAAACATGTATTATTAATACTTCATTTTTTTACACAGACACAATACATGCTTGACCAACTCACAGATCTGCAGAGACGGGTACCAATTAATGCATTGTGTATTTATCTTAAACTAATATTTTTATATGCTATCTTGACAATTAGTAACGAGGTCATTGATCTACAGGAACAAATGCTTTGTGAAGCTAATAAAGCTCTGAAGAGAAGGGTAAGCAACTTGTTATTTCACATATTTAAATTATAAAGGTCATATTATTAGTTGTACAAAAATATTAATTTTGAATCATTCCATTGCAAATAATCGACCCATTTATATTTCTCATAACCTATTTAATATATTCTCATTATCATTAAAACTAAACATTTTTTATTGTTGACAGCTGCAAACGGCTTTATCCTTTGGCCACATTAAGGATAAGATAGATCAATAAGTACAATTTTGTGATAAAAAACTTATTTATATTACATGAAACAACTAATTCTCATAATATTTAATTAATGGGCTTATATATTGGAGTTCAAACGTAAGTTTACTAATTTTTTTGTTTAATTGTATCAACCATATAAAAATTTGTCTATAGTTTTTGTGGTCATGAAAATTTGTCTTCTTTTAACACCAACAACCATGTTCTAGCTAGATAATGTACACAGGCCATCTTTTTATTGAAATACAATATTTTATTTCTTAAATAAAATATAAATGATCATATCGAGATGCTTGCCATGGTTTTCTTGTTTATGTGAGATGCAGTTGGATGAAAGCACTCAAGCCAATCAACAACTGTGGGATCCAACTGCTCATGCTGTAGCTTATGGACGTCAGCAGCCCCAACCACAGGGTGATGGGTTCTTTCAACCCATAGAATGTGAACCAACTCTGCAGATCGGGTAACTCCTATTGCTATATATCTAGCTCCTTTTGATTTACTAGTTCACAGTGTTTATCTCTCTACAACTCAATGTGAAAGACAGAAAGATGCCAATTTGATTGAATTATCATCAACAAATTAATGTTTCCTAATACAATTTTTTTTTCTTCTGAAACATTCCATATTTAAGATTATTAAAAAAAAACAAAAACAAAACATGATTGTGTATGCCTAATGAATTCTTACTTTTCATTCAAGGTACCACCCTGATCAAATGGCACTTGCCGCCACAACACCAGGGCCAAGTGTTAGCAACTACATGTCTGGTTGGATTGCATAATCAAACTAGCTAAATCTAATTTGCATCTCCGTGCTAAGTAGTGTTTTGTATGTTAGCAAACCTTTGCGTCAACTATAAATTTCTATGGTCCCTCATTGGCTAGTATCTTGTCTGTCGCTATTAGACACAGGAAAACTACAATGTCTATAAGCCAATGATTATGAATTGCTATATGATCTTCCACGAAGGAACATTTGCAATGTACGTATGCTTTTACTATTCTTATTAGCAAGAAATAACTACTTCATGTAGAAAGAAGGTGATCGCAATGATTTGAGTGGAACACACTGATTACAAATTTAAATATGTTAGTATTTAGTTTGCTCTCAAATTTCTCCTCATTGAGTTATTGTGGTTAACAAGGATAATGCATAATACTACCATGCATGATCTATGTATGACTTAACTAATACTGAGATTGGCTCATTAGATTGTTTAATTAATCTATTTCTCTCTTGTGTCTTTAGCCATTCGCCAAGATGAACTCAACTTTCCTTGTTTTTCATTTGTTTGAGCACAGACTAGAGCAATTAATTAGAAATATCCTGTTGAGAACAAAAAATGTGCTTCAAGATTTGATTGGCATTAAAATGTCTTAATTTCAAGGCTTTCATTATATTGTCGTGTATGTTGATAGCAGGATAGAATATAAATGAGAGTCTGATATTAATGGTTTGATCAGAGAATCCACTTCCTTTCCTTTTCTCTTGTTCTTTATAGTTTGATATGTGCTTAAAACCTGAAAAACCTCCAGTGCATTAATCCATCAAGCACACAGCTGTTCTTTGGCATCATCCGCCATTAGACCGGCCCAACATTTTGGTGCCTATCGTCGTCAACAAAGTGAATGATTTGATGATGTTTGGTTGTCGCTGTTGTTGTCGTCTCTATTGAACATCAACTGGCCTTTTTCGTACAACACACATGCTAAATGCAGTCTTATCGAATGTGGTAAATGTTGTGACCACTTGTGAGGATAGGAAGAGGATAATCTGACCATTAATTAATTAATAAAAATTTAAAAAGACTTTCTTTTTATGGAGTTTAAGTATCATTTCTATTAATTATTAAAATCCTATGATTTGACTATAATATCCTTAAGTTTGATCTGTATAAATTGAACAAATTGAAAGGTTCAATGTAGCAATATTCTAACAATTATGAATTGACTATAATATCCATATGTTATAAAAGTTATTAATCATATTTATTATAATATATTGTTGGTCAATATTGACTTAGTTGAACTCGATCTCACTTAATATAGTAGCATAAATCGTATATCTACCACAGTTTGATATCAACTTAAGTACTTAACTAGCCATTCAGTTTTTATACTCTTGAACCAACCCGACAAGGAGAAGTAATTCGGGTAATATAATAAAAATGAAATGGAAAGTTATTTTGATGATTGACATTGTTCTTTAACTTTAAAGTTATTTTGTCCAAAATTAATGACCAGCGTCTATTCAGATTTAATATAATATTCAATAAAAGGTAAAGTATTTATTTTAATTTTTAATGTTTTTAAAAACAATTTATAATTTAAAAAATTTAAGGGTGTTTGTGTTATAACCTAAAATAGGACAGACCAAATGCAACTTTTAGCACATGCTTAATGGATGCCTTTTAGAATTAGAAATTTGGGCGCGTAAAATGAAAAAAAAAAAATAGTGTTTAAAAAATTGAGTAATTTGCCGATTATATATAAATATAAATATAAATATAATAATAATTATTATTATTATTATTATTATTTTGGCAAGTGGCCGCATATGAATGATTCTAACGGCTGTGGACCTGTAGTTGTGGTCGTGCAGGCGGACGTACCACATCGAGTGCCATTGCAGCAACGCTGCCACTCGTATAAACAAATCTATGCGACAACGTCTATTTCAACACCTCCCAAAAAGGACGTTTTTCAAGTCTCTGCCTTCCATTACGAGTTTCCTATGGACTCCAATTTCCTTCTTCGGTGATCTTCTTCTGCTCCCTTTGCGAATCCCTTCACTTTCCCCTCTCCTTTGCTGGGTCTCGCTTGATCGGAGCAGCTGTAGGCGGCGGACGGCATCGGAGCTGTTCGCGATGCAGCACGGTACGAACTGAACTGATCTCTCCTTGTTGTTTCTATGCTCTTCGGTTTGGCCATGCCTTTGTTGACTTCAGTTCTCTTCTTGGCCTCTCCCCTTTGTGCACCCAATTTCTCGAGGTACGAATCTCGAGGAATTCGGGGTCTGAGCTGTTGTGGTGCGGGTTGTTTCTAGAAACGAAAAGATTGGTTTTGTACATTGTGTAATAGCAGTTAGCGTCACCTTGTATTTTTGGTGCCTTTTGGATGAAGTAATGTTACTTAGGGTCACATGTTTCCCCCCTCTTTTTTGAACATGTAAGTGAAGTTTGATTTTGATGAATTAGTTTACTGTTTTGGTTGTGTTTTTTTTTTTCTACAAAACATGGAATTCAGTTAAAGAGGGAGTTTTTAGATTGGAATTAGAAATTCTATTTGAATGCTCCGACTTGTGCTAGCTTGAATTACCGACATCTAGTTCGCTTCTATTCATGTATGTTCGGAGTTGTAGGAATTAGATGTCTGTTTCTTTCTTTCACTTGCTAGTTTGTTGAATGACCATTGGCCTTTTTCCAGGTTTCGATATTAATGTGCTTCGCCAAGAAGCTCAAAATCGATGGCTGAAAGCTTCAGAAGTGCATTTCATCTTAAAAAATTACGAGCGCTTTCCTCTCTCTCCAGAGCCACCCCACCTTCCACTTAGTAAAAGATTTTTTTTATACTTGTGGAATTCAGCATTTTTATTAATGTTCCATTCCTACTATTTAATGTCTGGAATCTGGTTTATTCGGCAGGTGGTTCTTTGTTTCTTTTCAATCGTAAAGTCCTTCGGTTTTTCCGTAAGGATGGACATGCGTGGCGGAGGAAGAAAGATGGAAGAACCATTGGGGAAGCACATGAGAGACTTAAGGTTAGTTGAAGGACCTGGTCCTTGTTTTGTGAACAATTTTGATCTTATCACACTACAAATATCAGGGTATTAGTTATTGTTGGAAGTGGGAGAAGGATGAATTGTTTTATTGTTAACTCCACTAGTTAGGATGAGTGTACGTTGCACTTGATTCCACAAGTCAGGAACAGAACCATGTTCCTCTTCATTCCACGGTTTAGGAAGAGAGTTGTGATTTTCATTCCACTATTTAGGACACCACAAATATTTTTGCAGGACATCGAGTGGAGTGATACAGACACCTTCTACATGTTTCATAGGTTTATGGAACACAAGGTGCTGCAACATGAACAATTTCCAGCATTTGTAACCGTTGGTTTTCCAAATGAATTAGTTAAGGGAAGCATTCGTAATTGTTATGATTCTATGAAGTAATTTATAGGCCTAGCTTACTTTATATGCCTCCAGAATGGCCCCATTTTGACATAAACAGTCTCTTCCTCGTTAGATTAGTCAGGTGATCCTAGCTCTAGCAATAGCATGAGACAGCGGTTAGTTAGGATTTCATATCGAAGATATATGTCAGCAAACGGTGTGAGATCTTTGGAATATCAATGCAATAATTGGTGTTGTTTGTACTCACAGCAGAGTGAAATAAATCTAGCAACTATTTGGGAATCCAGGCTCCAATAAATCTAGTGACTATTTCGTGATAGCATACCTTACCAATGTTGAAAAATGGTACTAATTTGATACCAAGCTGTGTTCCTTTGTTGGATGATCATCAAATACTTCTCAAGTTTTAGCTGTTCAGACCTTGTAGTGGCAAACATCGTTATTACCAGAGGCCTCTAGTCTCCTCATATAGCATGCCTTCTTTTAGTTGACTGTGCACCAGATTCATAACATTGTTCCCTCTCCACTTTAAGGGAATGGGTAATATCCACAGTCAATTTCATGGAGGATGTATTACAGATTTTTCAATATAGTTAATTCTACCCCAGGAATGAGCTGAGGAGAATAAAATTGCTTCTGGCTTGCAAGTTATGCATCCAATTTTGCTGGTAGTATTGGGTTCCATTCTTGCTTGAGGGGTTTTCCGTCTCGTAATTATGACCCTAAACATATAATTTGTAGAATAGCCATCGATCAGTCTGAAATCTATGCAAGCTTTTGGCAACTAGATAATTTTACATACAATTGCAGCAGAGTTATATTGTTCAATTTCATTTTAGTCCATTGGTCAATTCATATCCCTTGACAATGATTCTGAGCATGAATCAAAATCTCATTTCATATGCCATCCGTTTTGGGTGATACTAACATGGACCATCTAGCCGACCAATGAGATATTTGACACTCGAGATGGATGACTCCAACTCTTTTTTTTAGATAAGTAAAATTATATATCAAAGCAAGTCCATAATTCAATACCTGGTAAGTAGTGTCTCATGTCTGACATAATATCATATTAGAAAACACTCATAATGACCAGTAAATATGGATTTGTACATTTCAAAAAATCTTCTCATACTCCAACTGTCCCTTATCAAAGCTACAATTGTTCCTAGCTCTCCATACAAAGTGTATCAAAGGTGACATCAGTGTTTGATTTTAGTCAAGAGACGACTCCTTTGAAGAAACACCCGAAGGCTCGCAGCATCCGCCGGTAGGTAAACATCTCCTGCCCCATATGTAGTCACTCTCGGATTCTCCGCCATAAGCCGCTACAAGAGGGCACCCAAAGAACAAGTGCTCCTGCGTCTCCATCTCTTGCCTACAAAAGGCACACTACCGATTCTCCAAATAGTCAAGTCTATCTCTAGTGGGAAGTCGTCTCTCAACCAACATCCAAAGCATATTTGCATGGCTAGGTTGGATGTAGGTCTTCGACACTGTCCGTAGCCCTGGCTTCTTAGGATTCTTTAGACTGGGATGCCTAAAAAAGTCATAAGGCCTGGCCGCACCTTCATCGTGCTCAAACCAATCTGCCAACCTCTGCATAGCACGTGTCACGACCTAGTAGCCGTAAGAATAAGGTTATGAATTTGCAATAACCGCTTGATGGGAATCTGAGTGCACTGCCTCCCAAGTCTATATATCAACTTGCCTCAAGTAGGTATGATGCACCCACTTGATCCAAAGAGTATCCTCCTTCGCCTGTATCCGCCAAAGTACCTTGGCCAATAAGGCAAGGTTCCAAACTTTTAAGTCGTGAAATCTTAGTCCTCCATTTTCTCTGGGTCTGCACATATCCGCCCAAGACACTAAGGGGTGTTTGTACGTCCACATAAAAGACCTGTAAATGTTGTAAATACGATCAATAATTCCAAGGGGAATAGGTAATATAGTGAGCCAAAAGCACTCCACTACTTGAAGTATCAAAGTGATGAGTTGCACTTTTCCCGCATAAGAAAGTGTCTTCTTTGGCCATTAGTTAATCCATTGTACTAAGGAATCAAGGAGAGGGTTATAGTCCAAAATTCGTAGACACTCAACAACAAGCGATATTCCCAAATATCGAAAGGGAGTGGTCCCCTCTTGGAAGCATGTAAGAGAAAGAAGTCGCAACCGTGTCAAGTCATCTACTCCAGCTAGATAAATGTTTGACTTTCGACGATTAGCCTGAAGCCTTGCGGTCGCCCCAAACATCTACAAACAAGATAAATGTCCAACTAATACCTCATATCCCGATTGAATAATAATAAGTCATTTGCATACGCCAAGTATGCCAATATGAGATGACCACACCGTGGATGGAATTTGAAATATAATCTATCCGTGAGAGAGGGTCTCCTAAGGATCTCCACACAAATACTGAATAAGTAGGGAGAGGGAGGGTCTCCCTAATGTAGCCCTTTAGCCCCTCTAAAGAATCCAAAAGACCCATTAATGACTATAGAGAATGACGAAGTGGTTACACACTCCATTATCATGATATAAACTTCATAGGAAATTGAAAACCAATAAGCGTCTTACGCAGAAACTCCCAATGAGCCGAGTCGAAGGCCTTCTGAAGGTCAACCTTCATAATGCATCTAGGGGAGATGCGCTTCCTGTGATGCCTCCGGAAGAGTTCCTACGCCAGATGGATATTATCTGTAATGAGACATCCCTATACAAAAGTTGTCTGAGATTGTTGAAGTATTCCTCCTATTACCTCTGATAATCTCGAAGCTAATAACTTAAAGATGACATTATAGAATATCATACAGCAGGAGATCAGTCTATACTCTGTCACCTTGCTAGTGTGGGCAGATTTTGGGACAAGCACAATCAAAGTGTGATTCCATCTTCGTAATAATCTCCCACTAGTGAAAAATTTCATAACTGCACTAATGAAGTCCGACCCCACAATGTCCCAAGAATGCTTGAAAAATTTTGAGCTATACCGATCTGAGCTTGGAGCCCTCCGATCTCCAATATCAAATAGTGCATATTTTACCTCCTCTGTTTTAGGGAGTCTCCAAAGCATCATGATGGTCCATAAAGACATGTTGGCCAAATGTCATGCAAGAGTGAGGAAAATTCGTCGTGCAGGCTACAGTCTCCCTAAGTTGGCGATGGAAGTGTTCTGTGAAAACTTTGACCACCTCCTCAAATGATTTGTAAGACTACCATTTGGCTTCTCCACTACAATGATCTCATTATGCTTATTATTATGATTTACCAGTGCATGAATAAAAACTCCGCCCGTGACAAACTAGTCATGATCGGTCCCAAGCCCGGAGAAAGGAGGAGGGTTGTGTTAGATTGCCGGCCAGCATTAAAACTATGACAAATATTCAATGAATTGATCCATTAAACTATTGTGCTAATGCTAGGTTGTTTCCCGAAGGAATGGGTTACAAGGTCCAACTGTAACGTCTCGACAAGGGCCGCTACATCTCCAGAACTCGGGTGTAGTGCTAAATATGCAAGAGTTCGCTTTGCAGGGTCCGACTGTAATGTATAGGCAAGGACTGTACATCTCCATGAGAACTTGGATGTAGTGTTAAATAGGCAAGAGTTCTTATACCATAGGTTGGATAAGAACAAATATGATAGGAAAACTAATAATCTAAGATTTGGAATATGAAACATAAGAACCCTTACTAGTAAATCAATGGAGGTAGTAGATACGATGATTAGGAGAAAATGTGTGTACAAGAGACAAAATGGGTAGGTGAGAAGGCAAAACTGATAGAGAACTCGGGTTTTAAGTTATGGTACACAGGAAAGAAAGAGTAAAACAAGAAATGAAGTGGATTGTTGTAGATAGTTAAAGGATGAAGTTGTAGAAGTAGTTAGAAAAAGGGATAGAATTATCACCCTTAAGATAATAGTGGCGAAATAAACTATGAACATAATTAGTGTATATGCACCGCAAGTATGATTAGATGAAGTTATCAAATCAAGGTTTTGTGATGACTTAGATGAAATATTACAAAATATTCCGTCAAATGAAATGATTTTAATAGGAGATGATCTAAATGGACATGTCGGAGTGAAAAATGAGGAATATGAGAGAATACATGGGGGTTATGGGTTTGGAACGAGAAATGAGGAAGGGAAAATTATATTAGATTTTGCGATAGCATATAACCTTATATTAGCTAATATAATTTTTAAGAGAAGAACACTTAGTCATGTTCAAAAGTGGGAATAATAAATCGCAAATTGACATTCTTATGGTTAGGAAGAAATATTGAAAGATTTGTAAAGATTGTAAAGTTATCCCTGAAGAAAGCTTAACTACCCAATATAGTTAGTAGTGTTGGATATACGCCTCAAGCATAATATCAATAGAATTTTAAAAAGAAAAAGAAAACAAATAAAAAAAATTGTCGCCTAGTGCGATAAGGCTTGGTTGTTGTTGTTGTTGTTGTTGTTGTACCAATGCATGAAAAAAAAGGAAGTGTTTTGGTTCACATGTTTGAAGTAGTCAATTTTTGCACGTTGCATGGCGAAAGAATGTTTTGCAACATTGAAACAAGCTGCAGTTTGCTGCAACTTGTAATCCTCTGGCATATGACCATGCAACAATCCATCACCTTGCACCTCTTATGGGCATGCTTGGGTAGCAGCAACTTTGACTGAGATGTGTTGATAATGCTCTGCGTTTAATCTCTTCAAATCTGATCTCAATGTCTTTAAGATATGTGAGAGCACATATTGTTTGTTACTTCATTCCAACTGTTGCTTGTACGCTACCCATTTTGTCTCCATTAGTTGTGAGAATGAATCATGTTGAACCCACATATTGAAGAATTTAAATGACTTCTGAATGCGAATTCCTCCACTAAAGATAGAGACCAAACATGCTGAGTAATCTGATAAACAACTTGGAGGTGTGAATTCTACAAAGCTTTGTAACTTGGCTTCTATCCAGTCTCTATTAATGAGTGATCGATCTAGTTTGATACATATATATTACCATTCGTCCATGTGTATCTACAGCCTATATACGATTGATCTTCCATTCCGGCAAGGCTCACAAAATTTGAAAAATCCTCTATGCAATTCTGAGTGATCGATAACCCTCCACACTTGTCCTCGGCCGATAAGTAAGAATCAAAATCCCCAAGGACCAACCATGGCATCCCCATATATGTGGAAATATGCTAAAGCCTTTCCCACAGTGCCTTCCTCCCCACCATAGTAATCTGGCTATAGACAAACGTAACCGCAACGAGCTTACGAGACATTTTGCAACAAATCTTACAATGAACTAATTGCTCATGTCACTCCATCTCCTCCAATCAACCCTTTGGTTATCCCAAATAAATAGTATTTGACTCCTACCCCCTTGGTTATCTTGTTGTTTCACTTGTAGTTGTTGGAGCCCACACACCTTCAGCTTTTGATAGCCCTCATCCAGTAGGTTTGTCTCCAAAACACCCAATACACATAACTTCGTACTACGAAAGAGGGACTCCACCCCCTTTTGCTTGAGGTCTTTGTTGAGGCCTTGAATGTTCCAAGAGCCAATCTTCATGTGGCCTTAGACAGCCTACGACATCCATAAGTATGTGGACACTGCTTCCCTTTGGTTGCATTGCCCAGTTCTGCAGTTTGTTCGGGTCCCTGTTGTGTATCAACCCGACGGAATGAGCCGGCCATGGTCCTTGGCTCCTCATCCTCCCTTTCCTCCACCACTGTTGCAAGGGCCTTTCCTTTGCTTCTAGTAGCTGGAAGACAAGCTTTTTGGGTCCACTCTGGAGCAAGATGGGCAGCAGTATTTTCCAGCAACTTGGATTGTTGTGGCGTAGGAATCTGATTTTGTCTTCTATTGCTTCTCCTCCGAGGTTGGACTTCCTCCCACTTATCGTTATCCCCTTGCAAAGGTACATCATTACTCACTATGAGAGCCTCCTTACCCTTTTGTGTAACCTGATGAGAAGCAACTTCCATGCTCATCTCCACAGTCGATTGTTCATTGCCTAGATCAATCAATGTTGATACTGCTGGAACTGGATGCTGAGTACACAATGGATTTTCTCCAGTGACTAACACCATTGCGTTGTCAATTATCTCAGGGCATATTGGATCATCATTGCTCTGCTCAATACTATTCTTGGCCATATCTGAAACCTCCTGCATAGGTTTAGAAGCAATCAATATGTCCTGTTCCTGATGATGGACAGCAGGTTCCCTTTCTAGATGAGACCCAGATTGTTCAGCGAAATCTAGAAAGGTGCAGTAGATTCCTGTACCAGTGCTTGATTGCTCAAACCTTCCAGCAAGTGTGGGTATTGCTCATTTGTTACTACAATATCCGGATGTTGAATTATTTCCGTAGGCACATGTGAGGCCAATTGTGTTGCAATCCCAACTCCGCATTGATTTTGTTAATGGTCCATATGATGACAGTTTAAACAAAATTTGAATTTGGATTCAAAGAAAAGGGGAAGATCTACCTCCATGCCTCCGGGGAGGACCATAGGGATGGTGTCCGACAGTTCCCTTGTGATGTCAACCTCCACTCTTGAATACAAGTTAAATGTCACAGACAACTAAGGTGGATCCCTGAGGTAGCGATTGAGTCCGTGCAAGGTAGAAATCTGCTCTTGCATTGAACATAGATTGAAGGGAGGAGTCCTAACAATTGATGGATCACCATCCTTTCTTTTCTTGTTCTTCTATCAAGAGAGATGGCAACAGTGGGTGAGCATGTGGCGGTGAGTGTGGTTCTACCAGCACCAACTTGTACTATCATATTATATGCCATTCAGTATGAAAATTGTTTGTCTATCCACCAATACCTGGGTCTAGAATGACAATATAAACTTTATTGGGTTTCTAGAAAAGATAATAATATTCAAAGATGGACTAGATGCAACTTTAATGGATGATAAAAATGTAAGAAATTTGGTTAAGATACTTGAACATATTCAAAGACAATTAACATATGCTATAGTTATGAGTAACATGGGTTGGCCATTTACTTGTAGCTTATGTTTTCAAGATTAGTGAGTATCCAATTTAACTTAACATGCCATTCGTGAATAAATCTACTAGTTGACTAACATGGGGAATAGGCTGGCCTTTTACTTTTAGTTTATGTTTTCCAGATTAGTGATATCCAATTTAACTTGACATGCCAGCCATGTACAAATATACCAGTAGCAATAATCAAAGAAAATGCCCTCCTTAAGTTCTAGTTCATGCTATTGGAGATTCTAGATTTGTCATCTGTTAGATAAAGAGAGAAAGCATGTCATAATTCATTATGATAAGGTATAAAGCAAAGAGTAAGTGAAGACCCTGGTAAGATGATTTGGGCATTTGCAAATAAGACCTAAAGAGGCCTACAAAAGTACTAAAACCTTTTTCTTTTAATTTGGCCAGTGATATTGCCCCTAAATATTTTTTACTTGTTCTAAAATATGATGACCCTATCCTTATTATTTTATTTTAAAAAAAAAAAAGATTGGAGTGACTGTGTGTCGCTGAAGGCTGAAGCATGATATAAAAAGTTGAGACTAAACATATGAGACACAAATCAATCATTCACCTATACATTAAATAGTAATTGATATGCTTCTCAACAAAACCTTGATCAGATGATGTGATGACTTGCTTAACTCATATTATAGATGTAGTCATCCTTTCATAGGATCCGTAGTAGTTTTCTTTTAATTACATAGGAACCCTGATACTTGTAAAAATTAGAGATCTTTTCCAAGTATGTAAGAAATCTAGACTTTATCATAATGTTGGATTAGAAAATTGTGACTTTATGAGTGCATCCTTATTAGTCTAATAATGATTTTGGGGGTTTTGTGGCATATGATGTTGGTCAGCATATTTAAATATATTTCTCATGCATTCATGACAAAGTTGTGAATAAATATTTGCTGTCAAAACAAATGTTGAGTAAAAATATGTTTTAAGATAATATGGACATGAAGTTAGTAATGCTCAATCTGTGGTGTTTGGAGATGTCGAGGCAGATTTGGGGGTGTTTTCTTGGAGACAAACAAAATAGAAATTGATTATATTTTATTTCTGTTGTTTTCCTTTTGCTAGAAAGATCCATGTAGCTCCACTTTTGCCTGAAAGATTCATATTGCTGACAAATAATTATTACAATATGGATGGTTATCATTGTCACTATCTGTTATTGGCTGAATAAATAAAGCATTCCTTGTTTATAGGGCAAAAGTCAAAAGGGCGTTTTTTTTAGAATCATCATTATTCATCAAGATAGTGCTCTATTTTGATTTTTTATCAAAAGAGCGCCCCACCCCATGTACAATTACCCAACTATTTTGATTTTTTTTATCAAAAGGGCGCCCACCCCATGTACAACTACCTAACTACCCTCCACTGCAGGAGCAGCTTATTCTAATTGTTATCTCTTTCTATTTTTTCCGCCTAAATCGGCGTTATAACAGCTACAAACCTGTATCAAGTACAGTTTTGTAGCTATTACAACTAAGCTGCCACATAGTTGTAGCTACAATTTTATAGTTGCTACAACATGGATTTTTTTTTTAAAATACTATAATTGTTTAGAGCAACCGATTTTTTTTTTGACTTTTTTTTAGCTTGAAACCAGGCTGTTACGAGTTCCACACCGTAACTAGTTGTAAATCTCTCAACAAGCTTCGATTTGATATGTTGTACACCTGTGCTTCAACCCGAGCAAAAAATTATGACATTGTTTAGACTTTAACATTCACCTTGTAGCAGCTACGGTTGTTACAACATGAATGTTAAATCCTAAGCTTTGAGAGGTATAACTTTTGACTTGAGTTGAACTACGGGACACGCAATATATCAAATTGAATCTCGTTCGAAGATCTAAAACTGATTATGGGGTGGAACTCATAATGACCCGATTTCAGACTTAAAACGATGTTTAAATCTTTTTTGGAGGCTCCAAACAATGTCTAAAAAAAATCCATGTTGTAGCAGCTATAAAATCGTAGCTGCTACAACTGTGTAACAACTATGAAATCGTAGCTACTACAACCGTGTGGCAGCTCAGTTGTAGCAGCTTCAGTTTCATAGCTGCTACAATGCGCCCAATTTAGGCGAGAGACAAGATAATAATGAGAATGGTACTAGAGGATAATTGTGTAATTTTTCAGGAGGTGCCCCTTTGATGATTCGGTAAAAAAGGGGCTCCCTTTTGACTTTTGCCCTTGTTTATATCTCTCTAATAGAGAACCATTATGAACAATACTTTAGTTGTATTAAGATTTATTTCTTATTATTGATAATGGAATATACTCTTTGAAATAAAAGTATAAGACATTGAACCTATTTATACTAAGAAATAATAAACTTCTATTTCATGCACCTGACCTGATTTTTATCAAGATCACACATGAAGTTTATATTGTGAATATCTTGTTTTCTTGGTTTGTTAATAAAATATGCACTGTAGTATTTTCTATTTATCCTATTTTCCTTTTTTGCACAATGTGTCTATTTTTATGAGAAATTTATTTCTTTTATTTTTTTTTGTAGGTTGGTAATGTAGATGCTTTGAGTTGTTATTATGCCCATGGGGAGCAAAATCCTTACTTCCAGAGGCGTAGCTATTGGATGCTGGATCCGTAAGTTCACTGTATTGAACTTTATATGCAAAAGCACAACTGCCATGCAAATGTTTTAGATTTTTTTAAAAAAATGACAGCTCGGTGCATGAAACTACTGCCAATGCGGGATCCTAAGGAAAGGTCTATTGCGCATAATCTTACCTTACATTATAAGAGATTGTTTCCGCGACTCAAATCCATGACCACTAGGTCACATGACAATAATTTTACTATTGTGTCAAGACTCCCTTTCAAATGTTTTGGATTTTGATTCACAAGATATTGCAAGTGACTCTTTAAACTTCGTTTACATTCTAGCGAACTCTTACCATATTAGACAGACCTCCTGCCATGATAGTTGCTCTTATAATTCTAGTTTTAGTTAGGAAATTAACTAGGTCACTTGCCAATCATATGTAGGATTATATCTCCATAATATGTCCTTGAAGCATCTAGATTTTTGGATGCTGACTATTGTAGTAATCTTCGTATTTATGTTTTTTCTTTCTGAAAATTAATTTTCTTTTCGTGCTTCATGGTAATGTACCTCGAGAGCTTAGCTTATGCACTCATGTCAATATAATACAAGAACAATATAGAGTTTAAAGGATATGTGTTTGACTTAGCTGATCTAGATTCAAAATCAGTAAACTCTAACCTTGAGACTGTTGCCCCTCATATAATTAGATAGATAAAGGGGTTGAAACAGTAAAAAATATGCACTAACAAGACTATCCATGCTTGCTCTCAAGTTGAAAGAATGAAATTCACAAATGTGATAATCTTGCATAAAAAGGGCAGCCTATTGCATAAAGCTTCTGTCAACGTGGGATCTCGAAGAAGGATTGGGCCACATTGGGTTACGCTTTCTTACCTTTCATTGCAAGAGGTTGTTTCCACAACTCTAACCTGTGACCTTTAGATCATACAACGATAATTTTACCGTTGCACCAAGGCTCCTCTTTGTGATAGTCCTGCATAATAAATAATTAAACACCTATTAGTTGAAAGTATTTAATTTCTTCAAGTCTTTTTACTATTAGGTTTTGTATCCCTTTATCAAATGTTGTCCTCTTTTGTAGGATAACCATATTTCAACAATTATGATATTCGTTAATGTGAACTTACCAATCTACCATTATTGTTTCTAATACTCAAACACTTCATTTACTCCCTCAATACTCATGTTGGATAGCTACACAAGCAGTGCCACTGACTGAACACTCCATATTTCTATTACCCCAAATCTTAAATCCTAAAACCCTGAATCCTAAATCCTAATATATGTTCTTCTAGCTAGTCCATACAACTGCTATTTTACAACGTTAAATACATTAATCTTTCTTGATGTAGGTGTAACAAATGGTGTTTTATTAATGTTTGCAAATGTCTATTGTGGATATTGACGGGATATCATGTAACCATTAATATTCCTCTAGATATTTTCAAACTATTTACCTATTGTTAATAGACTTAAGTACTTTCTGGTATAATTGTTGTAATGTACTTGAATATTTCCTTTCAGGGAGTATGAACACATTGTTCTTGTTCACTACAGAGAAGTGGATGAGGTTTGCTGCTCAATGTCTTTTCACTCATTATGTTGTATTTGCAAAAGATCAAAGAATAACTGATAGAAAGACTGTTAAAATGATAGAAGAAGGCACATTACTAAGACAAGATGATATTTCATGTTTCTGCAACATGCCGATTGAGTGCTGTATCTGTTTATCACCTTTTTATTTTTTTGTCACCCAGGGAAGATACGTTTCTGGATCAACCTCAAACTTCTCCATTGAGTCTTATTCAAATTTAAATCATTCTTCAACTCTTATGAACACAGACAGAGGCTATATGTCTGGAACTACTACATTATATGAACCATCTCAGAGCTCTTATAGTCAAGGATCAACAGAAGAAATCAATTCTAAGTTTGTCTTAGAGAACTTTGATGCGAACCACCTTAATAGATTTGAAAGATTAGAAAATTCTGATAAAAATTCACAGCCAGAAGTTAACCACCTACTGCGGAATATTGAAGCACAGCTCAGTTTGGATGATGATGATAATTCCATTTACTTTAAAGAAAATCTACTAGAGTACCCTTGTGAGAATGATGATATACAAGTCCTAGAAGATTTTCCTAATGGAGGAACAATGGATTCTTTTGCACATGAAAATCTTCTCCTAGGATCAGATAGAGGACATCGAGTTAATGAAGTTGGAAAGCAGCAAAATTATGCCACTGTTCAACTGCCAAAAATTTCAGGTAGTTTTGTAAATCTATCAATTGCTAAATTATTTGTCATGTTGTTTGAGATTTTATATATTCTCTCAACCTTTTAGTTTATGCTTTTATTCTGCACGAATGCTTTTTGTAGCACATGAAAATTCCACAATACGAGAACCAGAAATTTAATTGGTAAGTTCTGGGTCCTTGGTTCAACTGTCAAGCGAAATAGGTCCATTGTTGAATGACATGTCAACTAGAACATTGACTCAGTTGTGTCCATTGCCAGACTGACATAGATGAAGCTACAAATTTATTAATTTTATACGCAATCTTATCTTACATTGCAAAAAGCTAGTTCTGCGGCTCGAAACTTTTCCGTTGCACCAAACCCCCATTCAAATTTAGGTAATGAAAAAGATTAATAAATTATATTGTGAAAACAAGTTCCACAGTACAAAGAAACTTAGAAACATGTTACTTTTACTACATTATAATTTGTTGTATAGTTATAAATTGAATCAGAGATCAAACTGGGCAAACTCCATATTGATATAAAAATTATTAATACACAAGTAAAATGTAAAAAAAATAATAGTAGTACATATGAGATTATTATTGATATAAATTTGGAATAATGGATTTGCAAAAAACAATAGCAATATGATTAAATAACAGTCAAATAAGTTCCTCAAGAGATGTACATGATTTAGAAAACATACATATTGTCTGTCGCTAATCTGGCTCTAGTTTAGCATGGGCATCATTGTGGAAACCAACTGTAGACTAGGCTTATCCTTTATTGTTTGTAAATATGCTTCATATTTTTTAGGCTACAATGATTTTGCTAAATGATGCTTTATTGTTGGAGTTGATTAGTGTGTTTAATTCAGAAAAGTAATGGTGATTAACTTCTAAATTTGATGCTTGAATTATGATTTTTTTTTTTTTTTTGGAAAACTGAAGGTATTAAGATAAGTAGAACAAGTAGTGAATTTATGCAATGTTATTTCACTAATAAACAAAGTAGGTGAAGTAGATGGATGAACATGAAATTCCTTTGAAGAGTCATGGAGTTATTACTCAACAAGAAGAGTATGACGATGAGAATACCATTAATAGGCTAAAGAGAAACGGAAAAGAGTTTCTGAAGGCTTGTGCTATCATCGTATGTCTCTTAGGCTAAAGGAAATTTTTTATAAATTATCATATGATTACACCACTCTTTATATGTCAAATTGTAAGGCTATTAGAATCAACACACAAACACATGCAAAAAGTTAATGTAGTTGAGATGAGAATAATGAGAATGCTAAAACAGATGTTTCAAATTGCTAGAAATGATTAAAAAAAAATACTAGTATGATAGGACAATTAAGCATAGCTCTGTAAATGTTAAAATTGGAGAAAATAAATTGACATTGTATCTACATGTTCAAAGGTGCCAATAGATTTGAAGATAACTTGATTGATTTGAATATTTCTAGTGAAGTGTATGAAACCATTTGAATCTATTTGTACATCTTTAATCTGTATTTTTTTGGTATATGATAGACAATCAAGTTTGATATGTAACCTCTATTTACTTGAGTGTTGGACATATACTTTTGGAATGAATTTTGTGGATGGAAAAACAAGTTAAAATTTCCTCTGCGTTGCTTCCTCTGAGATGTGGTGGAAATGGAAGAAACAAGGTTTTTGAGGTGTCAAATGACTAATTACTCAAATGCCTTTTTTATTGGGCAAATTACACCTTATATTGATTTCTTATGAACTTCCTTTCCAATCCTCCAAAGACTATGAATTGCAACACTTTTTGTACCTGCAACCACACCACCCAATTTTTCTCTGGCAACATCATGCACACAGACACTGACTGAATGGTATTAATATCATTCAGGTATATTCAAGTTTTTTCATCTTTCTTACCTTCCTTTCAAGTAAATAGAGGAACTTCAACATAATTTTTCATCCTCCCAAATAAACCTTACTGCTTCTTCCTTTCCTTTCTACCTTTTAGGCCTACTCTACCTTTCATCATTTTAAGTAATTGAGCATTAGCAATGTTTGACTATAGTTTTTAAAGCATTATCAGTTGAGTTCCTCTGTGCAAGAACCCCACTACATTCTCAATGACAGAAATGACATCAGTCACCTAACAGTGAATTCACTGATAGTTTGTATCAACTGTGGTTCTATATTATTTTTTTTGTCAATAATTCTTCTATAGTCACACATATCATTTTAAATAATTATTTTTGGTGTATTGCAAACTGTTTCCATATGCTTGTCACGACAAGTAGTCCTGAGGGCATGTGAACATTGCACCGTGGAGCATCTTAGTTCTTATTTTCATAGCACTTGACAGTAAATTAAATATCTGCAATCTTCCCTCCAGGTGGCCATGAATCACAACAAAATCAACCATTATGCTTGGATTCTCCTTCGTGGACAGATGTACTCCAGCTAAGCTCAAAATCTGCAGGGATGGAGTCCCATGGAAGAAGTTCCAATTTCTTGGCCTGCAATGGGATTCCTGATTCTTCAATTTCTAGAGCAAGCGCACTTGAAATTGGGTTTTGTCAATGACTTTATGTCACGAATCAGTAAGGAATAAGGAATCTTAACTCTCTTAGTTTGTTTGATATGGAACATTGATTTGTGCTGCCTCTCAAGGAGTTTTTGGTTCATAAAATAACCAAAGTATAGCTATTCTATTGCATTTATTTGTTTGACAATTCAAAAAGCTTCAGTACGTCATATTGTTTCCCGAGGCTCATCATTTTTTTTCTGTACTTGTAGCGTTCTAAATTTTGTCAGTGAAAATTAAGTGTTTGGTATGATTTCTACTTTCTGAGCATTACCTTTCTTTTGAAATAATATTATTTTTTGTGTTCCTTTACAGGATACGTTGCCTACATTTTCAGGCAGAGAGAATATGCCCATATATTCCTTTGGTGCATCTGAGAATTTGAGTTCTTGTACAGCAGAAGATAAACCAAATGGTCATGAAATTTCTGTGAGTGATTTACTTCACCAACTATCTGCTACTAGAAGATTTCTTTTAGATTCCAAGGACTCGATTGAGTCACCTAGCGCTATTTCTCAACTCAAAATGTTTGGAGAACACCATTCATCTGCAGAAGGTACTTTTGAAGCAAATGGTAGAAAAGAAAATAGCTCTGATTGGATTGAAACTATCCCCATGGCTCTGGGAAACAATACAGATTCAGCAGATTTCTCTGGCATTTTTTATCATAGTCAATTTGGAGCTTCTCTTGCAACAGATTTAAGTTCACAGAGACGTTTCAGCATATGTGAAGTTTCTCCAGAATGGGCATTTTCTTATGAGAGCACCAAGGCACACTTTTTTCTCTAGAATTTGTTTATTGCTGAACATGGTGCTGATACCTGATATGAACTAGTGTTAACTGATGATTATATAGATTCAATAAAAAAATTGGTTGGTTAAAAGGATCAGAACTAAAAAAAATGATTTCAATATCCTATTCTCCCATGTTTCTAATAATTATATTGTCAAATACGCAGAACTACTTTTCTTTTAAAATACTTAAGCTATAATGAGAACCATTTCAAGTTTATGCATCTTTCGTTATTCTATTGAACTGAGTTATCATCAGTTATATTTTGACACTATAATATGGTGTTCAGGTTATCATTACAGGAGAGTTTCTTTGTGATCCACTGGAGTCTTCCTGGGCAGTCATGTTTGGTGACATCGAGGTTCCACTTGAAATTGTCCAAGAAGGTGTACTGCGTTGCTGGGCTCCTCAACATAGTACTGGTAAAGTTACTCTGTGTATCACATCTGGGAACAGGGAGTCCTGCAGTGAGGTGCGAGAATTTGAATTTCGTGCTAAGTTGACCACCTCTAGCTATATAGATCATTTATCTACTGCTGGTACTGCAAAAGATTCTGAAGAAATATTGCTCCTTGCTAGACTTTCTCAAATGCTACTTGATAATTCAACAATAGAAAAAGGTCCTATTGACAATCAAGTAGGGAAGTCTAGAAAGCTTAAAGCAACAGATGACCATTGGAAGCAAATTATTGAGGCACTCAAAATTGATTGTGATAATTCATTAGATTCCAAAGACTGGATTATGCTAGAACTGTTAAAAGACAAGCTGCTGAACTGGTTGTCGATGAAACATCAAAACAACAAACAAGCAGACTGTTTGTTATCCAAGCAAGAACATGGCATTATACATCTTATTTCTGGTCTGGGATACGAGTGGGCTTTGAATCTCATTCTTGAGCATGGTGTTGGCATAAATTTCCGTGATGAAAATGGATGGACGGCACTCCATTGGGCTGCATACTGTGGCAGGTAACTTAAATTGTTTAGTGTAAGCATTTATTGGTGATGAGGACTTAGTGTGTCAGCTCTTTGGCTTGTGCTTACTTTTTCGACCAAGTATAATCTTGTTCCATACAGCAATGTTGCCTGTCTTTGCACAAATATGATTTAGTCAAGTTTCCTGGACAAATAAGAAGCTCTCTTTTTCATCCAACATTTTGACAACACTTAAATTTATAGATTATCTGCTGATACAGGTGAAACTATTTTACTTTGCAGAGAGAAAATGGTTGCTGCACTTCTTGCTGCTGGTGCATCTGCTGAATTAGTCACAGATCCCACTGCACAAGATCCAGTCGGAAAAACACCAGGATTCCTAGCATCTGCTAGAGGCCACACGGGTCTTGCTGGATATCTCTCAGAAGTTGCTCTAACTAGTCATCTATCTTCTCTCACTATAGAAGAAAGTGAGATTTCCCAGGGTTCTTCTGAGGTGGAAGCAGTAAAAGCAGTCGAAAGCATATCTCAGAGGAGTGCCAAAAAACATGGTGAAACTGAAGACGAACTTTCGCTGAAGGATTCTTTAGCAGCCGTAAGAAATGCAGCTCTAGCTGCGGCGCGTATACAAGCTGCCTTCCGTGCGCATTCTTTTAGGAAGAGGCTGCAAAATACTGCACTCAGTTTGAGTTGTGATGATTATGGCATGACTCCAGGAGATATACGAGCACTATCAGCTGTGTCAAGGCTTCATAGGACTTCTTCTAGTTCGCAAGATCAGAATTCTGATAGAGCAGCTCTATCTATCCAGAAAAAGTACCGGGGTTGGAAGGGGCGGAGAGATTTTCTTACTCTCCGCCAACATGTAGTGAAGATACAGGTTTGCTACTTTTATTTTAGTTCAGAGTATGTTTATTTGATATCTCTATGCAAACATGGGTGTGGCAATTCATTCATGCCTTTTCAATTCTTGCATTCCTGTTAGAAATTCTTCAGCCTGAGTGTTTTTGACCAATTAGCATGTTGCTTTACAAAGATGAAATTATCCAGCACTTTTTATTGTTTTTGTCTTTGGTCTTTGTTGACAGGCTCATGTAAGAGGTCATCAGGTAAGAAAGAAGTACAGAGAAATCTTATGGACAGTTGGTGTCGTTGAAAAGGTTATATTACGGTGGCGTAGGAAAGGAGCTGGTTTACGTGGGTTTCGAGCTGAACCAGAAATTACTGATGAAGATGACGACGACGACGACATAGCTAAGATTTTTAGGAGGCAAAAGGTGGATGGAGCTATTGATGAAGCAGTTTCAAGGGTTCTATCAATGGTAGACTCGCCCGACGCAAGGCAGCAGTACCGGCGCATGCTTGAAAGATATCACAAAGCCAAGGTTTGTCAAGCAGACAATCAGATGCGTGGATATATTTTGAATATAGATTCAATTTCTTCTCCATTTATCATCTAAACCTGGAACTTTCTTTGATCTTATCATGCTTCTAACTTGCTAGTTTTTCTCGTGCATGATCGACAGGCGGAATTGAGCAAATCAGATGAAGCCTCATCAGGATTTGAAGATGGCTCTGAACTCGACTTTATCTAATGACTGACGCAGATCAAACATCTACTTGACTATCGAGATGAAGATGCATTAATTAGGAGAATGCTAATACCTTAACTTTCCATACGATTTCATGGTATTTGACAGTCGACAGAGAGTTTGTTGTAAATTATTTACACTGCTGTTGATGCAAAACTAATGACACTGTCTGGCTTTGCTCGTTAACTGTCGTAATTTTTCCCTGATAAATATTCCTCATGTACCCATGGAAATCTGTTCGGGTTAGTCAATGTAAAGACCACGATTGTAATAGGATAGTGGAGATAGTGATTAGTGGAGATCATGATTCATGGTGTTAATACAGATAAGGGTGTTAGTGGAGATAGTGGGGTGGCGTTAGTGGAGATAGTGGGGTGGGGTTAGTGGAAATAATCATGGAGATTAAAATTTTACCCTTATAAATAATCATGGAAAAGTTACTGAAAAACTTAATTAGAAGAGAAAACGTATTCTGATAGAATTATTTTAGCAAAGAGAAGTATCTTTTTCATTGTCGTATCAACTTTCAAAGATTTCTGTAAATAATAAGAGCTTATTATGTAAATTATAAGTTTTAAAAGTGATAGTTTTATTTTTTAAAAAATTTATTTTGTTACATTACTCATTATTATCATTATTATATTTTAAGATATTAAATTAATTATGAACTAAATGGTAAGAATACGTATTCTAAATACTTCTGATTTCTGAGGGGAAATACAGTATTACGTCCCTATTATTTCTGAATTTTCTCACTTATGTCCCTAAAATGTTTTCGTTCCCATTTATATCCCTCATAAATCATTTTCGTTCCTACTTATGTCCCTGTCGTTAACTGATCCGTGAATATGAGACGGAATCGGCACGTGATCTGCACGTGCTTGTAAAAATCCCTAATCCCGTTTCCTCGTTC
>JBBMJZ010000137.1:12733608-12753259 GCA_037833815.1 Zingiber zerumbet
GGTCAATTTTGAGCCATTGGATTAGAAGATGAAAGGGCAAAACCCTTTGGTATTCATGAGATGGATATAAATGAAAATTTATGGATGATAATTTTATTTGATGATGAAAACTTTTCTTCTTCTTCTTCCTTCTTCCTCATCTTGGCCGAAAATAAACCTTGTGGTTGCTAGCACAACCAAAGATTGTTTCTTTCTCCACTTTGTGAGTTTGTGAGACAAACAAGAAGCTTGTTCGTGTGGATACCGTTAGAGGCACGAACGCTTGATCGTGCTGAGATCCTAGCTGTCAAGAGATCGTGTGCACGCACCAAAGGTATAACTATCATCAAACTTAGTATATGTTTGTTTATTCTTCCCTTTGCATGGATCCTCTTGATAAGGAACTAGATGTTTTTCACTGCGCTTTCACGTGTTTAGCGTTCTAGTTCCTTACTATGTATACATGATAAATGCACAAATAGAGAACTTATGTTAAAAAGTTTTGAATTTTGCTATGAAAATATATTTTCGTCACAAACTTATCGTATCACTATTTATCGTAATTTTGCGACGAATCTTGATTCGTCCCAAATTTGCGACGAATCTTGTTTGTCTCAGATCTGAGATGAATTATTTTCGTCACTGATCGGTAACGAATTATTTTTGGTTGCCAAAAATGTTGCATATTTCCAAAGAAGTCGTGCGATTTCAACGCAAAATGTGACAAATCAAGATTCATCGCAAATTTGGGATGAAAACTTGTTCGTCGTTGATTTGGGACGAAAATATATTTTCATCGCAAATCTGTGACGAAATAAGGATTTTTTCTCATGAAATTGCATGGCTTCTTCGCAAATATGCAACGTTTTTGGTGACGAAAATAATTCGTCATCAATTTGTAGCGGAGATTTGAGATCATGAAATTTGCAACGAATTTTTAGATGAAAAAGAAATGTGTTGAAGAATTTGCGACGAAATTATAAAAATTCATCGTAAAAATCGTCGCAAATTGACCTTTTTTTTTTTTTGCTGTGATAATTCGTCTCCCGGTGCCCGACTTTTTATTGTGGTTTGTTAATCTTATTGAGATAACATGTAAAACTCATGTGAACTGTGGCCGAAGTGCCATAGACTAGGAAGACTGTCTGAAACAACATCACCTGGCAGATGCCAGAGTAAAATAGCTAGAAGCAGCTTCTCCCCTACCTTAGAAATTGATGGCTAAATATCAATATGCACATGTATAGTCTATTTTGCACCTGATCTTGTGTGTATACAGACATGTGTGATAAGGTGTTGAACAAATGTATACATGCAACATAGATGTGATGGCTGTTGATTTCTTTCTACTATGGTGGTAGCTGGTGTGTAAATATTGGACTCTAGCGACTGCTGTTTGTTATTGAGCTAGTGAAAAATTTATTTGTGGCTGATTGAAGGTGGGTGCAACTGTATAATGGTCCCTCTCATAGAAAGAAGAAATCCCAGTTAGCCTATTGACTATTTCTGGATGTGACCGGCCCGGTCCCACGGAAGTTTCCCACCGGCCAGCAGGATAAATCGGGAAGAGCACGCGGCGGCCAGCCCAGAATCTCAGCATTTTTTGATTATGCTCCCCATTTGGAGAAAAAATTCCTGTAAATACGCCGTAGCTGTGGTTCGAACCGCGGGTACCTGAGTGACAACCTGGATGTTCTACCATGTCACCATGGCCCCGGGGACAATGGCCCCTCTCATAGAGATCTTATCTCTATATGAAAGTGTCTTCTTTACCATTTGAGTATGCCAAATTCTATTATTGACATTGATTGAGGAAATTGTGGTTTCCCGTGGTACAAAAAAGTTGTTGTACATTAAAAATTTTAGAAACAGGCGTACATTATACAAAAATGTCTGCATGTACTATAGAAAATAATAGTAGATGGACATCCTTCAAAAGAAGCAGTCGTCATAGGGCATGCATATGTTTAAGGCTGATCTCACTTTGAATACTCTATAAGATGTAAATTTGTTGACTTATTTACCCATTGCAACCTGTGCATCCAAGTTGATCTGGATGGTTTCTTACAAATATTCTGTATCTCCTCATTTTTCTAGATTAGGATTATGGTCCAATCTACAGTATGGGTGAAGAAAGAAAAATGTTCATGTGAAGTTAGAGTAATTATTTTTTATATACAGTTGATGTTGTGAAAATGGAGAGACATATGCTCTAAAACTTAAGTAGAGATCATTACCCATTGCAACCTGTGCATCCAAGTTGGTCTGGATGGTTTCTTACAAATATTCTGTATCTCCTCATTTTGCTAGATTAGGATTATGGTCCAATCTACAATATGGGTGAAGAAAGAAAAATGTTCATGTGAAGTTAGAGTAATTTTTTTTTATATACAGTTTATGTTGTGAAAATGGAGATATATGCTCTAAAACTTAAGTAGAGATCATTTCCTTGGATCCTATCCTTCAACTCAAGTCATCACAGAAGTGCAACATACATTATGGTTGTCTTCAAAGTATTTTACCTTGAACGTTATTTGCTTTCGCTTGTTGTTTCTTCTCAATTTCTTGTACCTTCTGCAGGCAGGCTTCAATCACCAGAATTTTGTTCTAAATGTTTCTGTTCCTAGTACTTATATTTGCTTTAATTAACATTAGCATTTCTTGAAAAGTTATAACGTCTTGGATTGGTTCATGAGAATCTGATTATAAGTTAAGGATTTGGATATATTTTAGAGGATTTCTATGCAACCAAATTCTTGAAACGAGAATCTTTAGGTCACAGATTAAGAACTAAAAGAACTTTGATGAACTTTTTGCGATTGAACTAATTTGCTATGTGAATTTCCAAAGGGAAGTGGCAACAGAATCTATTTATATGGAGAGATGCATCACCATAAATGATGGGCCAAGTATATGTCGATCTCAAGCTCTCCAGAAGATGAATACGATATCATTACTTTACAGTTTACAGAAGAGGGAATGCTTACTATAGATGAGAATCGTGGTGGCCATGCTGCAGCTTTTGGTGATGATAATTGCCATTGAGAGTTTGGCTACAGAATTCCGACGGGAGGTCTTTGTAGCAAGTGTCAAACTCTTTAGCAAACGTCACTGGTTGTTCTTTGTTATTCATTTTACATTTCCTATAATTTCTATATTTGCATTTTATAGTTCTGCAAAATTTTAGCACATTTGATTTTTTGTTTACTTGAGTAGTTAGGTAAAGTGCATCCTCCTATTTTTCTTGACTTTTTGTACTTTTCTTCAAGTTGTATGCAGGATTAAATATGGCTATTCAAAATCAAACCTACTTTATTTGACTAAAAAGAGATGGAATTTTGAATTCATTTGCATATACCCTGAAATTTTATCTGGATCAGACAAGATAGAAAAGGAAATTTCACTGTCTGTTTATACATTTTCCCTTATTATCCAGTTCTCTTATATATATATATTATGGAAAATTTTGAACTTCCAGGTTCAAGCTCATGGAGCAGATGCGATGGTGGATGAAAACAATTGTGTGTTTTTTCTTCCTCATTGTCCAAGGGGTACTTGTGAACCTCCAATTTTCCTATTTATGAAGGGAACAAGTAAATAACCCCTTGTTACAATATGGTGCAATATTCTTTTACTAGTACTATCAACTTTGTGTTTATCTTATCTATTATTATGGGGAATTATCCTTATTATCCATTCACCCCACACTAGCAATTTAAAATAGCCAAATCTCCACAACTAAGATGTCAACATTTTTTTGACACTTAAGGGTCTCTCTCCTTGAAGAGATAGGTTGAAAATGAATTATAAGTGAGATATAAGTTAAAGGATCAGTCATTTTTTATTTTCTTTGTTAAAGAGAGAGAGAGAAGATGCAAGCCATAAATTTAGCTCTTCATTTCCATCTGCTCAAGGAGCCAACTCAAAATGTACGTCTAGAGTTCTAATTTGAATCGTTTAGGTTCTTTCACTTGCTGACATGTTTAGCTTCATTTACTGCCTTGACTTTTTCTTGACACTGAAATTACAAACCGTTGTCAGCCAATACTTCTCCATGTTTAGGGAGGAGACAACTTACAGGGAATGTCTTTAGGCCTTAAAAATCACAATTCTATCGGTGACTTCACTGACACAACTTTTGTCGACGAACTTAGAATAAACATGGATCTTTTTCTACTCTTGCGTTCGCACAGAATACTATCTCCTTATTATCTAAGACTAGTTGAAATGTTGGTGTTCTATCCATTTTCGATCATTTTCATTAAGCAAAAGCTGGTTAACTTTCATTCTTTGCATTCGACCACATGCTCTAAGCAAAAGCTGCATCTGAATACAGGTTGGTGAGCCCTTAATTGCCAGCCCCCTTCCTCTTATTTCCCAGGACAAGGCTGTTCTTGTGCTGTGAGATGTTTACATTACCCATTTTTGCTGACTGAGCTGGATTTTGATTTTCTTTCCCCCTTAAACTTAGGTTTTCCCTGCCGGAGGAATTATTAAAATTTTTTTACCTCATTTTGCCCCCCAATCATGATCCACTTTGAAGGGTCAGAGCTTTTGCTAATCTCCCTATACATTGAATAAGTTAGGACCCCTGGAGTGAGGACCGAAGTCAAGGAAAATAACTGATGTGACGATCAAAGTGTAGAAGGGACCAACACTCAGGGCTAACATGGACGTACGACTCGATCGAATAGTTTAGTCAACTAGACCTCTTGTTTGATCAGATCCCCGAGTCCTCCCGATTCGATGGAATCCTGAGCCGAATCCTAATTCAATTTAGAACCAAGTGGCACGGTCGAATGGACCAATAGAATTATCCGACTGATTGGACCTGTTATCAAATCAGATCCCGAATCCTCCTGCCTCGATGGAATCCTGAGTTGAGTCCTCGAGGAGGCCGAGTTTTCAGAAGAGCTGAGTTCTCAAAAGGGCCGAATCCTCGAGGAGACTGAGTCCTTAGAGTAGTTGAGTCCTCCAGGAGACTGAGTCCTCAGAATAGCCAAGTCCTCAGAAGGGTTAAGTCCTCAAAAAATTGAGTCCTCCAGGACGTCAAGTCCTCAAAGAAGCAGAGTCCTCGAGATGGTCAACATTTTTTAACCGATCTGATCCCATTCGAGAATAAGGTCCAAGCGGACTTTAAAGAGGACTTAGCTGATTTACCATCAAAGTGCATTAATGGACCAACAGAATCATCCGGCTGATTGGACCTTTTGTCAGATCAAATCTCGAATCCTCCCGCCTCGATGGAATCCCGAGCTGAGTCTTCGAAGAGGCCGAGTTCTAAGAAGAGCCGAGTTCTCAAAATGGGCGAGTCCTCAGAGTAGCCGAGTCCTCAGAAGGGTCGTCCTCAGAATGGCTAAATCCTCCAAGAGGCTGAGTCCTCAGAGTAGCCGAGTCCTCAGAAGGGTCAAGTCCTTAAAAAAAGAGTCCTCCAGGAGATAAGTCCTCAAAGAAGTAAAGTCCTCAAGATGGTCAGCATTCTTTAGCCAATCTAATCCTGTTCTAGAACAAGGTTCGAGCGGACATTAAAGAGGACTCAGACGACCTACCATTAAAGTATATTAATGGCCCATCGGCTTAACGACCCCCTCAGCTCAACGACTTATATGCTCTGCACGAATAGTACGGCGGAAGCTTTTACCCTGGAAAATACAGAAATGGTGGGTATATTTTAGGAAAGTTGTCAAAATGTGATAACAGTTTATCCTATTTTGATAACGCATCAATATTCTTGCAGAGAGGAAAAATAACACTTCATAAGAGGGTCTCCATCTACGGACGACACAGGTAAACTTTGCCATCAGAGTTTACTATTCATCATCTCTGTTTTTCGTTTTCTTCTTCCACCACTTGTCTGGCTTGAGCGTCGAAGTGCTTGTGTCGGGGCTTCTCCTTGGCCCAGTTATTGACATTTCCTTCTCACAGTTCTTTCTTTTGACACGCAAGATTGATCCAAGCACCATGTCCCTTTTTTCCGGAGCCTTCTTGTGGTCAATAATGGAGTCACTTAGCTAGCGCACAATCTTTCTCGCTTTGAAATAGGATGACTCTTGAATCTAATATGTTCCTTCCATCAATGTTCATTAGTTAGGTTCTCCGGGCCTCTTCCCCTCCCTTTGTTTTGCAAGCACTAGAATCTATTGCGACTCATTTTGAAGGTTTTGATTGTTCTTCTCGGGTAACATAAAAGAATCCATGAAGAGACTGTTTAGACTTCAAAGTCATTATGTCACTAATCATTACTCTGCAGGCCAACTAATCCTCCAATCCAATGCCTAATCATCAATTTGATCTTGCAAACTTCACCAATCGATCACAGTTGCTGCTACCCACGGCAACATTCAAATTGAAATATTGAACATGCCTTTAGTACGTATAAAATTTTAATTATTAAAAAATGTTATATGTAAAATTTTTGATAATATATAAATTTTGTAGTCATTGAATTTATTTTTTTATTACTTGGCATCATATTAATTATGGTCCACTACAATATTCTTATGTTAACTTGTTAAAGTTAAGATTCAATACTAGAATGCTCTAGAAAGTATTTTACTACGGTACCATTATCCCAGGAGCCATCATGAAATATTTTGATCATTGAATAACGGTATTTATTTAATAAAGATACAACGTTGAAATGATATAAAGTCTTGAATTATCAATCAGGTATAAAGCAAAATTAGGTATAAATTCACACATAGTTGATTTAAGACAAACATAATTAATTCTAAATTTAATATTAATAGCTACTATTTTATTTTAAACTTTTAATTGTAGATTTATATTATTTTTTAAAAAATGAACTACAACTCGTTAGTTTATTAAATATTAAATGATTTTGTATTTTTAGTGCCGATGTTTTCCATCAATTGAAAAAAAGCAAATTCAAAAGTTTAAATTTCCAAAACTAAATAGCACAATAACCGATATTATTGAAAGGGCATAATGACCCGGGTCCAATATGTTGAATTAGGTCAATCGCTAAGGTTTAAAATGTTAGTTATTCCTTTTGGACAAATTTTACTTCGACCGTTCTGACATTCGTGTGCGCATGTCACGCTCGCACATGAGTTAACTTGGTTCAATATAATCTAGGCCCTAGATTTGTACCCCTGCACATCCACACGTGAATGAGAGTCTCTCCCCGTGCATTTGTTCACATCCTCAATGTATGTGAATCAATATAAACCAACAAAATAATATTAAAACTTCTAATATGCTGCAAAACATATTTCTGAGCTTCTAATATTAAAGTCTCATTCACAATGAAAACTCTTTCCTCTTTAATTTTTTCTCTATTCATTTATATTTAACAATTATTATTTCTGAGCTGGAAACATCTCTTACCAGCTAGCGATAGAATTGCTGCAAAACACACTCCTTTCATAAGACGTATAGGAGTAATTATGGGCTTTAATTTTCTGAGTGTGTCCGAGCTGTACTTCAGATCTTTACAATATAAGATTTCGAGGAATGTTTCTTTGTGTCTTTATCTGTTTCAATTTGATTGATTAATTAATTCACGATTAGGCATCCAATGAAGACGACAGTTTTAGAAGGATTAGTATGATATGATGTAATTTGTTGGATAAGATGACAGTTTTGGAAAGATAGATCTACGGGCAAGGATTATTAATTGGATTATGATTCCATATATGGATTTATTAAGAATTACAAAAATAAATAAAATAAAAGAGAAATAATAATAAGGCGGCAAATTAAAAAAATACATTCTTTATTTTTGTTATTAATTTTAGTTCAAACTGTTCTAATATATTTAGAATTATTAAGTAATTATAATTGAAATGTATTTTAATATTCTTTAAAATTATTTAAATATTAGTTAAATTTGTATCTCTTCAATTTAATTTGATAAAACTGCTAAACATAATTTTGACTATTGAGTATAGATATATATATTAAAATGAGAGCTCTTTTAATTGGATTAGGTTGAGTAAATATTAGGCATTAAATTGCATTATCAAGAGAGCTGTCTTAGATATTTTTAAGTAAATATCTGCATTTAATTCTCTTTTTTTTTTTCATCGAATTCAATGACGTGGCATTTTGTAATTCGCTAAATTTCCGGCATATATATATATATATATACCCTCACAGTGGAAGGCTTCAATCCGGCGCTCAACTACCCGCCAAAATAAGAACGGTAATTCCGTAAACGTCACCGCCCAATGTCCTTTCTCCGTCGGCTGCATTCGCCCTCTTTCTAATCCCTAATCCCTTTCGCATACGGGTCCTCATTGCCCGATCGATCGATCTGCATCCGCAGACGTTCCCTCTCGGCGCTGCAATGGCGGAGGTGACCTCCGCAGCAGGGATCTCGGAGCCGCTCTTGTCGGTGGAGCAGGGGACCGAGAAGATCCCGGCATGGAAGGAGCAGATTACTGTCAGGGGCTTGCTGGTCAGCGTCGTCTTGGGCTCTCTCTTCTGCATCATCACGCACAAGCTCAACCTCACCGTCGGGGTGATTCCGTCCCTCAACGTGGCCGCGGGGCTTCTGGGTTTCTTCTTCGTTAAGAGCTGGACCGAATTCACGTCGAAGATCGGGGTGTGGTCCAAGCCGTTCACCAGGCAGGAGAACACGGTGATCCAGACGTGCGTGGTCGCGTGCTATGGATTGGCCTTCAGTGGTACTTGGCGGCTTCTCTTCCCGATGCTCGTTTGTTTTATCTGCGAGTCCTTTTATTTTTATTTTTGTTTGCTTTTGTTTTAAAACAATCTCAATATGACCTCATGGTGGCAATACCACGGACAGTCCGAGGGATCTAAAGAAGACCTCAAACACTGCGCACTACAACTAGAATCGGGTTGAAAAGAGAAAAACTAAATAAAGAACAAAATTTTAGATACATTTCTTGGCAACCAAGGTTGCAAATGAGACAGTTTAAGGTAGAATATGAGTGTCGGACCTTAGATGAGGGAGGTTAACTTAAGTTATTGTCAGAGATAATCAAGTTGTGTTCTAGTATACTATAAAACACCTAATAATAACAATTCTTATATTTTTCTCTGCAATCTTTTTATGCTCTGCAGTGTGGTTTGGTTACTGTGCTTGGAAACTTGAGATTGTGATGAGTGGATTCTTTCTCGTTATCATATATTGATGATTTTTTTTATTGTTCTAAAAGTTTATCCTTTTGTAGTGTTTTCGTAGGTTCTTAGAATTTTGTGGTAGGAATTGAATAGCAGAGATGATTTTTGTGATTATGATTCTTTTTGTCAGGGGGGTTCGGCTCGTATATGCTCTCTATGGATCAAAGGACATATGAACTTATAGGATCTGATTATCCAGGTAACAGAGCAGAGGATGTTAAAAATCCATCTCTGGGTTGGATGATTGGTTTCATGTTTGTTGTGAGTTTTCTTGGGCTATTTAGCCTCGTGGCAGTGCGCAAGGTACTTGCTACTGAGAATCTATCATAATATCACTTGAGAATTTGTCTACCATTAAAGTAGTTTTTTTTGCTTTGCCTATTAGATTAAAATTGTATCCTACTTTCTGATTCCAGGATTAGTTTGCATGTGTTACATTGTAACCCGCAAATTTGTCTGTTTTATGCCTAAATGTTTTATTCAACATATTATGTATTGGTTTGCTTGAATTTTTCAGGTAATGGTAATTGATTACAAGCTTACATACCCCAGCGGGACAGCTACAGCTTTGTTGATAAACAGTTTTCACACTAACACAGGGGCTGAGCTTGCAGGGTAATGTATCTCTCACCTATATTGTGCTTAAATAGTTTAAATCTACTCAAGAAATGGAAATTAGATCTTGCAAATTTTTAACTTCTACCATCAATTTTACTTATTTCTACTGAATTGCTTCAGCTCTGAAACATTATGGAAGAGCAACATAGCTAAAACTTTTATTGGTAAACAGTGGCTGCTTATTTGATCTCCAGATCTCTCTTTTGTTCTGATTACTGATTATGTGGTAGTTTATTAGGGAAAAGGAAGAATCCACTGACGTGAATTGTCATATGATAAGTTATTGAAAAGTTCAACACACAAAAAGTTCCTACTTATAAAATGACATTTATAGGTTATATACTGGGTAGTGCAATTCCATAATCACTTTGTAGCCTGAAAGGTAGAAGAGGTAATTGAAATGGAACGGTGGGCCTTATGACAAGGAAGACCCAAGGCCTTCATGTTAAATTGCGGGTAAGCTCCTTCCATTTCAAAATGATCAGTCAGTTAAGAGGGTAAGGAACATTGTCCATGTGGAACCAATGGGCAATGAATATTGTAGCTTCAAAGCAGATTTTCAAGCCCATGATGTCTCTGAGATATTTGTGTAACTCTAATACCATTTTAAATCGGGATGGAGCTCATTCCATCTCAAAATAATTAGTCATTTTAGAGGGAGAAACCCTTCTAATATATTATGTAACTGACCACCATACATGTCTATGCGGAACTAATGGACGTGGAGCATCCTACTGTCAATAATTCATATGTGATATCTAAGTTGTTCATGAGATTGTGAATGTGAATTACTTTTACTTGTATAATAGTACTCAAGAATGAATTAAAAAACAATGGCTTTAGTAAAAAAAAAATGTGGAACCGCCACATCAGCGGCCCCCCTAGAGCCGGTACCACGGATATGGAGGGAGGTAAATGCAGGTACACAGGTGGAAGGTGCATGGCGGAGACGTTAACCCCAGGCAGTGACACCCGAGGATCGACTCCTGGACCTTTCGGACACAGAACCATGCACTCCCCATCTGTGCTACGCCCTGGGGACTAAAAAAAAAAAAACAATGGCTTTAGTGTTATCATGCCATGTGACTATGAATATAATGTTGGAATAATAGTACTCATGTTAGCTACTGAATACTGAATAAAAAAATTACCATTTTTGTGTCATTGTGCCATGCAACGATGCATGCTTAGTATTGATAAAGTGGTGATATGGTTTCACTAATATTGGTGAAATTTTATTGCTGATGATCAAGATAGGCAATTGATTCACAACTGTTACTAACTAGTTACTTTGAAAAATATGCAGAAGCAATGAAGTAAATTCTTGGCAACATGAACTGCCTATTCTGTGCCTCTAGGATTGCTGATTGTTATGCAATATACTGCAGGAAACAAGTACGTTGCCTGGGAAAGTATTTAAGCATAAGTTTGTTCTGGAGCTGCTTTAAATGGTTCTTCAGTGGTGTTGGAGATTCATGTGGGTTTGATAATTTCCCTAGCCTTGGACTCGCAGCATTTAAGAACACGTAAGTATTTTCTACAACAGCCTGCATGCCTTTATGTTACCATTGGCCAACTTTAGGCTGATGTGTTTTAGTTGACTTTATCTCATTGGTAATTATAGGAAAGCTATTTCTTGTTGCACTTTTGGTGAAACTTTTAAGGATTTGAGTTTTCTGCCTACACAACTATGGTAAGTATCTACCTAGTGCCCATGTAAGTGCCTGCAGGCAAGGCAATAAGCTAATGAGTAAGCAACCACCAGATTGTTAGGGTTGAACCTTTGGTTTCAACAATCTAATCTGCATAAAAAATTTGCAAAATTTTAATATTGGCATGTGTCCTTGCAAAGACAATTATATGTATCTTCGGTTGTATTGCTTTTCTATTAAGGTATTTTTTATACACGTGAAACAAAAAAAAAACAAATGCATCAGGAAAGACTCCCTATACAAGCTAGGGATTGCTTATCTATTTGTTATCTAATTTTCTTTTGACTTACTTTTTTTTTGCAGATTTTATTTTGACTTTAGCCCCACATATGTCGGATGTGGTCTCATTTGCCCACATATTGTTAATTGCTCAGTCCTGCTTGGAGCCATCATATCTTGGGGTTTGCTTTGGCCATTCATCTCTACCAAAGCAGGGGATTGGTATCCGGATAACCTTGGAAATAATGACTTCAAAGGCCTCTATGGTTACAAGGTATTACATAGTTCTAGACTTCTAGGATGTGTTTCTTACGAGGAAAGAAAATAAATTGATAGATAGATTTTCCTAACTGCACATTTCCTCTATTTTCTTTGATAGAAAAAACTAAAGGGAAGGAAATTCTTTGATTTTTTTTTAATTCTCCTCTATATTGCTTTCTTGTCTTTTGCATGGATTGAAACTCAATATGAGCTTAAAAAAAATAAAAAATCCTTTCATTTTTTTTATCACTTACAAATCAAGTTTTTAAAATTCCCCCCCTTTCCTTCCATCAAAGGCCGCCCTTCACTTGCTTGAGTCGAGGCATTGAGCTTGTTTCTCCCACCCAAACAGAATCAAACCACTGTTAGAGGCCAAAGTGTTGGTTCTTTCTTTACCGTGGTTTCGATTGGGCAGTGGAGGGTGATTCGATGCTTTGGTTCAGATGGGTGGAGGGATATTTTGAAAAACAAGTACACTCTTTGGTAAGTACCAAAGTAGAATGTGCCTATCGTATTCGAAAGGTTGGGTTTGCCCTTTGCTAAAATGTAAAAAAAATTACAATTTTTTTCCATTGATTTTTTGTATTTGCACTCTTTTTTTTTCATAATTGTTTCCTTCTTTTGCTTTGTAGGAAATAGGGCTCTAGTGTCGAATAATTTTGCATTTACATTTGTACATTTCCCCTGTAAAATATCTTAGCTCTATTTTTATTAATTGTATTGTAACTTATAAATACATCAAAAAACTGTCCTAAAACATTGAACAATCTCAAAGGTTTTCACATTTTGCTACAGAAGATTGCAATCTGGGTAGCAGTAACAACCTAACGACTTAGTTGATAATTGCAGGAAATGTAACACATGCTTAACATTCTACTTTGTTATACTATCACCATATCTTAATGATTTTCCTTATCAAATAAGATATTATGGTTCTAGATTTCTATTTTTTTAATGGAATTTGCCATTATCATCTCATATTGGCAATTGAATTTGTCATGCAATCATCTATGAAATATAATGGTTCCCACGGGGTGCCCAGTTGGCTAGAGGGTGATAGATTTACTACAATCGGGCAGAGATCAATTCCCAGCGAGTGTATGCCCATGGGGAAAAACTCCTCCCACCCCCTAGCCACTTGGCGGTCGGTTATAAGCTGACTCTGCATAACCTGTGGACGGGCTATAAGAGGCGCCTGGGGTGAGTGTAATCACCTTTTGCTACAATCTATGAAACATAATGATGAAATTTATGTTTAGTTATGTACCTAATTATCATTCAAAACCTTGGACTATCATATTTGCTTCATCCGTATACTTGATGATGCTGTTTCTTTTTTCTAATTTTACAAGTACTCATTACATTGGGCTTCTGATTCCGTGAAAGTTGTGTTTTAAGTTTTCTGGTTTGTCTATTATTCATGTTTAATTATGTACCTAATTATCATTCAGAACCTTGGACTACCATATTTGCTTCATCCTTGTTCTTGATGATTCTGTTTGTTCTTTCTAATTTTACTAGTACTTATTACATTGGGTTTCTGATTTCATGAAAGTTTGTGTGTTCAAGTTTTCTGGTTTGTCTATTATTCATGTTAATTATGTACCTATTATCATTCAGAACCTTGGAATGTCACATTTGTTTCATCCTTGTTCTTTATGATTCTGTCTAATTTTACAAGTACTTATTACATTGGGTTTCTGATTTCAAGAAAATTGTGTGTTTTAAGTTTTCTGGTTTGTTTAGAATTATTCACAAGTAATCATTGTTTGAATTTCTGATTGGCAGTTTCTAAATTCTATCTATAGGTTTTCATAGCAGTCTCTCTTATTCTAGGAGATGGTCTTTACAACTTGATTAAAATAGTGATAATAACTGTCAAGGAAATAATGAATTCACGCTCAAAGAAGGCATCACTTCCACTAGTAGCACTTCATCAAGGTACCTCGTGTTCTTGATCCTCTTTTTTTTGTTTGCTTCAGGCAATAATCTAGCAAAGCAGCAAAACAGAAAGTTACTTCGGTGTATTTTCTAACACAATTTATGCAAGCTATTTGGTTGAATGAGTGTCATTAACATGGTCATTCACAAGTCTAACACAGTTTTTATCTTTCATTAAATGCTCAAAAAACCTATATCTCATTTTAAATCATGAACCTAACAGATGACCAGTTCTTCACTGTATATATAAGACTATTCTACCTTCTGCAGATTATTGTCTCTATTGTTGTTTCATCGAACAAAGGGCCGACCTTCAATAAACACCTTGTTTTAGCCTTTTACCTCCAAAATAGAACATCCCTGTCTGTGTCATACATTGTGTATTCTGTGTGGCAAGAAAGTGTATTAATATTATGGAGGGAAAATAAAATTCCTAATAAATTTACTTGTTAACCGACTTGTTTACAGATGATGCAAGCTCCAAGCTTTTAACTGAAGAAAATCAGAGAGAAGAAACATTTTTAAAGGATAGCATACCATCCTGGTTTGCAGCTTCTGGGTACATTGCTCTTGCTGCTATATCAACTTCAGTAATTCCAAACATCTTTCCGCAGATGAGATGGTACCTCGTCCTCGCATGTTACGTTGTTGCGCCTGCACTGGCCTTCTGTAATTCATATGGTACTGGCCTCACTGATTGGAACCTTGCCTCAACCTATGGGAAGATTGGACTTTTCATCTTTGCTTCATTGGTCGGAAGCAAAGGTGGTGTGATTGCTGGGCTGGCTGCGTGTGGTGTTATGATGTCCATCGTTTCTACTGCTGCAGACCTTATGCAGGACTTCAAGACAGGCTACCTCACCCTATCCTCTCCAAGGTCCATGTTTGTATCCCAGTTGATTGGCACAGCCTTAGGTTGTGTCATTGCTCCCGGCACCTTTTGGCTCTATTGGACTGCTTTTGACATTGGATCACCCGATGGTGCCTACAAGGCTCCCTATGCAGTCATTTATCGGGAAATGGCCATCTTAGGTGTTAAGGGCTTCTCAGCACTGCCACAGCATTGTCTGGAGATCTGCTGTGGGTTCTTTGTAGCTGCACTGATAATTAATCTTCTGAGGGATGTAACCCCAAAGAGTGTATCAAAGTACATCCCGATACCAATGGCAATGGCAGTTCCCTTCTACATAGGAGCATATTTTGCGATCGACATGTTTGTTGGAACTGTGGTTGTGTTCGTCTGGGAACGGTTGAATGAGAAGGAGGCCGAGGACTATACTGGAGCAGTGGCATCAGGCCTGATATGCGGAGATGGGATATGGACTGTTCCATCGGCAATCCTGTCGATCTTTAGAATTGATCCACCAATTTGCATGAACTTTGCTCCTAGCAGTTAAAATATTTATGTCCTGGAGATGCGTGTGTAAATGCACAATACAGTTGATTGTTCATATAAATCCCTCAGCACTATGTTATGTAAATATCAATTATTATGTGGAAAGGTTTCCAAAACGACAACGCCATGAGCTTATTCTTCTCCTATGTTATGAATAAACGACAATTATATAGGTGGTTTATTTTTTTTTGATAACCATTTGGTAGCTCAACTAATCCACTTAACCCAATTGGTACAACTATCTTGTTCTAACTCTAAAGCCTAATTAGCTTGACGATGGATCTTTTTCATCTGACCACTAGGCATGCCTAGCTCGTTCGAACTTTTTGATCTAACTGCCTTGGTCGGTTAAACCTTCTCACCTGATTTGTTGGACCTGATCTTCGTTTAACTTGGCCACGAAGCTTGACTAGTTTGCTGGGTTCATAGAATTTATTTGTCTCAAATGAGTTAATCAAGCTGATTACCTTATTCACTTAACCAAGGGGATGAATATCTAAGGATAATCTAATTTAATCAACCTGATCGCCCGATTTGTTTAAACTTAGTTCAAACTGTTCATCCAATTCATTTGTCCTCACCAACCAAGCCCGCCTTATTAATTCAATGAACCACCCACAATATAATTTACCCAACAAATCCATTTAATTGAATAGGTAGCCCACTCGAGGACTAAGATCTTGATAAATTTATAATATATTTTCTAAAATAGTGCTTGCATTTCACTTCGTGTGATAAATTTGAATATGTTTAGGGTTTAGGGTTTATTTGCGAAGAAAAAAAATATTTGAATGAATAAATTGACTAAGTTTTCAAAACTAAATGTGATGTCATGGACTGCAACTCATAGGTTTTAGGATTGAAATCAAGCTATAATAAACATTTTGACGTTTATTCTTTCTATTTTTACTTATCAGTCTTCTCAGCTTTTATTAAGTGTGTTGCAAAAGGTATGTTAATTTGTAAATTCAACTTTTCTCTTAAATATTAATTATTTCTATCGAATTGATCCGGTCTCGAATTTAAAATTTTAAATTCGGTTAAATTCTTTAAAACGAATTGGTTATGTCTAAATTGTAACCAAGAGTTTAAAATTCCTAATTCTATAATTTATAACTCCTTTCACGAGTCCAACAAAAATCAAAATTTTATTTATTTCAGTTTTTAGCCGATTTAACTGATATTTTATCAATTTATTTTTTTTAAATTTTTATATGAAAGTCCTTCAATTATGTCCTGAAAAAAATTAATTTATTTGATTTTGATTTTAACAGTTCGGTTATATACTTGTTTTAAATGAGTTGATCAATTGGTTTACCTTATCTTCTTAACCATCATGATAAATCTGCATGGATAATTTAACTTAACCAACTTAATCGTTAAACTTAGCTTAATCTGTCCATCCAATTTATTTGTCTCCACCAACCAAACCCAACCTATTAATTCAATGAACCAACCATAATATAATTTACCAGACAACCCCGTTTAATTGAATAGGCCGCTCTAATATAATTTATCCGACAAACCCATTTAATTGAATAGTTCGCTCACTTGACTATTAGTAAAAAATTAAGATCATGTTAAATTTTTAGTATATTTTCTAACACGATACATGCATTTCACTAAGAGCTGATTTTGTATGGTATATCGATATCAAAATCTCAAATTGTATACTATATTAAAAATTTTGATATATAAAAAAAATATATCTTACTGAAATTCAGTATTCCGATTCAGTATGGTATATAAATTTTGATATCAGTATGGTATATTAAATACTGAACTATTAAATTATATACTAATATTATACCAAAACTTTTAGTATAGTATAATATCGTGCTGAAATTTTTAATATAATTCAGCATATATGATTTGAGTGATATACAATTTTTTTTTATATTTTGTCACTCCTAATTTCACTTCATGGGATAAATTTAAATTTATTTAATTGTAGGAAAAATATTTGAATGAATAATTGGCTTTAATTTTCTAAAACTAAATGTGGTCATAGTGTAGCTAATAATTAGATTGATAAATTAAACAAATTTGGAGGCATATGGTGGCCATAACCCCATATGTCCACGATTTGAAAATATTTTTATATATTCTCTCTTCAGCTTTATTAAGTTTAGGCTATTATATTTTATGAAAAAATTATATATTATACCTGTAATTTTTAATTATCAGATGATTATATTTTTTTTATTTAGTGTATATTATTTTTTTATATGTAATATAATTTATATTATTATAAAATGATAAAAATATACTACGACCTTTGTCAGTAACAGTGCGACTACAAACGGCCTCTACGGCGAGCAACGATAGGTGGCAGCGGCAGCTTCGGCAGCCGACGGTGACAATGACCGATTGATACAATAAATAGACTAGGGGTATATTTGACATATTAAATCTGAGATTTGAATGTAATCCCGATTACATGCTATTAGTGTAATCCTGATTATAAAAGTTTATTATCTTTTATAATCCAGATTATATTACATTATATGTTTAAAATTATATTAACTAAAATAATCAATTTTATAATATAATCCTGACTATATTCCAAGACTGATTACCCCCATCAAGCTTTAAGGGTAAGCAAAATGTCAATTAAATCGACTGAACCGACTAAAGTTAAAAGTTTGGTTAATTCATAAATTCAATTTTATCCTTAAAATATTGATTATTTTTATCATTTTTTTTAGTTTTTAAAATTTAGTTTAAAATCAAAACAATTTAAAATCAATAATTTTATAAATGGGGACTCCCTTACACTCCAACAAAAATCAAAATATCTTTATTTTGATAGATGTAATTATCGATATTTATCATTCGACCCGGTTTATTCAATTTTTATACTAAAGTTTGGTCGGTTCGTATAGCGAAAGAATGATGGGGGGTTGAGCATTAAAACCTTGTTTTTCTAAATATTTTGATGTTTTCCTCTATTTTTTTCCCAATGATGGTCTCAGTTTTGATTAAAAAGCATGTTAAACGGAATTAACCTATACCAAAGTTAAAAGCTCAGTTAACTTGGAAAATTATTTTTTTAAATATCAATTGTTTCAATCAAATAGATTCAACTTCATTTTAAAATTTTGAATTCGATTTAATAATTGAAACCATGAGTTTAAAATCCATAATTTCATAATTCGTTACTCCCCTCACCTCCAAGTCCAACAAAATTAGAAAGTTATGTTATTTTGATTTTTGATTCATTTAATTAATATTTTATCGGTTTGGTTTACTTAATTTTTTTTTTAAACTTCTGTCAGTTCATATAGGTAAAATAAATCAGTTTGTTTAGCTTGGGTTTAAATAATTCAGTTGATTCGATTATATACTTGTTTTAAATGAACTTATAAATCTGTTTACCTTATCCCCTTAACCAACTTGATGAATCTCCAAGGATAATCTAACTTAATCAACTTAATCATTGTATTTGTTTAAACTTAATTAGCTCAACCTATACATCCAATTCGTTTGCCTCCGATGTCACAGAGTAAATAGAAACCTAATTCTAATAAACATTTTGATGGTTTTTTCCCTCTGTTATTTCCAATAGATTTTCTCAACTTTGTTAAGTCTAAGGTGAGTAAACATTTGGTTAATTGGGAAATTTAGTTTTTTTTTCTTAAAAAATTAATTATTTTAGTCAAATAGGTTCGATCTTAGTTAAAAAAAAAATCTGAATTCAGTTTAATATTTAAAATCTCTAATTCCTTAGTTTAGTTATCTCTCTCCTCCCAAGTCCAACAAAACAGAGAGTTTGTTTATTTTAATTTTTGACCGATTTAACCAACATTTTATCGGTTTGGTTTGTTCATTTTTTTTACGAAAGTTTGGTCGATTCACTTAGGTCCAAAAAAATTGATTTGTTCGATTTTGGTTTAAATGGTTCAGTTAGTGATATACTTGTATCAAATGAGCTGTTCAATTTGTTTACCTTATATGTTGATTATTATCTTTAATTAGTAAGTTTAATTATAAATTATGCATATAAGTATAAACTGAACTCATTAAAGTGATCTAACTTAAGTTATTAAGTTTCGGGTTATTGAAAATGAGTTTAATGTGTAGAACTCTTTAACCTGACCCGTTATCATCTACGAGTTGATAACAGTTTGCATTACCTATATAAAGGAGAAGTCCCCAAGAGTTTAGAGTATCATCTTTGATACATCTCTTCGTTACCGATTAAACAAAGAGGATTCGACACAGTCAATTCTAATCTCCTGGAAATCACCCTTTTGATTCCGCTCACGACGCTTCAGGATAAGGACATGACTTTAGAATCAGGTTCCTTATCATTATTTATATTTTTATGTTATTATGTCATGATTTTGATGAAACTATTGTTGGATCGAGAAGCGCTAGAGGGGGGGGGGGGGGGGGGGGGGGAAAAATC
>JBBMJZ010000137.1:12761647-12777229 GCA_037833815.1 Zingiber zerumbet
CCCCCCTCTAGCCATCTAATATCCCAACAGTATGTAGATTGAAGAAGTCCATTTATGGTTTGAAACAGATATTCCGTCAGTGATACCAAAAATTTGATCAAGTAGTCAACTCTTTTAGATTTAAAGAAAACCCTATTGATAAGTGAATATATATCAAGTTTAGTGGAAGCAAGTTTGTTATACTTGTACTATACGTGGATGACATATTACTTGTAAGTAATAACTACTACATGAACCCAAGTCATTCTATCTGGCATTTTTGAAATAAAATATCTTGGTGAAACATCTTTTGTTTTAGGCATACAGATTTGTTGCCATTGTTTAAGAGACATTCTTGGACATTTACAACGGACCTATATTAAAAATTTAAAGGTGCTTATAAGATATGACATATAAAATTATGCACCTAGTGTCACACCTGTGTCTAAATGTCACAAATTCAGTTTACAGTTGCGTCCATATCTTAAACTTGAAATAAAGGAGATGAAACAATTCCCTTATGCATTAGCTATTGGAAGTCTCATATATGCATAGATTTGTACATGATCAGATATATTGTTTATAGTAGGAATGTTAGGAAGATATGCTAGTAACTCACATCCATCACACTGAAAGCAATAAAGAGAGTGATCGGTATTTTCAAAGAACTATAGGACACATACTCACATATTAGAGATCAGATCACTTGGAGGTGATTGGATATTCAAACTCTGATTTTGTTTGATGCTTGAAAAATAGGAGATCCACTTCAACCTATATTTTCATGCTTACTAGAGAGTCTATATCTTGAAAAGCGTCAAGTATACACTAGTAGACACTTCTACTATGGAGTCAGAATTGGTAGCATGCTACGAAGCATCTAATCTCAGTATTTAGCTATGGAACTTTATCACATCATTAAAGATTGTTGATGACATTGATAGACCATTGATGATCAACTATGATAATAAATCCATAGAATTGTGTGCCTAAGAACAACTCAGTTTGTCGAAGTCCAAACACATCGATATTAAGTTTCTAACGGTTAAAGAAAAAGTCCAGAGTCGTCAGGTCATGATAGAGCACATTAGCACAGATTCCATGATGGCAGATTCACTCACCCAGTGTTTGGTGCCTAAGATGTTTTATGTACATGTTGTGGATATGGGGGTCCTTCTTATGGAAGAACTTATTTAGTGGGAGTTTGTATTTTTTTTATTGCTTTATAATTTTTTGACAAACATTTTATTTTGATTATTTAATGTACTTAAGTTTAAAATATTAATAAGAATTTTGTTTGTTTATTTGACATTTTAAAATAAAATTTCATGATTTACTACTGTTTAATATTTAGTATTTATAAATATGATATAAATTCTATTTAGGAATCATAAGATTTAGATTATGATTTGATATTGTAGTTTAACATAAGGTAATTGAAAATATGATCAGACCTTTTTGGGCCACTTAGGACCCGTTAAAATTGACATGTACTGATTACATTTCATGTAATTTCCACACTATACATCCACATCTTGATTTATGTCATTAATGACATTGGTATTGTGATTACTGTTGGGACTTGCTACAGACATATATAGTAGTTATAACCTCTTTAGTCCTATACCAATGAAGTTAATGAACCAGATTATTTATAGAGGTATTATATACTCATAAAGTTTGATATCACATAAAGTTTTACTTGTATTTCATATACAACTTACAAGTAACCTAAGTGAGAGATTGTTAGATATTATCCAATTTATGTGGGCTTATTTATAAGTTGTACATATAAATACGAACCAAACCTGTTTAATTAATCTAACTTAAGGTTATTGGATTTTGGATTGTTGGATGTGGGTTTAATGCGTAGATCCCTTAAACTCGATATGTTATCATCTATGGGCTGATAACAAATCAGAGTACCTATATAAGGGAGAGGTCCCCAAGGAGTTAGGGCATCTTGATATCTTCCTTTATTTCCCATTAACGAAGATTTGCGGCGTTGTCACCCCAATTCTCTTGGAAGACCTTTTTCTCACTTCCGCTTCATTGTAGCTTCTTCCATAGAGATCACTCGGACAATGCTAAAAGACAAGGACCATGACTCTTTAATTAAGTTCCTTATCGTTGGTTTATGCTTATATTATGCTATGTCATGCTTTTGTTAAAATAAGATCCATGCTTATATTTGTATTCTCTATTGCAAATTCCTCTTGTTTCTTAGAATTCATGTGGTTAGGAGAACACATAAGCTTTCAGTTGCTTCAACCCAAAAAGACTCGAGCAAACAAATTGGAAAGAACACAATATACTTTCTCTATCAACCTCATATTCATTCTTTCTGCGACACAATTTTATTGCAATATACAATGAACTATTAAATGCCTTACAAATCCTTTTGACCTGCATCAATTGTTAATTAAGCTCATTAAAACAAGACTCAAAGCCATCATTAGCACTGAGATATCTAACCTAATCCTGTTTTTAATATTAGTCTTACACTTCTTAAACATAGGAAACACATCACTCGTTTTTTCCTTCAAGATGAAAACTAAACTTTTCTAGAAAAATCATCAATATTTGTAAGCATGTAACTAGCTCCTAAACTAGAAGACATCATAGCCCGCCCCTAGAGATCAAAATGGATACAATCAAGTGTTCCTTTGTGCTATGGATGTCCTTTGTGAATTTGACTTTTTTGCTTCCCCAAAATATAGTGCTTACCAAACTTCAATTTACATATATTTTTCAAATTTGACGACGCAGGCACAACATTAAGATTTTACTTGGTTTATCACATCCTAAGATGACCACTCCAAAGTCTAGTCCTAGCAATCTATGATCATTATCTTTCTTCTTTTTGGATACCTTTTAGAGTCGGAGAAGTCTCTTACAATACTTGTTATTTACATGCAACACAAACAACATAAAGAAATAAATACAAATGAAAGTAAAACACTTTACAAATTAAGAAAACTTTGCTTTGAATACTTTATTGTCACTTTGGATTGCCTTTAAATAGTAGGAAACGTAGTAACACTATATCTCCAAATCCTCAACAATGGGATGTTTTCGCCTAGCAATTGATTGCTAGTCTTTACTAATTGATTGCTAACCATTAACTCGACCATCGAAATCTTAATGGCCCTTTTTTGCAACAACAATCGATTGCTAAACTTAAGTAATTGATTACTACCTCAACAGTCTAACTGGATAATCTATTTGGGAGCATTATATTTGTTTGAACTAATTTAAAAATTGATTGCATGCTATCACCCAACAAGTGACTAAGCAGTTGAACAAACCATTCTATTAGCTGATACAATTATCGCACGTATAATCTGACTTGAGCCTGAGTGGGTGAGGTCGTGGCCGACTATTGAAGCCTGAGTCTGAGTTAGGTGACTACCGAAGCCTGAGCTCGGGTGGTTTCTTGTGGGTTAGCTCCTGCACGAGCCCGAGCATCCCTGAATAATCAACTCTGAGTCCCGAGCCTAAGTGGATTCTTATGTGTGGACTCCCGCATGCACTCGAGCACCCTTAACATAAGTCCGAGTAGATTGTTGGGCATCACTTGAGCACCCTAACTATGTGTCGACTCCCTCGCGTGCCTGAGCACCTTTAACCCGAGTCCGAGTGGGTGGATGGGCATCGCCCTAGCACCCTCACCGTGTGTCGGCTCCCGCGCATGCCCGAACACCCTTTTAGTAGTCGATTGCCCCATCCTAACAATCGGCTGCTACCCCTGTTTCAACATTTCTAAAGACGAAAATTTGTCTGCCAAGTATCTAGTTGGCTCTAACTTATCAGGACTTCCTACACTCAATATATGGTCACCCTTGATCTATCGAGACTTCATGCACTTAGCATCCGATTAAACTTAATCTGCCATAACTTCATTCATGACAAACATCTGGTTGTCATTGGCATGTTTGAACTTCCACACTCACCTAATATCTGGTCCTTCATGACCTGTTAACACTTTTCATACTTACCTAACATCTAGTCCTTCTCGATCTGTTAGGGTTTTTATTCACACGATTCTCTATGATTCACTTGATCTTCATCCATCTCACGACAAGTGTTCGTTTTAACCAATTTGGACTTCGTTTGTTATGCCAAGTGTTCGATTTTCCATAACCAACTTGGACTTTCCTTTTGGCAACTTCCTGTTAGGCTTTCGATTACCAAGTATTCAATCAACCTTGACTCACTTGGACTTTTTTGTCTCATGTCAACTCCTTATTGGACTTCCGATTGTTAAGTGCTTGATCAACCATTACCCACTTAGACTTTTCATATCTTGTTAAATATTCGATCAATCTTTGCATACTTGACTTTTCACTCAACAAACTTAACATATTGATTGATTGCCAAGTAATCAGTCAATTTTAACCTACTTAATATCTCATTCGACCGGCTAATTAATATATATATATATATAGTTTTAGACTGAAAAAATATTTAGGGTCTTAATATTTTTATTGTAAAATTAAATATTAGTTAAAAAATAATTTTTTATATAAAATTTAATTTTCTAAATTTTTGCGATGTAAAATTATTAATTAAAATTTTATATTTACATTTTAATAATACATATTTTTAAATTAATAAAATGACTAAATTATTTAATATTTATTGAGATATTAGTCCTCCTAAATAAGATTTTATTAATTTTTTTTTAAAAATCTATCTATACTATAAAGTTAATTTATTTTATAAAGATAGTATCTTAAGTGCTGTTTTTAATTTTAGATTATTATTTATTTTAGAACTTTTAATTCCGACAATAAATCTAAACCACATGTCAGGTTTTAAAATGTCTTGAAGATTCAAATGTTTTTCTTTTAAAAAATAATCAATAATTTTTCTACACCATATAAAAAACAAAAATTATATTTATATATCTTAAACCATTCTAATGTAAAGAAATGACACGATTAATAATATAATTAAAATAATTATTTTTTAAAAAAAATCTTGGGCTGAAAGTCTTAATTTATTAGTTTCATTTTATCAAATTATTGATTTATTCTAATTATATATTTCTTTTATGAAAATTTAAATTTATATTCATTTCATTTACAATTTCTTTAACCGAAATCATAGCATAATAATCATTAAAAAAAACAAGACATTTTAATCTAAAATTTTACTAACAACATTAATTACAAATAATATATATATTAGATCAAATAACCATACCTAATAAAAATTTTAAATTTTAAATCTCATATATATGTTCTAAATAAATTGTTTCACTTGTTATTTTACCATCATCATTAATTTCTACAAGTTGAATAAAGATCTTTTATTTATCAAGCTTGTCCTTGGGGCTATGATATTGTGGTAGAATATCCAAGTTATCACCTAGGTATTCGTGATTCAATTCCCAGCTATGACATATGTACAAGATTTTTTTCTCCAAATAGGGAGCGCAAGCATTGCGCAACCAAAGAATACTGGATTTTTAGGCCTAATCTTGTAAAATAGTCAAATTGAAATTCAATATTCAATTTGATATTGAATCAAATTTCATATATATATATATATACTAGTGATCAGAACATGTGTTGCTTGCGTAATATAATTCACCCATGCAATAGTGCAAGGGTGACGCTAAAGAATTCTAGCAACAAACTACTATAACGGACTTCCTTATGCAAAAAATTAATTTAATTTAATATTATATTTATGTTAGTAAAAAACTAAGAAAAATATATTTTTTAACATCGCCACCCTAAAATATTTATAGAAATTTTTTTGATCATAGTGTTGTCAATTCTAAGATATGAGACTAAAGAGAACTATATTTTTTTTATATAAAATAATCATAGAAATTAATGATGAGAAAAATTCATAATAAACATTGAAATTATTTTTAGTGTGAATAGAAAAAAGGACCTTAACGTAAATTCATTTTAGGCTTCACCAAAGTTAGTTAGTAAAGGGGGAAATTTTTTAATAAAATAGTAAGATATAATTTATATTATATATAATATATTATTTATATTTTATTTTTATATTTATATATTATTCATCTAATTAATGTTTGATTCTTTCCTATGAATCCGAATGAGAACTTTTAAAAATAATGTTTGGTTAGTTGAATATTTTATTTCAAAATGAACCTAATTTTTTTTTACCTTTAAAGGGAAATAAGAGAAAAAAATTAAATATGAGAGAAAGTTGAATGTGAGAGAAAAATATAATGACAGAGAATGATAGAGAGAAAATGTTATGGGAAAAAATGAAGAGAGGGAAGTGTGATGAGAGAAAATGAGGAGAGAAAGTGTGATGGGAGAGATTGAGGAGAGAGAAAGTATGATGAATAATGAAAGAGAAAGTGAAGAGAGAAAAAGTGTAATGAGAGAGCGTGTGATGGGGGAGAATGAAGAGAAAGAAAGTGATGAGAAGAAATGAGGAGAGATAGAGTATGATGAGAGAGACCAAGGAGAGAGAAAGCATGATGAGAGAGAAAATTCTATGAGAAAAAATAAGGAAAGAGTGCGTGATGGTATAGAAAACATGATGAAAGTAGATGAGGAGAGAGAAAGTGTGATAGAAGAGAATAAAGAGAAAGAAAGTGTGATGAGAGAAAATGAGGAGAGAAAGGTGTGATGGAAGAGAATGTGTGATGAGAGAGAAATGATAGAGAAAGTGTGACGAGAGAAAATGAGGAAAAAGTATGATGAGAGAGAAAGTGTGATGAGAGAATGAGAGAAAAAGTAAAAAAATATGGAATCGCTATATCAGCGGCCCCCCTAGAGCCAGTTCCACGGATATGGAGGGAGGTAAATGCAGGTACACAGCTGAAAGCGTATAGCCGGGACGCTAACCCTAGCCAAAAATGAGAGAGAAAGTAAGATAGGAGAGAATAAGGAGAGAGAAAGTTATATGAAAAAAATTGAATAATATATTAAGAGTATTTTCGTCTAAAACTTAATTCTCATTCTCATCAAAACCCAAGGGAGGATGTGAGTTTCATCAATACATAAGTTTTTGGATTTCATTCTAAAATCTTGATTCTATTCCCATCAACTAAACACAAAGTTTGGAATTGAATCCAATCCCTCATTCCCATATCCATGTACCAAACACCACTAAATATATATAATCTAACCATCACAAAGGACTAAATTAAGACTATAACTCTTATTGTTCCTATAGAGAAAGAGGAAAGAAAAGCGAGGAAAGAATTGAAGATTATAGATGACGGAGGAGAAGAGCATCCTTTAAGAGTTGGATCACTGAAGAGGGAGGAAAATGATATGAGATCACCGATGAGGAAAGGAGATGAGGAAAGGAAAGGACGTGTTATTACCCACAAGGAAAGGGAAGAGTGTGAGATCACCAATGACTAAGAGGGAGAGGAAGGGCTCATGTTTTTGAAAGATTGATGTAAAAGAGGAAAAGTTGACTAGATTTAGAAAAATAAAGTATTGGTGTGATTATATATATTATGAAATCTATAAAACTCACAGTGATCTCTCATAGTAGATCTTGATCTTCGTTTATCATCAGAAGAATGATCATGAATAAATCGGAAATCTCTTCAAAATTCTATGAACCAAATCCCAAGCCTTCTCTTGTGTTCTTCCTTCACTCTTATAATGAATTCCTCTCTCTAGGAATTCCTTGGATGGACTTATATATATGAGAAGAAGGTAAACTTTTAACCTTCCAAGCTTTTCACCTTCCTCCGTAATGTAAGCTTTAATTGCACATAGTGGAAGGAAAAGGAAGAGGAATGGACAATCAATCAATACCCATTCTTCCATCAACGCGTGTAGTCAATGCACACATCCAACAATATGTATACATAAAACTATGTCATCTTGCTCACCCAAGGTGAGCGACAACAATAGGCAGCTCTCATAGTGTGTGGGAAATGATGATTTTTTTTAAAAAAATTTCTTATTTTTTTTAAGCTCCCTGTTATGCCAATAAGATTTTTTATATTAGGGGTTAGGGATTGGGTTACAATATTAAGCACAAAAAATTTTAAATCAAATTTTTTTTAGGTACTTATGGTGTGTGTAGGGTAAGGTGTACGTGATATTATTTTTTTTCTCTCTCTATATAGGAATCTTAACCTAGGGGTGAACGATGAGTGACAACCGTGGACACCTCTCACAGTGTGTGAAATACTAATTTTTTTGTTTATTTTTTTAAACTCCTGATTATGCCAATAAGCTTTTGCCTTTAGGGCTTAGGAGTTGAGCTATAGTATTAAAAGTAAAAAAAAAAAATTTAAATCAGAAATTTTTTTTGGGTGTACATGGAGTACGCAAGATATCAATAATCTCTCTTTATATATATATGAGAGGGGATATGTTGGATGCCCTCATGTGTCGTCACGTTGGGGGTTTGACAGTGCCAAAACTTCCATGAGGTGAAGGAGACGATCGGCCAGGAAAGAGCCCACTTTTTTTTAATTATACAAAAAATAAATGTACTCACCTACGCTAAATCCTATTCTCACGACTCTGAGATATGCACGACTCTTCTGTGATTTCTTCTCCGACGTTCTTTTCATTGAAGCATGGATCCACAGAAGCACGGATCCACACTTATTTACAACAACAAAAGTGGCACTTTTTATTATTCGCTTTAGGCCCCATCGACTCTGACATATGAGTACAATGGGGTATCCGAATCACTTCCAGACACCTCGTGTGCACTTAAGAGCCCGTGTGGACATGCACGGGGCATCCAATATATCAATCGGCGCGCGCTCTCTCTCTCTCTCTCTCTCTATATATCAAAGAAAAAACATAATATTTAAAAATAATATAAATAATATTGAAATATTAGGATTATTGAGGATTCTAATAAAATAGGACTCAGCCATATGCCTATGCCTCCAGCCCTAAACTGCTCACTGTGGGGACACACATGAAACATACAACTAGAATTAAGAATCTAATCATTGCAAAATTTTGAGTCACTATTAGAAAGATAATTAAAATAATCATTAAATATGTGATAATGCAATTGATCATTTTTAAAATTTAGTTTTAAATGAAGAGTAACTCTTGGATTACGGAGATTTTAAAAATAGAATATATTTGAAAAACAAACTTTTATATAGTATTATAATGATAGAAAGGTGATTAAAATATGCATCTATATATATCATAATAAAGAAAATTAAGAAATGGATTTATAGGAATAATTATATTTCTATAAGTCAATGTGTAACAGTAGATTTTGACAAATTGAATAAAGATTGTATGATAACTTATCCTCCTCATTGTTACGAAAAAAACAATTAGAATTCCAACAACAATTTTTTAAAATGCGAAAATAAGGGGTCGAAAATCCGTCACCACAATTAATAAAATAATTAAGGGTATAAATCCAAAAACAACCAGGTCAGTCACACAGCTAATGAGGGACCGTGTCGTCTCCGTTAGTTAACGGCAAACTCGGGTCTCATCCGGTGGAGGCCAGGTCCCAACTCCCAAGTCCCGCTGGTTTCTTAAACGGCACCGTCACCGTTGCCCTTCCTTCCCTTCCTTCTCCTCTCCTCTCCTCTCGCGATCCCTCGCGCTAATGGAGGCGGCGGCCGCCGCAACGGAGGCGTCCAGATTGCTTTGTTCTTTCACGATTTCAACCCTTTTTGCCTCCTTCTAGCTCCAAAAGGTATGCTTCTGATGAATTTCTTCGTTTTAGGGTTAGAATAAGAGTTGGTGTAGTAGCTTCTGCTTGACCGGAGGCGAGGTTAGGTTTCATCTGTGTGTGGGGGTCTCCCTGTTTGATTTTTCTATTCTCTGCCCCTTGTTTTACCGGGGGGCTGATTGATTTTAGGTTTAAAGATGGATGTTGAAGTTTACAATTTGTTGCTTCTTTGATGCGAGAAATTGGCTAAAGTTTGTATTTTTTTTTCACGGGGTGAGTACTGAAAAGGGATTTGGTTTGGTTGTTAAAAATTTGGTTGTAATGGAATTGTGGATTTTGTTTATATATGTGTTGGATGCTTCTGTTGGATCTTGTAGGTCTCGAACCCTACCAGGTAGGCTGGATTGGAAGGTGAAAGGGGGTGGTAATCTTGAAGAGGAAGAGACAGATAGGGGGGAGCGAGAGCACGCCATGGGCGAGTCCATCCTTACCACCCTGTCCATGGAGAACCACCACCTCCATCACCACCCCTCCACCCTCCTCTCCATGGATCCTGCAGGCCTGCCGGGGATGGCCATCTCCCCTCTTGAAGACAGTGACCGTGAGCTCTCTGTCATCCACCAGCATCACCACAACGCCCTTTCCAGCCCGCCGGACATCAATCTTCCTCTCTTGGTTGACCAATCCCCTCCGCCACAGCCCTGGGATCCTGACCCTATGGATATGTTGGACGTCAGCCTGGGCCCCCAGATCTGTGAGGCTGATGCTCTCCTCAACCTCCCCAAGGCAGGTAGCATTGCTGGTGCTGCCGGAGCCCGTAAGTGTGCCAAGAGAGGGGACAGCATATGGGGAGCATGGTTTTTCTTCAGTTTTTATTTTAAGCCCGCGCTTGTAGAGAAATCCAAGTGCAAGGTCGTTAGAGATGCAAATGGTGTCTCTGGGTTTGACAAGTCTGACCTCCGTCTCGATGTTTTTCTAGTCCAGCATGACATGGAAAACATGTACATGTGGGTCTTCAAGGAGAGGCCAGAGAACGCGCTGGGAAAGATGCAGCTGCGAAGTTACATGAACGGCCACTCACGCCAAGGAGAGCCTCAGTTCCCATTTGGTGTTGATAAAGGGTTCATGCGATCTCACCGGATGCAGAGGAAGCAGTACAGAGGGTTATCTAACCCCCAGTGTGTCCATGGGATTGAAGTGGTAAGGTCTCCAAACCTTTCAGCAGTCATAGAGGCTGATCATAAGAAGTGGATGGAGCTCACTGGAAGGGACCTCAATTTCTCCATCCCCCCCGAAGCTATCGATTATGAGTCCTGGAGGACTCTTCCAAGCACAGATTTTGAGCTTGAGAGACCTCCACCACCTTTGAAGAATACATCACAACCCACTTCAAGGAAATTGCTTAATGGTTCGGGACTCAATCTGTCAACCCAACCATCAAATCATTCAAGTGGAGATGGTATGGATCTTTCTCCTGTGTGTAGTAAGCGCAGAAAGGACTTCTTTTCCCATGGAGGAAATGAGGATTGCGGTATGACTGGTAATTCATATTCAGATAGGCCTCAGGATATGGAAGTACATCCAGCTGAGCCTTCATGGGCAAATGAGTTCACTGGTGTGATGAGGCATGCATGTGGCCCAGTGACTGCTGCGAAAACGATCTATGAGGATGAAGAAGGATACCTGATTATGGTTAGCCTGCCTTTCTCTGATCAGCAACGAGTGAAGGTATCCTGGAAAAACAATCTTACACATGGAATAGTAAAAATATCATGTGTCAGTACTGCTCGGATGCCCTATATAAAGCGGCATGATAGGACATTCAAACTGACAGATCCTTCCCCTGAGCATTGCCCTCCAGGAGAATTCGTAAGAGAAATACCACTACCTACACGGATTCCAGAAGATGCAAAGATCGAAGCCTACTACGATGAATCGGGCACCGTATTAGAGATTATGATTCCTAAGCATAGTGCTGGCCCTGAAGAGCATGAGGTTCAAGTATGTATGCGCCCTCCTCATCTTGGTGCCAATGACCTTATGTTGACCTGATGGGCAGTAATTTAGTGTGCTTTTGTTTGGTTTCCATGGTCAATTTTTCATTGTTTACTAACTTTATCTCATCAAAAGGAATTGATGGAATGAAAAGCTCACCCTTATTATTGAGCTTCTCTTGCAACTTTGTTCCACCGGCTCTTTATTGTGTTATTTGTAGTCGGAATACAAACCAGGAACATTGAAAAATTAGTGACAATTTGATCAGTCTTAGGTACATTTGCCCATAATTAATTATTTATTCATGAGAAAATCCATTGATGTCCTTTTTTCTGATTTTTGTTTCTCAGAAGTGTATCTGGATAAATGGCTATTGTTCCTAACTACTGGGTCACTTGTAGATTATTAAGTTCCGCAGTGTACTTACTAAGCAATTTTATTGAGGTCACTATGTTGGGTATTTGTACTATGTGGATATAGTATTGTGCAGGCTCAAGTTGCTGCTCCTATCCTATTTACTTTGGTGTTTGGTTTTATTAGGTACAAGGGTTTAATGACTATGGTAGTGTCTGCTAGTAATCTTATTATGCAGCATCTTAGCCACTGTGAAGAAGTACATATTGTTTAAAACCTGGACTTTCTTATCTAAGCAGCAGCCATGACGTATAACAATATGGCTGTTTTTCAGACCATTGCTTGGTAAGCTTCTCCTTCAAATATGATAATATGGTCAATTTTTTTCAGGCTCTTGCTTGGTGAGCTTCAAGTATGATAATATTTTGTTTCTTCCCTTCCCCTCTTTGTCTTGGCCATTACTCTTCTCGTGTTGTGGTCCTCCCATTTCTTTTTCATTGTGTTGCATGTAGCTCTTTTCCAAGTCAGGTGCTCTTCTCCATTGTAACCCTAAAACTATCCATATTTGCCCCCTCTTGATCTCATTCTCATTTTTATATGCCCTCCCCCCTCTTGATCTTAAGCTCTGCTGCTACTAATTCGTTCGTCATAGCTTTCTATTCTCCTTTGCTGCTGCTTAGTTTTGACCTCACCCTTCTTCATGTTTAGCTTTGCACTACCCAATTAATCTCCTATGGAACCATAAACTCTCTCCCCTTTTTGGCAAATCATCCCCCCTCAGCCCCATCAACACATAAAATTTCATAGGTGCTCGAGCTATTCCCACAAAACACTCTATTCTGATTTATGCAACAGGTTTTTGACAGCATGGCAAGTCTAATTTTCTTATATATGCACTAGATATGCTTGTATAGCTCTCTCACTAGGTATCTTGTACCAAAGAGAAAGTGGAAACACTTTGCCATTGATTTTGTTTGGGGCTCTGCCACTGACGATAAGGGGTGAGATACAATCATCGGATTATTCGGCGTAGCTTAATTTTACTTCCTGATTGCAGGAGAGCTTGTATGCGACTTTAGGGATAAGGTTGAGGTTTGTATAACCTACTGCCCTCAGAAGGATGGCTAATCCAAGAGGAGAACGTATACCTTAGTTGTCAAGAAAGCTATGTCGGTCGGAGTTAGAGTTTGTGGTAGGAACTATGCTTCTCTACGTGTGTTGCCGAAGAAAGGGGTAGAACAGTTCATCTTGGCGAGAAACTAGCTCCTAAATTTGTTGGCCATTTGAGATCTCAGAGTGAGTTGGAGCATTGACATACTGTTTAACCTTAAACTCTGTTTTTGATGAAGGCACCCAGTGTTTCATGTGTCAATTCTAATGCCAACTCACGAACATGATAGTCAAATAGGTTAAAGTTGGAAGGCAATTCCATTTTCATTTAGAAGCCATTTGGGAACATTAATACGTGCGGTACCCTCATTGGTATCCTTTTAGTGAGACCTAAACTTGTGACCAAATGAGGATGTAAATAACCTTGAAAAAAAAAATAATCAAATTTACTTATTTTGTATTTATCAGCTATTGGGTTAGTCAAGCACTGATTCATTCGAACATGCTAAGCTTGAACCTACTGAAGCATTTGACTTATGGTTATAGGTGATGGAAGGGTTGGCTACGAACGCGGATTTGATCGAGTCAAGATTGTTGCGACTGGAAGTAGATGATTGAAGAAATGACCATCCCTGAATTCAAAACTTAAAATAATCTTACTAATTTCTTAGCAAGGTAAGTTCATACAAATATACAACGGAAAATAAAAAAATATAAACAAAAACACTTAGATGTAAAGTGGTTCCATAACCCTTGAGCTCCTATTTCAAGACCTCTAATCTGTTAGTTGATTACTTCCGAACAATCACTATTTTTTCTCCATCTCGAACAACTGATGGAAGTTAAGAAACCTCTTATGATCTCTCAGATTGATTACAATCAGGAATGAAAACACAAAGTATTACAATGGCGACCTAGAAATGTTTGCAGTATATCTGGGAATGTTAGCTTCAAATCTCTTGCATAATACCTTTTTATAGGCCTTCATCCAACTTCATAGTGTCTTGACCATTCTACTGATCTGGCTAATGCACTATAATCATTAGCTGATCTGACCGTTATCTTGTAGCTTTTCTTCATCAGCGACTCTTTTAAGTTTTTTTTGTTGACTTGGTCATCAATCAATTCTTCCTCAGGCTGCTACCCGGTAGACTCGGCTATAAATAATAACTTTGTGCTCACTGGTCGATCTGTTCGAGTCAACCTTCATCAGTCAATTATATAGTTGATTGATTAGCAGTAGACTAATACAACTACAACATTAAATACAAAGTTTTTGTATCTAGTTGATTGATGAGTAGACTAGGAAAACTACAACATTAAATAGAATTTTTTTGTTTAATAGCTGAATCCTCGAGTCAAATGCTCAATACCGGTCAACTATACATCGACTATAACGGTCTTGATGGTCAAGTCTATTGGAATGTGGTGATAGTGAGGTGAATGTCAGTGCTAGAGGGGAGAGATAAATAACATGTCTACAAACAAAAGTAACCTTTTTTCTTGGTGCAACCTCATCGAGGTCATAAAACAAAGTTAATACTAAGTAAAACAAGCACGTACAACAACACACTAGACAATTTGATATGGTAAACTCCTAATCCACCGTCTATGATCTTTAATGATCATTCTTCGAATACATATTTTTCTCCTCTTCAAAAAACAAAAATGTACGCCGTGGATAACTATGGGGCTTACAATAGAATCATAGGGCTTTAAATGTAGATCAACAAAACAACAATAAAAATAATAAAGTAATCAATCTACTTTTATTATCTTTGTGGCTCTGAACTCTCTTCTAAAGGCTCCTCCACGCAACCAAAGTTTGACACGGTGATGTTGATGTGGCACCTATAAATCGACGACTGATGCAACCAATTTCCTCAGCTCACGTAATACAATAACTACTTCAGCTAGTGTTCACCAATTAATTGACAATCAACCATCATTCAACTATCCTTGATTGAATACCACGGCTTGCGAACCGATTCCTTGTATAATATTTGCGTCACTCAATTGATCATAAATAATCAATCGACTGATCCAACAAAAATATAATATAAATGTGTCTTAGTCTACAGCGTTAGTCAGCTACTCATAAGTAATGAGGTGCTTGCACAAATAAAAATAAAAACAAACTCATAATATGAGTTTGCACAGTCGACTGTATCTCAGTTGATTTACGATATGACTTCGACTCATTTGATAGTCTAATCTATCTAAATTGAGATATACCCACCCTCGAATATATTTTTACTTAACTCTTAGCTCACCAATAATTGTCTTCCGCCACAGGATCTCTTACCAAGCTTCTTGTTACTAATCCCTTTAGCTTCATTCCCGTATCAACTTTCTCACTCCCATCTCTAGCAATTTTTTATCAAGTTTCTCATCCCTTAAATACACCAAGAGGGCGAAGCCATCTCATGGTTACTTGAGATCCTAGGTAAAAAAAAATAATCTTTTAGACCTTTTTATATATATATATAATTTCTCTCATTCTTTTTCATTCAGACT
>JBBMJZ010000137.1:12777329-12792862 GCA_037833815.1 Zingiber zerumbet
TTACAAGTTTAAAAGTGAAACAAACACAATAATCTGCCTTGTAATGTAATCAGGATTACATTACAAGGCAGATTACGCCCTACCAAACGCAGCCTTATTGCATGCATCCAAAGTTCCAAACTGCCCTGCAGCGTGGTTTCTTGGCCCGCACAAGATTCACGTAATGCACGAAATTAAACAGAAAATAAAGAGAGAATTAATTCCTACGTGATCTCGAAATTGCATCCGAAGAACTGTCCTTTTTTACCCTGCGGACAAACAGATGAGGACAAGGTGGCCAACACCGTTCTTGTCTCGATTCAATTCTTGTTCATTTCGATTCAGAAGCCTCGGGTTTTAATTTGGAGAAGGAAATCGCAAATATCTTGGGAGTATTGTTGCAGTAGCAGCGGCATCTGCAGCTGCTACTTACTTCCTTCCATGGGCGTTGTCTTCTCCTTCCCGAGCCATTCCCAAATGCTCATTCCGTAGTTGCTCGATCGGCTTCGCCTGTTTCCTCTCGAGCGAGCGAGCGAGCTCCTTTTGTTTTTCTAGATCCCGATGACGGCTCCTAACATTGAGATGATCGCCGCTCTGCTTCGGAGCTGCACGGTGGGGAGAGAGCGAGGGATTCCTTCGCCGGCGGCGGGTGTTGTCGCCGTGGAGCTGAACTCGGAGACGGCGCCGCCTTTCCACTGGGAGCAGTGCCTCGACATGCAGGTATACGTCCCCACCTCTTTAAATTCTTCCTCTCCTTTTCGCCAATCATTGGTTATCAATGCACACCGATCTGTCTTTTCCGACGTCAAGATCCTTCCTCTTGTGATTTCGCAATCTTCTAACCTCCCTTCGCCTCCTCCGATGGCAGACAGGGGAGGTCTACTACTTCAACCGGGAGACCGGAACCAGGACGAGCAAGGATCCCCGAGTCGCCGCCACCCACGCCTACTCGTCCAGCAACCTCTTGGACGAAGAAGACGTCTCCTCTTCCTCCGACAGCTTCTCCGGCGTCGGCAGCGGCAGCAGCCGAGACGACACTAACGAGGGCAGCGTCGACAGCACCGCCAACTCTTGCCTCACCTCCATCTCCTCCGCCTCTTCCCCCGCGACTACCGCCGAGCCACTAGTCTCCGCTGGCTGCCGGTCTTGCTTCATGTACTTCATGGTCCCTAAGAGCGACGACGCCTGCCCCAAGTGCGGCGGTCGCCTCTTCAAGCTCGGCCGCCACGGCAACGCCTGAACCTCTTCAAACTCACCTCTCGCCCTTGTAGCTTGGATCAATCCAACTTTCAATTTAACTCATTTCTGCAACATTTTTCCTCTGCTTCGAATTCTTTTACAAGTTAAAGCTCAAGTTTCTTCTTCCTCAGTGAAACACCAATTTGGCGGAGTACGGATTTGCCCGTCTTTTTTTTCTTGCTTCTCTCGGTGCCAATCTTTTCCCCAACATAAACATCAGAACAAAAGTCCTCTCCCTTCTGACCATGTCCATCGCCTTTCAGTAATTACACTGTTTCTCCTCCAACAATTTTCTTTTTCTCCCGCAGTAGAGAAAGGTGAGGGAATAAAGTGGAACTGGAAAGTTGAACTGGTTCAGACAAGATAACCTTTACTCGGGCTGGCGGAAAGGAATCTACGCAGAGCGCAGAAAGGACCTTAAGAGTCCTAGCTACGAGATTTTACGGAGCAGCAGCATTTGCTGTGGTCGCTTAAGCTTTCCCTAAACTCGCACCAACTGTTGCAGACATGGTTTATCCAGCTAATTCTGCTGGAGTGATCAAATATCATAAGAACGTCAGACTGGTGGTTTGATTCTTGGTCCCATTCCAAAGATCGAGTTAAAACCAAGGTGTTACAGCATCATGTGAAACTGTTACTTGTTGGCAAGCTGCGCCAACGTCTGCAAAAATTCCTTTTGTTTTGTCCTCCACGACCACCTCACCTGTCATTGTTGCTGCTTCTCTTCTTCCTTGGTGCGAAGGCAGAATTAAATCCTTAAAAAGGGGGTTTTAGTGAATCATTCCAGAAACAAGAAATCACAAAGCACCATAAAGTCTATTTATTGTTTGATCTTGTCACCATCTGAAACTTGCATCGCATGGATGAGAATTTGTTTAATCCTATATCTTAACATCCACGCAAGCTGAATTCCTAAGTAATAAGTGGATTCTCAATCAACCTACAACCTGACAGTGTATAACTAAATATAACAATTATTTTCATAATCTGAACTTTGGGACCTGATTTGGTGAAAACCAACCAAGAAGTGTCTTGGTAGATTGTGCAGGGAAACATTGAGATAGAAAAGAAAAGATGGTGTCTTCTGTTCTGAGAAATAATACCTAACACAAAAAGGGGTGTTAGTAGGAATGATAGGCTTCAAGCACATTGCAGAATGGAAAAGACACTCCACATGACAAACTTATCCTGGAACTGACCACCCTCCAGTTTATCCATGCCTCCTAGAATGCTGAATGCTTCTGCATGCCAAAAGTAAAGTGAGCTCCAGAAGACTAGTGAGCTCCAGAAGACTACATAACAGGAATCTATTGCTATTGATGTAAGGCTGCAAATGTGCAAGCACACAGTGAAGGCCTCCAACATTTTGAGTTTTTAAGTTGCAATCACAATGGGAAGAATAGCTACGGGTAGTGAAAGCTTTAGAGATGTCCATCTTGCCCGGGCGTAGTAGAGATGGTGAACGCATGATATAATGATCAGGAGTCGATTCTCAGAAACTGACGATATGAGATTTATCCCATCATGCATGTACCTGCATACATCTCTCTCCATATTCATAGAACCGGTACTAAAGGGGCAGCTAAGATAGTGACTTTACCTTTTTTGTTTTTTTAGTGATGTCTATCTTATTCTGAATAGCAAAAGCCTCCAAATACAAGAAAGCATTCTAACGAAAGATTCAACTACTGATTTGTGGATTACATAGTAATCTGATACTGCAAATAGGATTCTAAACTTAACATTACAAACCATAACTCCATAAGTCACTTGTCAAGAAAGCAAAATCTACAAGTGTTCATCCTGCCTAACTTCAATCTACAAACACGATTAAGGTAGCGATGACACTGCAGGAAATAGGGAAAAAAACACTATTACATTCTTAACTAGATACCTTATGTGCTACTAATACTCATGCTCATGAGCTGAAGAACTCTAAAATATCCAGACAAATTCAGGTGCATCGTTTCTTGGCCCGGTCAGACTTCGATAAACATACATCTTCTCCACCCTATGCATGTCACTGGGATTTTCCACCATCTCATCATTTTCATCCATCTCGTTTATAACTTCAACATTCAATCTTGGCATTTTTGTGGCAAGTGCCCTGCAACCCCCTAGAGTAACATCACACGATGACATCCAAAGGGATCGCATTGTTTCATACTTCCCTATATTCTCCAAAAGTGCCGCATCACCAAACGGACTATCTCTTATTTCAAGCTTTTTAAGGTTCTTGCATCCATTGAGCACGTAAACCATTCCTTTATCACTCTCACCAGCAAATGCAATTGAAAGCATCTCCAGACGTGCAGCATACATGCCTATATACAAGAAAACCTTGTCAGTTAGAAGGCCTGATAATGATAATCTCTTCAGATCTTTGCACGACTTCACAACCGCTCCAAAACCTTCATCCAATGGACGATTAGTGATGGGATCTGGCTTTCTGGGATCAAGAATACACAGCCTGAACCGTGTGAAATGGGGACAGTTGTTTGCAATAGTGATAAGTGCAGCATTTGTCATCTGGTGGCAGAAATACAGTAAAGAATTCAACTTTGGGCAGCCTGAAGATATAGCAACAAGGCCTTCTTCAGTCACAGCAGCAGTGCCAGCACCAGAGATATCAGACGGGAATACCCTCAACTCCTGTAACTCTTTACAGGCAGAGGCTACAGCTGCTAATCCTTTGTCTCCGATGCAATCTAATACCTGAGAATCAATCATGTCAAATTAAATGAAGTAACAAGGGAAAACAAAAAACAATTAAAGAAGCAACAACAACTCACCCAAAGCTTTTGAAGTTTGAAACAGTGACGAATCATCTTTATTAGATCATTACCCTGGATCGCAGGGGCATAGCTTAAGTTAAGAACAGTAAGGTTTGAACAGATGGAATATATGGACTGCAAACAGCGAGGAGAAGCATCCCAGAAACCTGACAAATTCCTTATAGATTTGCATCTGTAGAAGGCATTAATTAGATTCTGGTAAGCTTCGGTGAGGTGGTCAGCTGTGAATGAGCCGGTTCCAAGTTCCACCAAACTGGGGGCTTGGGCAAGTATCCTGATAAGTGACTCAATAGATATTGCTCGATTAAGCTTCAAGCACCTTAGATTCTGGCACCTAGCAACAAGTCGCTCAAGAGCACTTGTATTCACCTCTCCTTTTAGACATGCAAAATTTAGAGATACCAAGGAAGTACAGGAATCAGGGAAGCAACTCAGCCACTGCCGACCATGATCTTCCACTTCATTTTCCTGTAAATCTAGCTCCCTAAGACCCCTGACAACAAAAAAACAACACAACATGAGAAATTTGACAAGCGTAATCTGATGCTAGAGTCAAATATAGAAGTTAATACACCCACTTAATCTATCCCTTTCACTGGATGGAGAAACAATTTAGCATGCATAATCATCATAACAAGATTTCACTATAGTACCAGTCTTTACATAAGATAATTGGTCCACAAAGACTAATCTTTTAAGAGAGATCATCACTGCTTCCCTCAACGAACTAGTAACTTAAAACAAGATAAATAAAAAGCATGGCATTGCTTCTGGATTTCATGATTTTAATTGGACTCGAGATTGGTGAAACAACAAACAGATCAAATGTACAATATACACCCGAGTTCACCAATCAGAAGCTAGCTAAGAAAAAAATAGAAGAACCAAAGCGCATGAACGAAGGATATCAAGACAAAATTATTGCGCAAACAAATTTAGCGGAGAACAGTTCTTACCTGCAGTGAGTAGCAATCGCAGCAAGTCCATCAGTACTGAAACCCTCGCAGCTAATTAGAACAAGGGCCTTAAAGTTGGGGAAAGAGCGGGCTAGAACCTCAAGGCTGTCGTCCGACACCACCATCCTCTTCAGTCGGAGCTCATCCAAACCAGGGCAATATCGGGCAGCCGCCTCAATCCACGGTAGCGCATAGCCTCCCCAATCGTGGGGAACCAGATTGAAATCAGCAAAATGGGGCTTCCCCTTGACAGTGAGGCACTTCATTCTAGGGAACCTGGCCATTACTCGTTCAGGCCGCAAGACGTAACAGTTGCCGACGAATACACACCGGCGGCTGAGCCTCTCCACCAAATACCATGCCTTGCACACTGTCGACACATTATTACGGTCTCGGTGGGAGCTCAGGAAGTCAAAGATGTGCTCCACCACCTCATCCGGGAAGTATGTCATAGCTCCACAACCAGGAAAGACTTTCCTTTGCACCTTCCTCTCCTCCTCAAGCTTAGTAAGAACAGGAAAAAAAACACGCACAACACAAACTCAGATCTGTAGCCAAGTTCCACCGATCACCACGCAAAATGCCACAGTAACAGTTAAAAAGATCCAACCTTTGATGTAGCTTTTTCCAGCAGCTCCGGCTTCACATACAAACGAACGTAGATCTGCTCCAGAAATAGTAAAAACAATCCCTCCTTTACGAATAAAACCACAGAGGATCATTCGGAGTTGGTATATCAAACAAAAAAAACATCTTTTTTTTCCTCCGGATCACATCGGGAACACACCAGCAGCAAATTGGGGGCAAAACACACTCAAATCACACGGGAAAAAAAACACAAGATCTCAAAAAACAGAAGAAGAAAAAAAAACCCTAAAACAAGAGAGACAAATGCATCACTAGAACACCGCAGTAGACCGAAGAAAACAACTAGACAAAAAGAAGCAAAACAGAGGCGTGACGAACTGACGATCTAGAACAGGCGGGGAGGAGAGAGAGGAGGACAGACCTCATCTTCCAATTCCCTACTCTCTCTCTCTCCTCTCTTTCTCTCTGCTCCTTTTTGCTCGCACTTCAACGCCTCTCTGCATCCCCTCCAACCACAGTTAAGAGCTCTGGTTCGGTTAGGTTGAACCCCATTTAGAAAATCCAACGGTCTATATAGATTCGTCGTATAGTGATATGGGATCTGGACCGTTGCGTATGTGTGGCGAAGGTAAGGAGGTGGAAAGTGGCGTGATTGGTATTAAGTTCGATCCACGCTACCGGTTTCGTTACCATTATTGTCACTATAATTATTGTTTTTTTCTTTTATAGCAACGGAGCTTTCAATTTATAATGATTAGCTGTGACAATGTATATATATATATATATATGTTAAATTTTATATAATCTAGTGGAAATCACACCTTCAACTTAATTAATAATTTTAGTCATAACCTTACAATATTCAACTAAATTAATCATTTACCTTCAAATGCATTACAGGATTAATCATAAAAATTATCATGGGTTAATGATAGTGTTCACTATATCATATATGGAGTTAATTACCTTGACTAAGATCCTTTTACAACCATTGTGAGAATATGGGCTAACTGTGATCTAATTTTATCAAACTTATAAAGACATTGATTGACAATGAATTGAAAGTGGCCCCTTGTAGGGTGTTGAAGGCCTACTTGAGCTGTCCTTTCTTGTCCTTGCCTTAATCTTTACCTCTTGAGGAATATATATAGAAAAGAGATTAGGTGACGTAATTACATGCACACGATGATGGTCCCACTATAATTTATATTTGTGAGGTGTAAAATGAAGAGAAATAATAGTAATAATAATAATAATAAATATCCTAATTTTGCATGTTATTTTTAAGGGCACTAATTAATTGGTTGGATGCATGATTATGAATTAATTAATGGTCCTTGAGCATGTGCTTTGATTAATTGGGATCATGTGGGGGATGCCATTTGAGGGGGAAAAAGTTGGAAGCAAGTGGAAGACAACTCTAGGGATTAATTAGATAACAGCTCAATTAGAGGTGCAACTACCCTATCAAATCCTACACTATAAAATATTAACCAACATAACCACTTCTTAATCACACTTTAATGAATGATGCAGGGCTTCTTCGTTAACAAATATTAGAATATGACATTGTATCGTTATAGATAGTAATTATAGTTGACGATCATTCTTTGTTGGCCAGCCATCTTTAATAAACACACTTTCATTAGCAACCAACCTCGTAGTCGTTCTCTCTTCATCGATCTTCTTCTCCCTCTCTGCCTTGGACAGGTTTGTGCTAGTAGAGGATGGTCGAAGCAAGTTATCAAGAGCTCTATTCTTCCCTTTATGGTCTCTTTGTCATCTAACTCTCTTGCTATGTAGCTCTTTTTTTTACTACGATCGACTCTCCTCCTAGATTCCTTCGTTGCCTCAGCAACTACTAATGCCTTGGCAATCACCATCGCTACTCTTAGATAAAAAAAATAATGTGAGTATAATTGTTTCAACGCATGCGTTGATACAATGACAATACATATAGGCATTAGGGTTTAAAAATTAGAATTAGGCATTAGTATTAGGTTAAATTTGAACATAGCTTAAAAATTTGAGAAGATTTAGTGATTCTGTTTGAAATCGATGGAGACAGCTCACTTGATAGGTGACTTTGATGTTGACTGTCTAAAGACTTTGATTCGGTAAAAAATGACTTCAAGCGGTCTTGTGTGTCAAAAGGAGCATTAGTAATCAGATCAAGGAAGGGGTCCCTGTGTAGATACTCTGACGCTTAAGTTAGTGATCGGGTCGAGTAGAGTGAATAATAATATCAACAGTGGCTATGAGCGTGTAAAATTATGTAGCATCGTATCTCTATGCTTGTAGTTGGAGGCCTCCTTTTATAGTGTTACTGTTTATCTATGCATAAATTTTAAAGTGTTTTAAAAAAAAGACAGACCATAAAGATACTCTGATACCTTTCCCAAAATATATAAAGATCTTATCCATACATAAAATAAATATAATAGAAACAGAAAAGGATCCCTCTAGAAATCCTTGCAAATAAGATATACTCGTTGTTGCTACTCTATCACATAGAATAGTTACCTTTGTTGCGTGAAGCAAATAATCCCGGCAACAACTTGACTTTAGTAAATCATAGCGCGATCAGAACGTCCGCGCCACTACGGTCTTCACACGAACACATTCTCCGTCCGTCTTACAAACTTACTACTCGGAGAAGAAATAACCTTTGTTGTGCTAGCAACAACTCAAGGAAGTTTCGACCAAGGTAAGAAGAAGAAGAAGAAGACTAGAATGAATACTCAAAAGTCCTCCAAAAAATCATCAAAAAAATCCTTTTATACTCATCCAATGAATACTGAAAGTTTTTACCTTTTGATCTTCCTTCTTCAATGCATAATTAACCCAAATTGATCATCATTATTCTTCTTTAATGAGTGAATTCAATTGATTCTAACTCAATGAGTCTAATTATAATTCGAATTAGACTCAATCCAATGGTTAGATTCATTTGAGTCTAACCCAATGAGTCTAATTCGGATTAGACACAATCCAATAGCCCAATGGTTCATCATATTTTAGTTAAACTAAAAATGAACCCATTTCTAAATAAACATGTTCTTTGTATGTGACCTAATAGACTCTCGTAACATTAACAATGTATCTAAAACCATTTTAGATACATAAGCAATGAGTGATATCTAGCAATGCATCATTGTTATCCAAGTGACGAGAATGTCGAGATCTGACCTAACTTTTCTGTGTCTATTATCTTGTATAACTTGGTCCTTCTATACTCGATATCTAGTAAGGGTGATTGCGGATCGGGTTGGTTCGGTTATTGGGGTAAAAAACTATCCGACACTACTAGATCAGATAATGTAATATTAGAACCGATATCCAGCCCTATATTCGGCGGTTCTTATGTATCAGATATCCGGCTGGTTGTCAGTTATTTGGATATCCAACCCTATATCTAATGAAATATAAAATATAAATATAAAAATAAAAAAATATAAAATATTTTAAAATGATAATAGACATTACTCATTATGCGTTGTAACAGTTAATCAGCAGTAGCTACTACAACGTGTATCAACTTATCGACATTATTTACTACAAGTAGGGGTGATCGTGGATCAGGTTAGTTCGGTTATTGGGTAAAAAAATATCAAACTATATTAGATTAGATAATGCAATATTAGGACCCTACATCTGACCCTATATCTGGCGAGGTTTTTTTTTGTTCAGTTTGGGTTGGTATAAGCGGGTTGGTAAGCGGGTTGGTCGGTTTAGCGGGTTGATTGCTCACCCCTAATATCTAGATTGATTAATGAGGCATATACCGTGTCATCCTCTTATCAATATTTGTATTTCCTGATCTCTAAGTAGAATCACTTAACCAAATGAGTTCAATATCTCATATTGACTTATTTGAGCATGATCATGTATTTTAGTAGTCCTACTTAATTAAGGGACCACAAGTATCACTTCTGTTATATGGAAGAGATAGATCATATCTACATCATTTATATCTCTCTGTATAAATTATTACATACCCAGTAGTCGACTTTATAGTCTACCTTGTTACAGGTAACGTTTGTCGATACCAAAGTATATAACTTCTTATGTAGGGAACCATAGTGACTTTAGATATAAAGACTATTCATACCAATATTCACTATGAGAATATTTATGATACTCATATAACGATCTATAAAATATTCTCATGGAGGGTCAATTCAGTACATATTCTTTAATATATACCCATGTGTCAACTTGATATCTTATATCCATGATTTGTGAGATTAAGTCATCAATTGACCTACATGCTAGTCTTAACACAATAATATTATCTTTGTATATTAATTCTTGACTAAATATTCACAGCCTCCCACTTGTTGGTACAATTGACACCAATGATCAAACCTGAGTTTTGATAAATGACAACTGGATTAAAGTTAGATGTGTTGTTGATCAAACCTTGTTACCGAGTGTTCAGGGTTGACTAACTTGATGGGTCAAGAGGACTAGACACCAGGTGGGAAGTCTAGATGTGGGATTCTGGCAAGAGGTCAGGATGTTCTATTCTCGATGGGTTGAAGTCTAAATGTGCGATTTCGGTAGGAGGTCGGGATGTTCGATTATGGATTGGTGAAGTCCAGATGTGTGATTCCAGTAGGAAGACTTAGTGGACCAGATTGACGTCAAGGAGCTAACTCGACATTTGGTAAGTGAAGGTAAGTCACTAGAGAAGAGTGACTCAGTAAGGACGTATCCCGGTTGAGAGCATAATAGGCGTCAATCCAATTTAGGTCCATTTTAGAAACATAAATTAACACCCTGACTAAATCTTGGTCTCGGAGAGATGAGATCTAATTCTGTTTATTGTTGATATTTGTAAATTTTGATTGAATGCTGTTATTGAACTCAATTTTCTATATTTGAATTGCATTGATCTTGCTTCATTTGTTTCATGCATGGTAGGTGTTCGATGAAATGTTTGTTAGGTGAGTTTTATTTAAGTTTTGCAATTTCTTGGGTTTAAAAGTTTTGTCATGCTTAGTTAGTTGAATGCTTTAGGTTTTCTGTGTTTTTGCCTTCCATTTAATGTTTGCTTTGCCTTATCTTTAACTTGCTTGCAATTATAATTTAGGTTAGGTTAGCTTACTTGCATTGTCTTTAATTTACTAGATTATGTTTCATTTAATGTATTCCTTAGTTTAATTGTGTTGATGGTGAAATCTATAGTGCAGAATGACAATGTGTTGTGGATTAATTGTTAGTACTTAGTTAGATTTCATTCAAGTATTACATTAGTTTCCTACTTATTTTGCTTTTAATTTGTTAGGTTTTGAATCAAAATCTAAAACCCCCATTCCATATTAAAACCCAAAAATATAAATAACATACAATCTTATAGTTATCATTCCATTGTTTCATTTGTTGGGAGATGACTCGAGTTGACCCTATGCTATACTAGAGTAGATAGATTCGGTCCTTAATTCTTTTGATATCATATTACGGAAAAAACAAACATTATCAAAATTGGCATCGTTGCCAGGGATTGTTAGTGGTATTTGGTGATCTTAGGATTGTTTTTCTTTTTTTTTTCTTATTTTTATTTCCTTGGCGGTTGCAAAAATTAAAAAATATTGTTAGGGTTTAATTATTCATTTCTTGTATGCACACATTCTATCTTGTATATTTTTCTGTGTCTTTTTATGGTATTTGCATGAGTGTTTCAAGTAAGACCAGGAAATCCTTGTGTGGTATTAGCAATTTCAGAGTTTCAGTGTGATCATGACCTCAGATTTGATAAGCAATATGGAGAACAACACTCAAAAGACTCTTGGAGAGCTTTGGCACCAGATTTGTCAGATGATTCATTATGCATTCGATATTTTAATTTAGAGGCATACTTTGAGTTATAGAAAATCGTACATCTATTACTGAAGTTTCATGGACTATCTAGTGAGGATCCCAACAGGCATATACAAGAATTGGATATGATGTGCTTTACATATAACCCATATGGTATATTAGAAGAAAACATCAGACTTAGAGCATTTCCATTTCCATTGGTATATTCAGCAAAAGATTAGTTATTTTGTCTCCCACCAACTCTATCACCAGCTGGTCTAAGATGAAGAAATTATTTTTGACGAGGTTCTTTCCTACTTCTAGGATCACAGCTATTCGGAGGAGTATTTGTGGAGTCCAACAATTCACAGGAGAACTGTTTCAAGAATATTGAGAATGATTTAAAGGACTTGTTGCTAGTTGCCATCAGCACCATATATGCTATCAGCTACTGATTATACACTTCTAGTGGGATTACTTCCCATGGATAGGAGTATGGTTAATGCAGCTAGTGGAGAGGCTCTAGTTAGCAAGACATCTACTCAAGCCAGAGAACTTATCAAGATTATGACTGTAAATTATCAATAATATGGGCCTAGATCGGTGATTGCCAAAGATGTTTATTCCTTTACTAGTGTATTCTTAACCAGGATCAAGTATCAGCAGTATGATCCTCAGTATTATTAGACTTATCAGCAGGACAGGTATAATTCATTTGTAGGATTTGGATATAGGAACACACAACAGGGGATTTCTAAGTAGCCCCAGTTTTACCAGCCTTTCTTTCGGACCATCAACCTGAGCAGGATTTTAGGGAGCAGTCACAACAATCTTGGCAACAACAAGAAATATAGTTCCAGGAAAGAACACATTCATCGACACAGTTACGGTTGCATTCAAATCAACCTACTGTATTAATTCCCGAGGAGATGGATTGTAGAGTTTATGATATTTCTGACTTTAATTCTCCCACTCTACATGGCTCTTCTAGTTTTTTACATCATGATGTTGTAGTTATTCCTGATAATATTTTTGTTGATGATATTGCTGTTCCAGATAGCCTTGATGTTGCAGGTATAGGAGATAATGATGGAATTGTAGGGACTTATGTTGTAGAGACAATGCCCCAAGAATTGCTTCTTTTTGAGCTAGTTAAGTCTGCAGTTGTACTTACTAATGAAGGAAGTGTAGGGAAGATCCAAGAATCACTTCCGTTGATTGTACCTCATTTAGAGCCAGATCCTTTACCTAACCAAGATAATATCGCATTCACTATTTTAGACCCTTCGGGTTCCTTTCAGGATGGTAAGGTCAATGTTTCTCTAGAATCTTTAGAAAATTCTATGGAGGTAATTCATTTTGATTGTATTGAATGTGACATATCTTTTAATTCATGCTCTGTTGATATTGATATTATTTCTAGTTCATCTTACACAGCATGCATACAGGAATTACATCCTCTTTTTAGTGCACAGAATTTCTATAGGCATTTCATTTGTAGTCAATCATGTAAGGATGCATTCTACCAATTGAAGAAAACTTTAACTCTATATGCAAGAAAGAAGCTTCTAGAGTGGGCACTCCAACTGAACCGTCTTTGACCACTAGAGAAAATATTTAAGGAGACGATGGTGAAGGGAGCGAGACTCACTTCACTCGTAATCATTCCACTTCCAGGATGACTTTTGGACCTGAATCGACTCTGACCATTAGAAATTTAGGGGAGTCTATTCCATCTCATTTTTTTTCTTTTTTTTTTGTTTGTATATATTTCTTTGCTTTGGTTGCTTATGCTTGGTAGTTCGTTTTTAGTTTGTCTTGTTGGTTTTCATAATAAATTCCCTATGCGTTTTTTATCATCTTAGAAATTATGAAAGCTAGTTAAATTTAATGATTTATTTTTATGATTGAATTCTTGGATTACATGTATTATAACTTGATGATGGATTCTATGTGGATAGAATGGGATAATAATTTTTTATATACCTAGTGATGATATTTTTAAGCCTATTGTTCTCATTTATGTGTGATACACTTGTGGTTAATATTACTCTAGAACTTGCTTAATTCTCTCGAGACCACATTATCATAGGATTGCATGATTTTATAAAGGTTATTTCACATGCTTCAATTCATTCCTTGAAAAGGTCCACCCTACACTTGGATTTGAACCCAAGATCTCTAACATGATGAATAGTTTCAACTACCAACAAGACCAAGGAATCCAAGTATGCTTCAATTCATTCATGTTATTATCACATGTTGCTTGAATAATTCTCTTATCTTTTGTCATATCATTTGTTTATCTCTTCCATTTATTTCACCTTATTCTTCTTTTAGATGTGAATATTTTTGGATGTTCCATGATTGTTTTGCCTAGGACGGATAAAAGTTTAAGTGCGGGGGAGGGAATATCTTAATAGAATTTAGGAGAGGCATAGGTGAACCATGTTTGATTAATATAGGTAAACCATGTTATTTATCTTTGTATTTGAGCTATTGATGATGATGTATAGGGAAGATGCACAATATGTTGAAAGAATTAAAAAAATGGAAAAAAAATAGAATTGAAAAAAATAGAAAATGAAAAAAAAGAAGCAAAACAAAAATCAAAAATGAAAAAAGAAAAAGAAAAAGAAAAAGAAAAAAAAGGAGCTTTGATATGTTGTGTCATTTTATATCCATACATTAGAATTTTTTATAAGTGAAAATCTTTATTATAGAAACATTTAGATTGTATTATCTATTATGAGTAGATCTTTATTGAAAAGCTTTAGTAGAGATTGTTACATATTGATTGAGTTGTAGAAAGCTAGCTTGGAAGTTTGGATGAAATATTTTTTTGGACAATGTTATTTTCTTGTACTCATCTATGTAGCATTTTATTATGTCAATGTCTTTGACTATTACCTTGCTTTATTTTCCTCATTTCTTTTCTTACACTAGCAATTGCTTTGATCCATGTTTTCCTTACATTCTAAATAAGCCTTCATTGTTTTATTATGCATTCTTATGTATATGATAATGGTGGAGATTAGAAGCAATTAAAGCAAGCATATGGTATTGCATAAATTATGAGTAGCTTGAGTGAGCTCCACTATTGTTTAGAAATGAGAGGAGAGCCACCATCGCTTTTTTTTTTGTGAGGTTATTTTGTTATTATCCTTAGTTTATTCACTATGAATTGAAGTTATCATGTTTGTTAATTAGTGTATAAATTGAATCCATGAATACTTGAGTCTTTGGAATTTGTCAATCCTATGTAACTTTCTTTCCCAATTTTCTAAGCATGATTGAAAATTTACTATTGGAATGCATCTTTAGTTATTTCCTTGTTTTGTTTACTTACTCGAGACGAACAAGAATAAGTGTGGGAGATTTGATAACTGACATTTGAACACTTTATTTTATTATTATAACTTGGTGTTTCGACCCTCTTATGTATCCAGTTATATGTTTTTAGTGTGTTTCATGTGGTTGGATCTTTATTAATTTTCATTTTAATTCCTGTATAATTTATGGATATTTTGAATATTATTTGATTATATTACATTTTTTAGGAATTGAGGGAGACAACAATTGAGAGGAGGAATACCAGTTTGATCAAGTCATGGTTTGGATTCACTTGCCAAAGGTTTGGAGGAAAAGAAGGAGCCCAAATCTAAAGCCTCATCCAAAGCCCAATTTCAATATCCCAAATCCAAAACTTCAAATGAGAAAACCCTAAAACTATTCCTTGGCTCAGTTCAATTTCCAGTTTGGTTCAATTGGGCATGGTTCGGTGGATGTATTAAAAGGTGAATTCGACTCAAGATTTCTTCAGCTCGGAACATTTTCTTCTCTATATTGCGCGTGTCACCTTCTCCCTACAACCCCTCTCTTATGTGACTTCTCTAGTGACGACAAACGGCGACAAGTGTCGATGGCTGTGAGTGGCGGTGACGGTATCCTCCGATCGTGCTCTACTCGTTGAGGGGTTCTTCGGCATTTTTTGTTGGTGCGGGAAGCATCCGACGATCGAACTCGTATTTTGATAATGACAAATAATTCAAAGTTAAGGTGTTTTGTGATCTAACAGCTTTGGTGAGTGTTTCAGGAAAGTCCTAGCTGCGGTTAGGCAAGGGGAAAACCCTAGGGGGTGGTAACCCTAGGTCATAGGGGGTGGTAACCCTAT
>JBBMJZ010000137.1:12865546-12881570 GCA_037833815.1 Zingiber zerumbet
TTGCAAGTCAGCCCTTAGCTGAGTCGACTCGGTGGTCAGCTGCTCGATTCGGGCTTGGGAAGCCTCCGACTTGATGCTCGGGGCTTGCAGCTACTGAACCTCGTGCTCCAAAAATGCGAGTCGTTGGCACATGGCCAGACTCTCAACCCAGTACTGCAATAAGGAGTGATAAGCGTCGATTGGAGGAAATAAAAGTGCGGTTAATGATACTTACCCCGGTGGCCATCCGAGTGTGGTTGCCAGCAAGCTCGCTTGGTACCACAACAACCGCACGAGCCCTAACATCGGCCCATACTTGCGCCAAGGGTCCCTCGATCTTGATTTGGTGATAGGGAGAAAAGGCCCTGGCATCACCGGGCTGACACCACTCGGCAGAGGGCAGATGTATGGTCGCAGTTATATGCCTCCGACCGCTCGGACCTGAAGGCTCGGAGGCCGCCCTGCTTGCCGACTTGCTCGTAGGCTTGTCTGCTGACTGGATTGAAGAAAGTTGGGCCCTCGGCGATTGTGGAGGTGCAAAGGCGATCGGGGGCATGTAAATAGCCCCCACCGGCAGCCCGGACAATGAGGGGGTTCATTCGAAGGAGACTGATAGCTGCAATGCGGTGCCTTCACGCTCCACGGGTGAGGCTATCTCTATCCGCTCGAGTGAGGAAAGCGGACTCGAGATGGAGGCGCGAACGACCGATGTTGTCGAGCGGGAGTAGCCTTCGCCGCGTCGCCTCTTGCACAATATCAGAGGCTCCCCGGAAGCAGCTGAGTCTGAGGGCACGGGGGCGGGCATCTTAGACGGTCGTTCGGGAGGTAAATCCATAGTGGCGACCGCGACTCCAGCAGTCGTCGTCTGGCTCATCCCCTCCTCGCTACTCGGTGCGTGGGTCCCTTCATCGTTGCCTAGCAGATCGTCTGAAGTGCCGACCAGGCGTAAGCCACGGCTTTCCAGCTCCTCATCGGCAGTGAAGTTGATTTACACGTCCAACAACTTGCCTTTGCCGGCCATCCGTGCCCGCAACATGACTTGGGCTGCAAGAAAGAAGAAAAGAAATCAGTTAGAGTCAACGATAGGGAGATGAAAGAGCATACCTAGGCTGGACGACAACCGCGTTCGGATCGGGCTTAGTCCAAAGACGTATAACACACTCTCTAATAGCAGTCGATGAATATGGTACTTCTGACCGGCCAAACTGGTCGCTGCCTGGAGATAGTCCAATCGACTGCGGTACTTGCTCAGTGATGGGGGAGGCAACACTTGCATCTGTCAGCAGGCCAGGAAGTCTAGCTGAGCGGCAAAGCGGACGAAAAAATAATGCTCCCTCTAGTGTTTATTGAAGGTCGGCATTTTGTCAAAAAATACAAAGCCCACTCATGCTTGAAATAAGAAGGTCCCCGTCTCAGATAGTTTGGGATAATAAAAGTAGTGGAAGACCTGAGGCACCAAAGGAATATCGTGCAGACGAAATAGCACGATAACCCCGCACAACAATTGAAAGGAGTTCAACACTAGCTGATGCAGGGAGATGCGGAAATACTTACAAATGGCAGAGAAGAAGGGGTGAATGAGAAATTGAAGACCAGCGCAAAATTGATTCTTAAAGAAAGGAGCAAAGCCGACGGGGGTTCGTGAGGTCAGTCATAAGCGGAAGGGATGACAAGTTGATAGTCAGAAGGAAAATGATAGGTGGATTTCATCTGTTCTATTTCATCCCCATTGAACTTCGATTCAATTGAAGTATACCAAAGCTCGGGGATGAGCATAGGAGGTTGAGGAGAATGGGCCATCAGAAATGAAGAAAGTGAAGGAAAACAAGGCAAGAGGAGCAAGGAAGTTTACTGAGGAAAATCGCGGGCGAGGGTGAGGAGAGGAAGCTTCACCAAAGGCGCTTAAAACAGAAGGTACGAGAAGGAATGTGGATGATGGTGGGAGAGGAACTGCTTATAAAGCCCAGCGAACGACCGCTTGCCACCATCCGATCTAGGTGTGCACAAGACGAGGAGAAGATCTTATCATGGAATTTGAAAAGGTGTTTGTCACATCAACAGCGGATATTCGCCTATCACATCGAGCATGCAGTGGCAGAAAGTGGGACACGTGGCAGCACACCACAGGAAGCATTAATGAGAAGTAATTAAGGGGCATGGGTGGTAGGCTCGACCATAATGATAAAAGATTTGCATGGTCTTCCAAAAATTGAGATGACGTTAACCCTTATTAGTGGACGTTCATCTGAGAGGCTTGGACAGGTGGAGAATTTGTACAAGTGTCAACTCCAACCATCCCAGTCGGCTCCTCTTACAAGTAGCTGATCGACGTATGAGTTCTCAAAGAACAATGACTTCAACACCCATTATAGAATGAACGACGATCAGAGCATATAGCCTGACTGACAACCAGAGCATATAGAATGCGCGAGCAGCAATCTGAATGCATGGAATGCCCGATCGGCGTAAGACCAACTGAAGCACTGCTCGTCCAGTCAGTCGGACATACAGCCTCCTTCGACTAGACTTGAGGAGGAGGCATATGATGCGATGGTGATAAGGGGGCTCGCCTGGTTCAGATCTTGACAGAGGTCAAGCACTAGCGTGGAGTTTAAAGTTAAGGAGGTCAACGTCGGGAGTTAATGAGCGTGTCCATGGCAGCCAAACGGAGGATGTTTATAGAGCCCGACCAGGCAGGCGATGGGCTTGCCCATGGCAGTCTAGCGAGGTAGAGTTACTGAGCCAACCGACATGGCCTTGCCTAATCGGAGGACTATGGCAACCGTTCGGCAACGGAAGATGCTCAAGGCAGATCTGTAGAATATTCAGCGAAGCAAGGGACTTAGCCGCCAGGGAGGATTCAAGGCCCTTACATCCGGTTAAAAAAAGTAAGGGGCAACCAAGTGGACAAGTTCCTGACCAAGCGGTGGCCCCTCTCAACCAGATACTGGGATCACTGTTGTATCTCTTAGTATCCTTTTGGGATATAGTGTCGTTGATACCTAGCATGGTTAACAGGCGGATCGTATAGTGGAAGCTTCCACTGTCTCGTCAGAAATTTGCATGCCTTGTTAAGATATGATGTCAGGAGTAATTTTCTGACAAGTCTTTTCATAGAAAACTTAGAGAAACGTGCTCACCTTGGAAGGCGTGTACACGGCTACATAAGCTCTATATAAAGGGGGGGTCCAAACACTAGCGAAGATACACGTTATTTGAAAAGTTAGGCTTGCATCTACTGTTCTTTGCTCTCTTCCACTTTTTGGTGACTGACTTGATTGTCGGAGGGCCATCGCCGAGGTAGCACTAACATTTTTTGTGTTGCATAGTGGAGAGCGGTCCACGTATAGTCAACCCAATAGCCACATTCCCGGCTAACCATCCTCACGATTTTCGGACAGGATCACTCGCAAAGGCAGATGAAAGAGTAGGAATATAAGTCAGAGTTGTTGAGGAAGGAACTGGTCCACTCCAACATGAGTTAGATCAAATTCTTGCTTGTTGTTTGAAGGAAAAGCTTCTTCCTGACGTCAGTGCTCAACAAGCTGCGGTTTTATCTCCAAATGCTAGATCAATTGTCGTGCTTATGACTTCTTTGGAATCTGGATACTACGAGAAGATCAGAAACATGTACTAGGAGCTCCCAACTTTACATGGTGAAATCATCAGCGTACACCAACCGAGCTACGAAGGGCACCAGTAAACTAAGAAGCAAACGTACAACATGAGAGCACTAGTGGAGATTTACCTCTTGAGCATGACTGATACGTTGGTCACGAGCGCATGGTCCACGTTCGGATATGTGGCACAGGGTCTTGGCAGTTTTCGGCCATGGATTTTGCTCAAGCCTAGAAACCAGTCAGCTCTTGATTCTCCTTGCTGACAAGCCATGTCGATCGAGCCTTGCTTTCATGCCCCTCCCTACTATGACTGCAAAGGCAAGAAAGGAATCAATGCCGGGCTTCTAGTTCCATATGTGAGGCATTGCGAAGACATTAGTTGGGGTCTGAAGGTAGTTAATCAGGATGAGTGGTAACCCTTGTCTTAATCACAACATCATGTCTTTGCCTTTTGTAGACATGAAAAAAATTCTATGAAAAAAATTCTATCTTCTAGCTGTTGTGAATTCGTTGTGTGGAGATAGTGTTGGTGCAGTTGACACCAATGATCAAACTCACATTTTAATGAATGATAAATGAATTAAAGTTAGATGTGTTTTGATCAAATCTTGTTACTATGTGTGTAAGGTTGACTAACTTGACAGGTCAAGAGGACCTGACACTAGGTAGAAAGTAAAAATGTGGGATTCTAGCAGGAGGTCAGGATATTCAATTCCCAATGGGAGGAAGTCCAGATGTATGATTTCGGTAGTAGATTGGGATATTCGATTCCCAGTTGTCAAAGTCCGAATGTATGATTCCGATAGGAGATTGGGATGTTCAATTTCTAGTTGACGAAGGTCGGATGTGCGATTCTGACAGGAAGACCTAGTGGGTCAGATTGGATGTCAAGGAGGTAACTTGACACTTGGTAAGTGAAGGTAAGTCACTGAGGGAGGGTGATTCAATGAGGACGCGTCTCGATTGAGGGGACAGTAGATATTAGTCCAATTTAGGTCTATTTGAAAACCTAAATTGAGACCCCTTACTAGATCCTGGTCTGGAGACAAAGTCTAAGTCATAAATTAATTATATTATTATTATGCTAACCTTATTTTGCAAGTTAAATATTTTTATGTTGGACTAACACTTATTATAGGGCAAAGGGAACACAAAATGCCTCGAGTGAATAGTACTTAACGCGCCTTCATAGCAACAAAAGGTGCCTTGAGTACTGTTCATGGAAGGGGCCTTCGAGTGTTTGGAAGGCACCTTCGGTCAGATAAGGTAGAGACGTCATCGACAATAAGGAGTCAATTTTTAAGGGATAGAAGTTGTCATTGAAGGCGCCTTCAATGCTATGGAAGGCGTCCTCCATCCCTTATAAAAGAGGCATTCGAGCAGGGCTTCTAAAACATCAATTCTACAAGCTTCTATGCTTCCGTTTGACGTTTCAACTGCTCCAGCTTCCTGCTGCAGCCCTGCTATGACTTTGCTGTGTTTGACTACTACTGAGGAGTCATTCAACACTGAGCTCGAGCCGACTATCTACAAAGAGTGTTGGGTAACGAAGTTTAAATTCTGTACTTAATTATTGCAAAAGGAAAGTGTAGCTTGTTACACTATTCCTATTATTATTTTTATATTTAATCACCTCTTTCGACTATTTCAGAAGAGGTTATTTGTGTACCCATCGATAGGTCCACGGGATATAGGTCTTGGAGTAGGTGTCACTAAAAGCTCTGAACCAAGTAAAATTGAGCGTGTACCTTTTTACTTGTTTTTTTTTTGAGTTTAATTTTCCACTACGCATACTTTATTTTTTAAAAAAGAAAAAAGAAGTTTTTAAAACCACGTGATTCATCCCCCTCTCATGTGCATCTCGATCTAACAAGTGGTATTATAGCAAGGTTCTGCTTTGAATTGGTGCAACCACCAATCAAGCCGAGGAAACTATTATATTTTCATATTTTAATTTTTTTGTAATTTATTTGACTTGATAAAATTTACCTCTTCAAATAACCCTTTCTCGTTCGGTTTTTTCTCGAAGTTGGTACAACATCATTCAAGCTGTCAATATTTCTTTTTCTTAAAACTCTGCTAATCCAAGACCTAGTTTTGGGACATTGTTTCTATTTTTTCCTTTTTGCAAGATAATGACCTAACTCAAAGGATACAACACCGCTCGTCCTTCTCTTTTTATTAGAAATAATTTTTCATATTGGAAGAAAAGAATGGAGGACTACTTGAAGATGGACATCGAGCAGTGGTTCACCATCCGACGAGGGTACTAGGCATCTGTAAATGAAGCAACTAATGTACCCTTTGATCTAAAAATATGGAATCTAGAAAATAAGAAGAAGGCCCAGATCGACTTAAAGGCGTTGAGCACGATCCAATGCAAACTCATGAAAGAATAACTCAACTGGGTCGGCCCGCATGAGAACGCAAAGGACCTATAGGTCAAGCTCATCGAATTACACGAATGAACCAACAATGCCAAGGTAACTAAATGAGACCTACTTCTAAATTCCTTATTTAATATTAAAATACAAGATGGAGAAACTGCAATCCAACTACACGGGAAGATCAAGGATATCCTCAACGACCTGCACATGATCGGACATAAACTTAAGAACCGCAATGTTATTAGGTACGCTCTAAACTCTTTTCCTCGAACCACACTATGGGCATCAATTGTAGATGCCAATAAAGTTTTGAGGAACCTTTCAAAGTTGAAATCAGATGAGTTATTTTATGAATGAGAATTGCATGAACAAAGTAATGCCACAAAGGTCGAGAAAGGGTTTGCTTTTCTTGCAGCTACTTCGAAGGGAGCTAAGCCTGAGGAGGAAACTGAGTCTGACTCAAAATTAGATGAAGAAGAGTAGCTAGTGAGCATGGTAAGGAAAATGTTCACTAGGCACAAGGGAAACTTCTCCAAATGCAACATGAAGAAGATGTTCAAGTCTACATCCAACAACTCAAAGGCAAACATCACATGATACGACTGCAACAAGAAAGGACACTTCAAAGACAAATGCCCTAACGAAGATAAGACGAGGAAGACAAAACAAAAGAAAGCACTCAAGGCGACTTGGGATGAGTCTTCCTATAAGATACGACAAATTTAATAATAAGTGTTACTGGAGTAATAACCTTATTAGATTTTTTCAGAAATTTTAGAAATTTTTTAGAATTTAAACGGATTTTATATGACACGTTTAAGAGGATGAATTTATAAGCAAAGAGAAAGATTGTTTGGAATATTCATTTATTTGAGAGTTGATTGATTTAATTAAACCTAAGTTGGAATTATTAACCTAAATTTAAATATACTAGACTAGGTTTAATCCATTTATTCTCGATCCATCTCTTCTCTTCTTCTTACCAATTGTCACAGTCGGCGACTCCCACTCTCATCTCTGCTCACGACGCCACGTAATCGTCAGCCGTCGCCATCTTTGGCTAAGAGCAAGGAAACGATGTTGTGCTTAGATCCACTACTTTTACCCGATCCCTTTTATCCTCTTTCGATCACCGGATCTCACCACTGATGACTGCTTTGCTTAAGGCTGGATTGGAGATGTGGCCAGTCGGGTGAGAGCTGTGATCCCTTACTATACCCTAGCCCTAGATCCACAGTCGAGCTTCTCTTCTTCTCTCCGGCTGTGCCTAAGCCAACCATCGTCGGCTATGACTGGGGGATGAAGACAACCGGCAAGAGAAGAATACCGCCCTTCACAATAACCCTAGATCCTTCACTGTGTAGCTATAGATTTAGATTTGGGGTAAGTGTGTAGATTTGGATTAATGCAGGATGAAATCCTTTCTTGGTTGTTGCATTGAATCAATTCCGATTCTGAAATTAGATGTGTTTTAAGGTACTCGTGGGGAGATTAGTAACTTCACTTTGCTCCGGCCCTAGCCTCCACCACAACCGGACCAAGATATAAGGGGAGAAGAAGAAGAGGCTTAGTAGCAAGAAGGAGTTGAAGGCATGTTCTTCTCATATTATGTTTTTTAGTTCCTTAAATTCATGCATGTTTAGTTCCCTTGTAGTCTAGTTTTGATGATGTTAGGAGGCCATGAAATCCTCAGGATTTGGGAACCTTGTGAGTTTGTTAGTTTTGATTTTATTAGTTTTCTATGCCATGAAACCCTCCTTATTGATGATACCTTTGAAGGTTAAGTTAGGTTCGGCTCCTAGAAATTTTGATACCATAAAATTGAACCCAAGTTTATGATTACTTTGTGTCATGTGTAGGTTTGGATCTTAGGGGTTAAGTTGTCATGAAACTAACCATCTTGTGCTTAAGATATATGTAAATTTTTAGAATTTGTTTTGTTATACCTTTGTTTATTCTTACTTCTTATCATGCTAACTAATGAGTCACATGTTAATATTAGGTAATTCGGATGTTGGATCTAGTTATGCCCATATTTCTTCTTGCTCTTCATCATGTTAACTTAATGAGTCACATGTTTATTCTATGTGTTTCAGACTTTTGGGGTTTAACATATGCACTCAATTATGTTTTGATAACTTAATATGTTAGATTAGTTCATTATTTTATGGACATGTATGTTATGGAATTGATGATATTATGCATGGATAATGTGATTCCAAACTGTAACTAATACCATGTAAAGTTATAAGTAGTTCTCTTTACGAAGACAGTTTAAGAACCATGCATGTTTACTTGCAATGTATGATATGAAAGAGTTATATGGATAACTAGAGGAATATGGACATGTGTGGTGACAGTACGGGATTGGTGCCTTGGGATGAGCTCCGGGGAGGGCCTTTCCAAAATGAATGATGGTGCAATGCATTGGTTTCGACTAATGTGAGTTGTATCATAAGTCATATGCTTGTTGCGCAACTAATTACATGATCATGGACCAAAAGAATGAGCTCTAATGATGGTTACCATACCTGCGTTATGTTCGTCCCTTATTAAGGTATGCATATATTTTCCTTTATGTAAAGTAAGTTTATGCTCCATGCTTCCTAATTTTGTACTTGCTTATGTTATGCTCTTGTTAGGTTTTAGATCTTCGCATTAGTAATGTTTGAGACTATATTTTATTAAGATCATGTTATGCTTTAATTATGCAATTAATTTTGTTGTGCGAAAAGTATGCTAACGTTTATGTTTGGCAAGAGTAGATACATGATTATACTCTCCTTATGTTTATGCAAAGCAAGTAGCTAGAGGATATATGCATAGTATGATTTGATTGTGCTGAGTCTCTCGACTCATAGATTTTAACTATTTTAGGAAATAAGATGAATGAGGCAGGAGACGTTAACAAGTGAGCCAGCTAGGGACAATGGCAGTACAATCCGAAGACTTTCTAGTTTAATTTCACATTAGTTGGATGTTTTCTTTTGTAGAATTAATTCTGGAACTATATGACCAACATCTAATGTAGCTAGTAGTTAATTATTTTAACGACTGTCTAAGTACCTTAGTTAAATCAAGAGTATGCTATGGTTGTAAGTGCATTTATGATTTGGGATACCCACATGTAAAAAAAATATATCTGGCATGTTTCACTTCCTTGGATGGAGATGAACCAAAGCAAGCAAGCTACCTTGTGATGATGGCAACCGGAAGTGAATCGGATCAAGAAGACAAGTCTGAATACGAGTCAAGCAATGAATCTGTATCCGGTTCAAATGAACCCATTAGAGTAAATTTTAATTATACTATAAAATTTTTTTAAATCATTTTCTGCCTAAATAAAAAATTAACAAAAACTGAGCAGCATGCTAAACTCCTCCTTAAGGAAAATAACATCCTTAAGGAACAACTGAGCTTGACCTCCTTAACTGATCAAGTTCAAGATAGAAATTCAACTCAAGTTGTAAACCTTGAGGAAGAAAATTCTGTCTTGAAAAGTTAAGTTAAAGAATTAAAAGAACAGTTGTAAAAGTTTACATCAGGATTCAAGTATCTAAACATGATACTTGGATCTCAAAGAGTTGTGTACAATAAATTCGGACTTAAATACAAGTCTAACTCTACTTTTAAATCATTTATAACCCTAACTCAAAATAAAAAACCAACTAAAGCTTGTGTTTTGAAAGCTTGTCTAACCTAGTAAGTAGGACTCAATCAATATTATGTACCTAAAAATAAAATACACTACCTTAGACCTTTTAAGATAAATTCAAATAACTCAACCTTAATCTCAAAAATCAAACCTTCTAAGTTAAATTCAAACCCAAAAAATAAAATAGAATTAAAAACTAAACTTAAATCATGTAAATATAAAATTAATCTAAACTAAAACTATAATCAAGTTTATTATAACTATAAAACAAATTGACCCAAACATAAATCTAAAGTTTAATAATTCAGGAAAGGCTCCAATTAGTTGGCACCTCCAAAATAATAATTTATCCAGCTGAGTAGTTAAGACTGGTTTAATTAGAACAAAAGTTTAACTTGATAAACAGTATTGGAAAAGTTTTGGATGATATTAGGTTAAGGAAGCTCTGTCTATACATGTCTAGGAAGATATGTCTTCGACCTAGTGCATTTGGCTTAGTTAAACTAACTGAAGCTACCCCTTATTAATCCTAATTGATTAGACCAAAGTTTTGTACTAAATTCAGAGGGCAGGACTATTTGAAAAATTTCGAAGGCGTGGTTACTCTAACAATGTCCAAGTGACTCACTACAGCTTATATGTTTATCTAAAGAATGTTTGCTTATTGAACCCAAAGCTAAACTTGAATTTAACACAAATTAAATCAAACCATAAAATTTAATTTAACTCATCTCACAAAATTCTAGGATTCTCCTGATTAAAAATATAGATCGGGTGAGATGAATAAGAATAAAATTAAATTAAATTAAAATTAATAAATTAAATTAAATTATATTAAAATAAAATATATTAAAATAATTTAAATTACGTTAAAAAAATATAAATTAAAATACATTAAATTAAATTAAAATACATTAAATTAAATAAAAATTATAATTAAAATTTAACCTAACTTAAAAATTAAAATCAAACAAAACTTAAATTAAACTTAAAATTTTAAATTTAAACTTAACTTAAAAATTTTAAAAAAAAAAACTTAAAACTTAAAAATCAATTTTAAACTTAACTTAAAAATTAAAAATTAACTTAAAACTTAAATCAAATGTAAACTTAACTTTAAAATTCTAAAAGTAAACTTAAAACTTAAAAATAAATTTGAAACTTAACTTAAAATTCTAAAAATAAACTTAAAACTTAAATCAAATTTAAACTTCACTTTAAAATTAATAATTAACTTAAAACTTAAATCATATTTAAACTTAAAAATTAAATTAAAATTTAAAACTTAAATTCAAAAAATAAAGGGATGGCATCGAAGGCACCTCCAATACAATCGGAGGCACCCTCAGAAGGGCGGTAAAATTCCCGCCTAAATGATTGAAGGCGCCTTCAATGCGTTTAAAGGCACCCTCTATAACACATGGAAGACATCTTCCATCGGGTTGAAGGCGCCTTCAACCCAAATTTTTACAGTGAACATAGGCTTTTTCTGTTCACATTTTTTCACAGCAAGACACCTTCCAGCTAGTTTTCCCACTTTTTTTCTCCATTTTTTCTCTAAGATTCCCAACAATGCATCCAAGGTACCCTTTAACTCAATCTATCTAGTTGTTCTTCCTATTTTTCATGCTTTCCTTGATATTTGTATATATATAAATTATTTTTAGAAACAATGGAACATTATTCCATCCTAGCCCAGTTCGAGCAGTGCCCCCTCTACCGATGTCAAATTTCCTACTGAACGATTTAGGCTAGATTTCCTAAAGCGTTCATATATTGCTTTAAAATCTAGATTTTTGAGTAGGACATTCTTTACCCATTATTGTGTTCCTATTATAGGCATTATAGATTATTATAAGTTAGATAGGTTAGTTTACTGTAGCCTTTCAGTAAACTTAGACTTATGTGCCCAATTTTATAACAACCTCGTTAAGATTGATGACTTGACATACTCCACCAAAATAGGTGGTAAGGACGTTAGGTTCTCATCCACTCTATTGGGTGGGGGGGGGGGGGGAGTATCCACTGTGACTGACTTCAAGTCTCTATCTCTTAGGATTTAGGATTATTTCTTGTATAGAGTTCTGACCACCTGCATTTTGTCGATCACATCTCGCAATGTTGCGATGATGCATCCCTCACATTCTTTCTTTCTTCCTTTTTGCACTATGTCAGCGACTAGATATCGACATTGCATTACATATATTTTAGAATATCATTCATGCATCTAGTCTCATCACTAAGTAATAGGTTCATATGGCCTACTGTCACATTTTAACTTTCATATTTTTGACTATAGGGGTAAACATGACCTAGGGTACGTCTACTTCCCTTATAGCACATATAATAAGATTAGTCAGCGTTTGCTTATATTAGTGCATATAGATGTTACCACTAACGGGGGGACTGACTTGGAGAGTGGGATTGTAGCTAGACATTCCAGACGAGGCCGAGGAGGATATACCACCTATCATTCCGACAGAGAGGGAGGAGATGCCAGCATTTATGGTTGAGAAGCTCTGTGGACCTCTTCCGACCTAGCCCTCGACCTCGTCCCAGTCTTCGACTTCACTATCTGTAGAGAACCGACTTGCTAGACTTGAGGAGTCTTCTACACATATCCGACAGTTAGTCTCAGAAGGATTCACCTCTCTCCGGGGGGAGAAGACCACCTGATTTACCTCTCTCTAGGAGGAGATGACCATTGGATTTCGACAACTAGATCTATAGATGTAGTCGATACTTCAAGCTCTACGAGTGACTGATCAACCCCCACCTCCACCTGCTGATGATGACCAGACTTAATTGTATTCAGTCCACTAATAGATATTGTGTATTTGCATGACTTGATCCATCTGTTCAGTTACTTTTTGACCACTTTATTTAGATAATCTAGGAAATTTCTTTTTGAAAGAGTAGGATTTGTTTTTCCTTAAAACAACTTTCAAGTGATTTTTCAAAATCTAAGCTAAATAAATTATTTATGAGTATGTTTTCTAAAAATTCACATTTTTCTAGTATTTTAAATTTTATTTTGGCCTCAGTCTAGGACAATCCTCTAGAAAGCAAGATCATATAGATCTAGGTAATGAGCATCTCATAAACACACTAGGTCTTCCTTGATTGTATATTCAGAAAACTTAGAATGGAGTGAGATACATAGGTTTCTTGCCTAGACTTCAGATGCTTATATCAGTGCATCAACACAAGTCTAGGCGAAAAATACAAACATTACATTGATCAAGTTAAGTAACCCTTTTCTAGCAATTTTCTAACTGAACATTAGTACTTAACTCGACTAACCAAGTGAACACTACTATCTTCTGATAGTTAGTTAGTAACTAACAGTTAGACATTTAAAGATAATTTTTAGATGAATATTATTTTTTAAATAATATCAAGTTCAGGGGAAGATATTTGAAAACTACTTTCAAAAAGAATTTTATTTTTAAAAGTTGGTTAACAATTGTTTTGAAATTTTACTAAAACTTACTTTGCAAATGGTTCAAAAATTACTATTGAAAAATTTCCAAACCTATTTTACTTTTTTGAAATATATTTTGAAAAATACTTCCAAAACTTCCTTCAAAAAAACTCTTCTCCTTTTTGCATTATCTATTTCGAAAAATAAAATGCAAGTGTTTTAAAAATTATATTGAAAAACTCCTTTGAAAAATGTTTTCGAAAACACTTTAGAAAGTTTTTGTAAAGTTTTATAAAATTCTTACAAAAGTTATATTTTCACTTTGAAAAATAACTTTTTAAATTGTGTTTGAAAACTATTTTGAAAATGTTTCCAAAATTATTTTGCTTAGACAAATTCATTGAAAATACTTTCAAAAATATTGTAGAACAACAATTTGCAAAAAAATTTCAAAATAGCCTTGAACAACTGAAATTTTAAAAATTACTTTGCAACATATTATTTTTTAAAAAACAAGTGTTTTAAAATCTATTTTAAAAAATAGTTCGTATAATTCTTGCAAAATTTATTTTTGTACAAGCACAAACCATACAAGATAACAATATCCAAGTGTCGAGTCTAAAGATATATGAAATCCACTCAAGCATAAACTGAATACTATGCGTGTTGGTATAGCTTAAAGATAACAAGTAATACAACAAAGATAAAATACCAAATAGGATCAAAATCAATACATAAGTCAATTTTTGTATGAAACGAGGTCGGAGACCAAAGTGAAAAGAAAATACAATACAAAGTAAAATGGAAAACTCTCGATGTGATGTGGGACAGATGGATAGGACCTCCAAGTTGTTGGTGCAGAAAGCACCAGATGATCGAACTTGTGTTTTGATAATGGAAAAGGGTTCAAAGTTAGATTACTTATTGTCTAACAAGTGTGTCTGAGCTTGCAGGAAAGTCCTAAGTGTTCTTAAGCAAAAGTCCTAATGAATTCTAGGCAGGTAAAAAAAAACCTAGAGGGAGGTAACCCTAGGTCCTAGAGGTAATAATCCTAGGTGATAGAAAATCCTAGCTGCGATTAGGCAATGAACTCTTGGTGTGTTGAGCACTTTGGGTGAAATCCTAGAGTCGGGGACTCTAGGTGAAAATCTTAGTGGTCGTGGACCAGATGAAAGACTGGATGGGTTGGGGATCAGACGCCCAACGAAAAAGTCCTGAAGTTTCGGACGCAGAGAAAAAGTCCAGTTAGTTTGGAAGATCGATCTGGCAAAAGGTAACTTTTCCTGAGAGGAGTAGGTGAGGACACGTTCTTCGTTGAGGGAACAGTAGGCGTCGATTCGACCTAGGATTTTTAAGAAATATGAAAGTAATAACCGGACAGTTCAGAGGCTGTTAAAAGTTATTTTCATATATTACTTTATTATTTTCTATTTGTCTAACTCTGTTTTATAGGAAACTAACATTTTTACAAGGTTGGATTTGGCCTTGATCAGTCGACCGAACATCCAGATCAGTCGACCGAACCTCCAAGTAACGGATTAGATTTCCAGCGAGCTAATCAGGTTCAACCAAGGGATCGGTCAACCAAACCTGGGGCTCAGTCAATCAAACAGTAGATAGGCATTGACGTGGTCAAGCTGAGTTGATCAGACCAGATAAGCCGGGGATCGGTTTACCGAACAGATGGATCGGTCGACCGAAAGATCACTTCTATCCGAGCAGCAGAACCTAGACTGGAAGCCCGGCTGATTCAGGTAGGATCGGTCGACCGATCCATGGGATCAGTCGATCGATCAGAGTCAAGTAACCCTGATCTCGAGATTAGCAGATATAGATCAAGCCCAAGTCTACTATAAAAGGGAGCCTCAACCAGCACTTCAAGTCATCAAATTCTGAACAACCTCTGCTCTCGTGTGCGCTGCTCCGAGATGATTCAACAAAGCCCAAATGCTCTCCGACAATCAAAGAACAACTACTAATCCTGTATTGTCAGTATACTTTCTTTTTTTCAATACTTATACTTGCATATTTGTAAAGAATTTTCAAATTGATAGTGAATTCCCCAACGTAAGCGATCAATAATCGCGGGCCTTAGAGTAGGAGTCGTCACAAACTCCGAACCAAGTAAAACCAAAAGTGTCAACTTGGCCTTTTGTTTACTTGCTTATCGCTCCTTTATTTTTGTTGCACAAACTCTTACACGATTGAGTTTTTTGAAAAGTGAAAAAGTCACGAGTGATATTCACCCCCTCTAGCACACATTGATCCTATACAAGCGACTCCACATATCTTCTATCTACTACTTGGGGGAGGAAAAATATAAACGAGATAGTGCGTTTAGATGACTCAATGGGTAAAAAAAGATAATACATGAATTAAGTATAAGGAGATCAAAGGTATACAGTCTCAATGATAATATCTACCAACTAAAAATAAATATAAGAATATATCAACTATATATATCAACCTGCTCAACCATGTATAATGCTGGTGCGGGAAGCATCCAATGATCGAACCTGTGTTTTGATTATATCAAAGGGCGGGTTCAAAGTTAAGTTGTCGTGTTATCTAATGTGTTTGAATGAGCTTTGCAGGAAAGTCCTAAGTGTACTTAGGCAAAATTTCTAGCTACGATTAGGCAGGTGAAAAACCCTAGGGGGTGGTAACCCTAGGGGAAGAAAAGTTCTAGCTACGGTAAGGCAAAGGGAAAATCCTAGGGGGCAGTAACCCTAGATCCTAGGGAGTGGTAACCCTAGGCGAAAAGTTTTAGCGGGTCGAGAGTTTCGATCAAAAATCCTAGGGGTTGTAACTCTAGGTTGAAAGTCCTAGTGTCGCAAACCGGGTAGAAGTCTGGGCGGGTCGTGGAGCGGACGTCCAACATGAAAATCGGAAGCTTCGTGTAACGACCCGGCCCATTTAGCGGCCCATTCGGCGGCCCATTTGGCGACATTGTGTCGTC
>JBBMJZ010000137.1:12897521-12908629 GCA_037833815.1 Zingiber zerumbet
TCATGTGTTTCACCAAGTCCTGCAAGACTCAAACACATATCAAACACATATGAAAGTCTAACTTAAACTCTTTGATACACACATTAAAACCATGATAGTACCGATCAAACCTAGGTCGATTGCACCAACAGAAAGCTCAGCGTCTGATAGGACGAATCACAACTTGTCAAGATTCATCTCCAAGTCATCCGATCAGAGCCTGTCATTTTTCAAGATTTTGTGCCGAGCCACCAAATTCCAATGAGATGTCGAATGTGACAAGGCACTGGAAGAGCTCAAAGTTTATTTATCCTCCTTACCTGTACTAGCAAAGTCCACTATCAGTGAGCCACTCTGGGTCTACTTGTCTTCCACAGAGTGGGTCATTGGGCCAGCAATGGTGTAGTAGGATGGCCATGAACACCAACTGGTATATTTCCTAAGCCATTTATTAAAAGATGCTGAATACGACTACACTTGTCTCGAGAAATTAGCCTAAGTGCTAGTCTTAGCCGCTCGGAGGTTACTGTTACAACACCACAAGTGCATGGTTTCATTATCAGTAATAAAAGATATCGAACCCATAGGGATTGGTTATAAGAACTAACAATGTCTTATAAAGAATTAGCTAAACGATTGACTAAAATAACCAGGGTACTAAGTAATAAACAAGACTTAGAATAAGAAAAGTAAATGAGGAATTTAATTTTTGTGAGTGTTCTATGAGTTCAGTTTCATTATGATATTCATCAATATAACATGGTTCACCAATTCACATCCGCAATTCACATGTATTTGTAGGAAATAGCCGGTTCTCCCCTGCAGAGGACAACCGACAAGGGACTTAACCAACATCACTAGCAATCAAATAGGCATGATTCTTATGAAATATGTTAGTGGGATCTACCTGTCACTAGCATCTCTTAGTCATACAATACAAAAACACATGCACTAAATGTACATAGATATGAAGGTGATAATTGCATTAAGCTATCTCACTTCCTTGTAGAGACATACTTCACCTTTTAAGATGACACCCTAGACTCCCGTTAGCGGGATCTATCTATCACTAGCATCCCTCAGTCATACGATCTAGGGCATCCTTCTACGGGATCCATAAGCACACATAAACATTCAATCAAACATGATACTTGAGTCCAAATACATGAATTCACATAAGATAAAATAGATACAAAATATGCTAACATCATTTAGATAGGAAATTGACATATCCATGAGTTCTTACATCAAATCACACCACAACTACTCTCTTAATCCTAGAACAAAGGATCTACTTCATGGCACTAAGATAGAGATCCAAAGATATAAAGATTATAAGCATTCAAATCCCTAATTGAAGAGAAGAGAAATGCATATCCAATCCCGAGCTTCCAGAGTCGATGTGGAGATGGAGATGGTCTCGGATCGTCAGATGAAGGTCAGAGAAGGCGAGGATCATCACCAAGATTGATCTCCTCAAAGGGAGAGCCTTCCTCCCTTAGAAAGGGGAAGAAACCCCCTTTTATAGAGCAGGACACAGGCACCGCACGGCCTGTGGCACGGCTGTGTGGCCTCTACACAACCTCCTTTTTCTTGGTCTCGGCCAGGGTGACAGCTGTGTGGCTTCACATGGCCATATTCTGCTTTGGCTCTGGATGGGCTACACGACTGTGGATTCACATAGTCGTGCTCTTCTTCTCTTCTGCTTGGCCACACGGGCGTGTGGGTCACACAACCAAGGTCTTCTTGCTCTCTGGAAATGTTGTATAATAGTGTGGATCCACACGGGCATACTCTGGTTGTTGTTGGTGGGGTGACACGGCCGTGCCTTACTCTTTCTCTAGTGAATCCACATGGCCGTGTGACTTCACACGGACAGAGTCATCCTCCTTGCTCCTTTGACATAGCCGTGTAAAGTCACACGACCAGTGTCATTTGTCTTCATTTGCTGTCTGGATCGACCACGAATGTTGTTTTCTCTTCTAATTTGACTCCTGTCAACAGAAAATGCACAAAGAGTAGATCTCTAAACAATGAAAAGTAATTATGCTGAAAATAAGACAAGGGGTATAAAAATACATAGATAAAGTATGCGTAAAGTATGTGAATGTCCGTCAAAGCATGTATAAAAGTGTATATAATTTACGCACATCAATTATGACCATATTGTCTCTCTTATCCCATAACCATGTTAACTAACAGTACACTAGGTCGAGTTTTCCTCAACCTCAAGGCATTCGGACAGTTGCTCAAGTGGACAACAGAATTAAGTAAGTTTGACATACAACACCAGCCTAGATCAGTCATCAAGGTGCAAGCCTTAGCTGATTTTATTATAGTAATATAGAATCCCAAGCCAGAGGAAACATGGAAAATCTATGTGGATAGATCTTCCACTCGATAGGGCAGTGGAATGAGCATACTCTTTATATCACCACATGAAGACAGAATGCAACGCTCAGTTCTACTTGACTATTGGGTCATAAATAATGAGGAGAATATGAGGCTCTGATTGCTGATCTGCAAGCAACCAGGCATATTAGAGCCACATGGGTTCTTATCCACTTGGATTCCCAACTAGCAGCCTAACAACTTTCAAGTACTTTTGAAATAAATAATGTCAGACTAAAATTATATGCCGAGGCTTTCGAAAGGTTAAAGGCTTGATTCCAAGTGGCAATCATGCAAAATATACCTTAGGCAGATAACCAATATACATATGAATATACCAAGCTAGTAAATTCTTTAAGCCCTGTAGCGCTAGACTGACCGATCAAGAACGTGATGCTGGTAGCTCATATCGAGAGAGCGACTAGAATAGAAGCACCAAGTGATTGGAGGACACCTTTGATTGAGTTTCTTCAATCGAGCAATGCACCAATTGATCGGGAGCAGGCTCAGTTGATAAAAAAGAGAGTCGGGCTGTTCACAATAATAGGAGATCACTTATACAAGAGAGCTTTCTCAAGGCCATTACTCAAATGCATTGGATCGGAAGATGTTCAATTCATCTTGCAAGAAGTGCACCAAGGCTCTTGTGGCAGTCATCTGGGCAGTCATTCACTAGCTCGAAAAATCTTATTAACTGGATACTTTTGGCCTACCTTGTAAGTAGATTCCACTCAGATAGTAGCAACTTGCATATCATGTTAGAGATACCAGAACATACGGTACCAACCTACAAAAGAGCTAAAGGCATCCATTATCTCTTCCTCGTTCGACCAGTGGGGCATGGATATTGTTGGACATTTCCCTATGGCGATCGGTCAGAGGAAGTTTCTTCTCGTGCCTATGGTCTACTTCTCTAAATAGATGGAGGTCGAACCACTCATTAGGATAATCGAGCAGATGATTATCAAATTCTTATGGCAAAATATTATGTATTGGTTCAGCATTCCTCACAAGCTCGTCTCTAACAATGGAAGGCTATTTCAAGGATGGAGGCTTAGAGTGGGGGTATGGGGGTTGTAGAGCAGGGATATAGACTCCCTACTAATTAAGTAGCTGGTACACATCAGAGACAGTATCCTCGGTGTAGCAGGCAGCCTAGAGGTAGCGGGGCAGACACTCTCTTCCTAGTTTAGTGGTAGGGGGTGAGGGCAATGTCAAGAGAGCATATGACTATTTCAGAGACACCAGAGCTAGGAAGATCTGGACTACTATAGTATGACAGAAAGACATCTAGCCAAGCCATGCCTTGACAGTGTGGCTTTTGGCGCATGGGAGGCTACCGGTGCAAGCTGGATGGGATTATCTGGAGGATAGACTCTGCACCTTCTGCAGACATGATGAGGAGATGATGGATCATGTCGTTTTCAGATGTCAGCCTGTCCAGCAGCTATCAAGACGTGTCAGAGATTGGTTACAGATGCACCCTCAAATGTCCACCTATCGATGAATATTGAGGACCTTCAGGTGGCAATACCAAGGGGCCTCTACCTTGGCCAGGGCCCACTACCTTACCATGTCAATGATGATACATCATTTATAGATGGCAAGGAATTGCAGCATGTTCAAGGGGAAACAATTTCATGGTGAGCTAGTCTTTAGAAAGACACAGATACATATCTTTAGGACAGTTGTGGTAATAGCGAATTAGGTATTTTAGCATCATTGATACTTCATTCATATCATGCATGCATACATGACACCATTTGGAGGCATACATCATAGCATTCACATAGATTAGCATAGAGAGAGCATGCATTTTTGTACCGCTAGAGTGTATCATTGGGATACGCCCAATGCAGGTACGCGCTAGAACACGTTTTATAAATATGTACAGTAAAAAATAAAATAATAATTCCTAATTATTACGTCACATACACCACATACATATAAGGATACAACATGCCAAATATGATCATATAATTAAAATTTTATGGAAAGTAAATTTATGCTAGGCATACCTTACGGATGACCTGTAACGAGAAGTGCATCAACCATAGTGACATTGTCGAACATCACCTCTATTTGTATCCATGTCAAGCTCCTCAAGACAACTCCTTGAGTATAAGTCTTTCCTTTGGAAGCTACTAGCCATGAGCAAAGAAGAGGGATCAAGAGGAAGAAGAAGAGAAGCACACAAGGGAGAATTTTTCTCCCTTGCACGACAATAAGAGGGAGCACCCTCTTGTTGGTGGTAGGAGAGAGAGGAGAGGGAGAGGAGGATTAAGTTTTCAAAAGACAATCAACCAAATAATGAAACTTGTATCTAATTCTCTCTTAATTACATCTATATATAATTCTCTTTAATGAGTTGAATTAGAAAGCCCAAATCTAACTCATTGTCCCTTAACCAAAAATTAACCCATTAACCCATTGGTTTGGTTCACAACTAAACCAAGTTGGTTCTTGACTAATTCATGGTTAAACTAAATGTGTTTCAACTCTACCATAAGAGATGTAGCCCATCTGTGCTTCCATTATGACAAATATTTCCATATTTATCTTATGTATGGTCCAACCAAATATTTATCTTGATCTAAGAATCATATTCTTTAATTTATTTTACGTCTTTTAGAGACTCGTTAGTATGTGTGACCCAATAGGTTCCAGGTTTATCTTGGTCGTCCATAGTTAACTACTTAATTATAAAATGATTATAAGTAGCACCTAGTAATACATCATGAGCCCCAATTAGCATAAAAATCATAGTTGATCTTATAACTAATTCTAAACTCTTCAGTAGCTACAATGAGTCGTGACTTGTTCCTTTCACTCGTCTTATACCCACTTGGTTTAGGACATGGTCTATATATTTGTCCCCACTAGACTAACTATGTCACACCTTTAGGGCAAGAAGAGGTGAATCCTCTATGAGCTATCCAAATATCTTCAGACACTTCGACTTATACCTAATTATCCTGGGTCTACATCTCAATGAGGTGCTTGCTTAAGATGTCAAAGTATAAGTCTTCATGACTAAGATGACTTGTATACCTCAAGTCAAAAGCAACTTGTACTCGAGTTGCAGTAAGAGCTTCACAGACATATCCATATATATAGATAACTATATGAAGTCTTACAGTGAGTCACTCCAAGAAACTAGTTACCATAACTAGCATCCATGTTTAACTCTTGACATCCCAATGTCTCCAGCCAGTGAGAAAATAACTACTTGGTGAACCAAGGAGTATAACCCATACTAGTCTTACAGAATTGATGATGTCTGAATGTATCAATTCGACGACTAGAGAACTTATAATACCTTCATAATTGCACATGTAGAGATAATCACTAGTTGTGATCCAATCACAATTTCTTTTATGCTATGAATTGTATCACGAATATTCAGTAAATGAGTTTAAGATAATTAAATATATAATATGCACTCAAATAATGAATCTATATTTAGTAAAAATCGTAAGGCGATTACCTTAGGATATTCCTTAAAATCTAACATATAGCTCCTTAGAACACTTGGCGAGAGCATGCATTTTGAGGACATAGTCATCACACATGTAGATAGGATGCCGACAGACCTAGTAGGGAGTAGTTAGGTTCATACTACATCTACATCAGAATTTTGAGGAGAGGTCTCCACCGTCCTAGCCATCCTACTGATTTTGGCATTAGACACTGTGGTTTATCGGGCATACTTATACCCCTGTTATAGATACTGAACTAGGGTGCTACTCTAGTTGATAATCTGTCAAGCCAAAGTACTGCCTTACTAAAAATAAAGGAAAAAAGGGGGGAAAAGAGAAAAAAAAGGAAAAAAAGGAAAAAAAAAGAAGAAAATAAAAAGAAAATAAAAATAAAATAAAAGGAAAAAGTTTGAGTACCTGATCAGGAGCTAGTAGCGGCTGAGACTACACATAGAGGACCACATGTATCGATATTTCATGGCACCACTATGGTGGTGGATACCTCCTTTTGGATACACCCACCGATAGATGGCCTGGACACATAGACACCTTCTAGTTGCTGGCAAGAGGGATACACTAATGGGTACTAGAGTAGGACGCTGATGGGATGCTAGACACTTGCAGGAGCGCATAAATGCCATGGATGGAGCTCACAGATGGCACCACAGTTTGAGTGTGAGATAAGGAGAGCAGCCAGGTGACACCATAACGGATGGAGTCATGTAGTAGAGTGTGAGGACTACATGTGGGTTACCCTATGGGATGAGGGTGATGTATATGAGGAGAGACCATAATGGGTAGAGTCATATAGTAGAGCATGAGGACTATATGTCGGAGAGTATGTAGGGGATGAGAGTGATATACAGGTGCATAGATATACCTTAGAAAGATCTATCTAGTCCATAGCAAATGGATAATGATAAAGATATGTCAAATCCATTTATGGTTAGGGCTTTACCAAAAAGCTCAAGAGGGTGAATAGGCCCACCATAAAGGCTTATCTAGTCTGCAACAAATGGCTGACGGTAAAGATAACACCAAATCTGTTTATGGCTGGGGCTTTGCCAAAAAGCTTAGGAGGGTGCATAGGTCCACCATAAAGACCTATTTAGCCCACAGTAAATGGATCGTGGTATAGGCACGCCAAATCCATTGATAGTTGGTCACTTGATCAAAGTGACTTTATAGGGTCTTGGCCTATGACACAGGAGGAGATGGATCAAGATGACTTGGAGTCACTGGAGACTCATGGACACATGGGAGATGTGAGAGGCATGGTGGAGCTGTGGGGCACCTGCTTGCAGGAGGCACAGGACATAGTGTAGACATTGATGATGATGCAGACACATGAGTAGCATGGATAGAGATAGTAGGCAGTGATGGATGATACCTCAGCTTAAGTATCTGGTACTGAGGATGAACTTGCAACTAGCATGTGTAGAGGAGACAGGGATATATGGTACACGAGTGAGCACATGTGCATGACCATGGTTCCCCTTCCAGATATGATATTTCGTTAGACATGACATAAGGGGTTCTAGGATCACTTTTGTATGTTTGTATATTTTGATGATATATATTTACCTTTTCATAAAAAAAAAAGATAGAGACTTAAAAAATGATGTACCAGCTATGACATTCTGCGGGCCTTCACTTCAGTGGTCTATCTGTAGAGAAATGGTCAGGCAGAAGTTAAGAATAGAGAAATCGTCCGAGGACTCAAAACTCGACTCGATCACCTTGGAGGAAGCTAGGTCAACGTGCTACCTACTGTGCTATGGGCTTATCGCACCACGCCTAGAGAAGCCACCGACAAAACCCTGTTCCACTTGATGTATGGAGGAGAAGTAGTAGTGCCGGTCGAAATAGGCGTGAAGTCTAATCAGAGATAACTATATGACGAAGAAAATTCCAATTGGCGTCTTATGAAGTTAGATTTAGTAGATAAAATCAAAGATAAAACAGTCGTTCAACTAACGACATACTAACACAGAATGAAGCAAAATTACAACAAAAGGGTTATTTCAAGATCTTTCTAGATCGGCAATCTAGTATGGAAAAGAATCAAGTCGGTCGGTGATGTTAGTAAGCTAGAGGTTGGTGTGGACTGTATAAAGTAATATAGAAGCTCAGCTCGGGATCTTATTATCTGCAAGATGAAAATAGGAGGGATCTAGATCGACCTTGGAGTGCAAACCATCTACAGCCCTATCGAGCCAAGTAGTAAGTTTGCAATTAAATTTATGTAAATTATAAAAATATTTATTCTATGAATGCATGAAGATTTAAATGAAAAATTACTAAGTGTCACAGACTCTTGTACCATTCGGCCGAGTTATAAGTGAGCAAAGCCCTCGCGCCAAGTGTCCGAGACTCTCGAGCCAATCGACCGAGTTCTAAGTGAGAATACTCTCATGCTTCTAGACTCTCGTGCCTATCTGACGAGTTATAAGTGAGCAAAGCCCTCGCGATAAGTGTCCCAAACTCTTGAGCCGATCGACCGAGTTATAAGTAAGTAAGCTTTCATGCTTCCGGACTCTCTTGCTGTTCGACTGAGTTATAAGCGAGTAAATCTCTCGCGATAAGTATCCCAGACTCTTGAGCTAATCAGCCGAGTTATAAGTGAGCTGAGCTCTCACACTTTCAGACTCTTGAGCTGATCGATCGAGTTATAAGTGAGCATGCTCTCATGCTTCCAGGCTCTCATGCCTTAGGCTGAGTTATAAGTGAGCAAAGCCCTCGCACCAAGTGTCCCAGACTCTCGAGTCGATCAATCGAATTATAAGTGAGCATGCTCTTAGGCTTCTAGACTCTCACGCCGTTCGGCTGAGTTATAAGCGAGCAAAGCTCTCGGACCAAGTGTCTCATACTCTCGAGTCAACCGACCGAGTTATAAGAGAGCATACACTCATGCTTCTAGACTCTCATGTCGTTTGGCCGAGTTATAAGCGAGCAAAGCCCTCGTGATAAGTGTCCTTGACTCTCAAGCCGATCGGTCAAGTTATAAATGATCTTTCTCTCACGCTAAGTGGATTGAAGAAGCTAAGTCTCGAAGATGAAAGGTAAAAGTTAGCGCATCCACAGATCAAGAACTCTAAAACATAGAATGGACGTGCATGAAATTAAACTAAGAAAATTTTTACAAGGAGTACTTAGTTGGTACAAGAAGTTGTTGATAAACTTAAAAGAAAACTAAGCCATATCAACAACAACGTAGTTTGGGAGTATTTCCATAATCTTCTCCCTCTTGATGAATGCCACTGGGACCTCTGCTGAAAGATAACCGCCTTCCTTTAGCTGCTAGAGGGTCTCATTAATGCCATAGCCTAATAGTCGAAGGGTCTGATCGATCATCATCTAGTTAAAGTCCTTGGAGCGAAGGTACTCCACCTTGTAAGTTTCCAACTCGCGAAGCTCATCCTCTTGTACTTAGCAAGTTCCTCCTTCAGGGAGTGCAGCTCAACGTCTTTTTTGTTGATTACTCTTTTGTGCTCATTAAGCTGGAGTTTGTGGCCCACTTGCTCGACTGTATGATTGACTTTCTTTGTGACCAAGGTGACTTCTGACTTCTCTAGCTTCTTCATCAGAGCCCAAGCCTCCTTGTTTTTTATGTCAAAGTCTTCAATAGCCCTAATTTTCTGAGCATTGGCTGAGCTGATCTTCCCCTCAAAGTTGTGGGCTTGCTTCCTAAGCTTTTCTAGCTTGACAACTTGGTCATGATTTTTATCCTTTTCTATGGCCAGAGCTTGCTCGGAGTTCAAAGACTGCTCAAAAGTCCTCTCTAAGTCGTCCTTTAGTTGAGTAACTTCGGCAGTTAATTACTCAACCAGAGCTTGCGAAGCGCTTGTTTCCCTGTCTGGGGCCTATAGCTGCTTATTTTCATGTTCCAGGTGGGCTAGTCTCTGGCATAGAGCCAGGCTTTTTACCTAAAACTGTATGAATATAAAAAGAAGTTGATTAAGTTTGACTGAGAAACAAAGATGTCAAAAGTCTGGATGAGCTTACCCCATTGGATTTTTAGCTGAAACTGTCAGTAAGCTCCCCAGGTAAAATCATCACCACCCTATCCCTAGAATCTACCTAGTTTTGGGCCAAGGGACCCTGTATTATGATCTTGTGTTCCAGGAGCGTGGTTCAGTGTCATCTGGATGATACCAGTCATCAGTCTGCAGTTTGATAACTGTCATAAATGCATGTTCCTGCTCGAATCTGTGGGCTCTGAAGTAGACTTGCCCTTGGACTTGGACAGGGGGTGGAATGGATAATAGATATAGGGGATGCTGGGTCAGCCAATGGGGGTATCAGGTAGGAGATTGGCTGTGCTATGGTCACCTCAGCTGACAGATTGGACAGAGAAGGAGTCTGATTAGATGATGGAGTCCGCAGACTGACCGCCTTCTCAGGGATTACAGATGAAGAACTCTCACCCTTCTCTAATGGGGTTGTGAAGCTGACGCAGCCATAGAGGTTTGCAGAGTAGAGGTCGCCGAGCGGGAAGAAGCCTCCGGCTGAAGCCTTTTATGGCGTTGGAGTTGGATTAGCGACTCGCCAAAGGTGGCAGATTCCAACGGAACTGCTATGGGCACCATGGAAGGACACTCAGGAGGCAGCTCACCCATGTTAGCTGTGGCATCACTGGCTATCGCCCGGTTCGCTTCTACTTCACTAGTCTACTCTTCAGAGGGCCCGACCGACAAGCGCCTGTGGCTCTCTAGCTCGACCGCTCCCCTAGCCTCAACTTCCACATCAATTAGTTTTCCATAGCCGCTGAGCAACACCTTGAACATCAATTTGGCTGTAAAAAAAAAGAAATCAGTTAGATTAAAAAATTACAGAAGGAAAATAGCTTACCAAAAGGGTTGGGCAACCGAGCTCGGATGAGACTCGACCCAAACATATACAAGACGCCCTCCATTAGTAGTTTATATATGTGGTATTTGTTAGGATGTATACTAAAAGCCTAGCTTTTTGTAAACATTTATTATGAAATAAGAATCACATTGGTCAAATATCTGTATTTATTTGTTGAATATAGTTGTTCATTTAATTTATATTGTAGATAACATGGTATGTGGTGTTACACATAGAAGATCATGTTATCAGTTCCTTATAAATTATAAATAGTTGCTCACGACCAAGATAGATAGGGACAAACCATTAGAATGGTCGTAGTGTAATTAATATTAGTTTATCTTGACTATAAAATTACACTAGTACACTATGTGTGTATTGAGTAGGACCATTTGAGGTAGTTTCTTT
>JBBMJZ010000137.1:12951660-12964600 GCA_037833815.1 Zingiber zerumbet
TTGTCCATGTGTCTACATGTATTGTCAAACATCGAAACCATGACCAAGACTCAAGCTTGGTCAACTAGGTCAACCTTAACCTTAAGGATATTGCACCAACACTCGTTAGCCGCGTCTTTCGCTCGACTTCCTGTGCTCCTAAGCTCCTACACACTTAGACACAAGGGTTAAACTAAACATGACCTAACTTAACTTGGTTGATCTATCAAAACAACATTGGGGTTCCAACAATTATAAGTGCCCTATGGTAGTTTGATGTAATCAACCAAGTCAAGTTAGGTCTTGTTGTAGTTTGATGCCTTGTGTCTAAATGTACAGGAACTTAGGGGCATAGGAGGTCAAGCGAAAAACATAGCTAGTGAGAAGGATGGCACAGGAGGGAGTTGATGGGCTTAGTGCGCCCGATGGACGAGGTGTTGCGGAAGAGTATGCTGGCAGACGAGAAAGAGGCGTGCGACATTTTCGAGGGACGAGAAGCTGGAGCGGAAGGTTGCTCGAGAAGGCCAAAAATTGGGTTCTGGTGAGCCCTATTCCAGATGGTCAAAATCACCCAAAAGAGTTGAGCCGGAGTGGAAGACCCAGACAAAAAGTCAACTTCAGGTTGACTGGAGTCCGGGAGCCAATACCCATTTCGGGCACCCGGACCAGCTTGGTCCAACCAGGGCTCCTTGGAGACGTGCCCCTGTAGGAAAGCAGTCTGGGCGCCCAGAACCCTTCCAAGCGCCCAGACCGAAGATTTTATCCAGATCTATTGTGACGCAATCTGTTGCAACATGGATAAAGTTTTATCCAAGTCCAGATGCATGGAACCCTTTCAGGCGCCCCGATCAAGACTATAAATATATCCCTGATCTGAGTAGCTAAACACAACACAAGTACCTTCAATTTAGATTTATAATTCAGTGCTTTAACTTCTGTAAGAGACTTCTCCGTCTGAAGGAGACTTTAGTGGGTTTTCAACGTCTTGGATTAGCAATTTTCTGATTGCAAACTAAGTAAAATCTTTGTGCCTCTTTCTCTTGTTTATTTGCTTACTATTTCTTTTTTTGTACAAGTGTTTATGTTGATAAAGCTATAAGTCGAGAAGGGTGTTTTTTTTTTTTATTTCAGACTATTCACCTGCCTCTAGCCGGCCGCAAGGAACCAATACATTATATCCTAAGGCCATGATCATCCTACTCTCTCTCTCTTGCCCGCTATATTATCCTTTTCAAGGATTAACTCCTAGCCAGTCTTCGTTTTTCTTTGCACCCCTTCTTTTCTAAAATTTCTTACTACTTTCACATTTCCTTCAAACAATTAGCCCCCCAACTCCATTAGGTTGTTGTGCGGGATTGTGATTCTCTTTCAACTATACCGTATCCCATTGCACCCCCGTGTCTTTCATTACTTCTATTACCTTAAGAAATCAAAAGTGGGTGTTTTCATCCTCCAAACTAGGATGCACATCTTCTTTTACAAAATACTCACTTTCAACAAAGGTTGAAAGTCTCATTATTTTTATAGTCGACTGATTCCTCTCGTGTCATTCTCGATCGGTTGGCAGATAGAGTTGCTTTCTACGGCAGAGATGGGTGAATTCCAATGGGATCCCGCCTATATCATCGCCTCAAAGACTCTGTTCGGCCTAAAATTCAACATCCAAAAGCTGCTCCTAGTGGGCATCTTGTATTTTTTCAAGCTTAGTCCCATTCGAGCCAAACTACCCTACAACTTCGGTAAGAGATTCAACCCCTTTTGATATATTTATCTAACTAATTTTCTTTTCTTATTTTGAAGCCTAAACCATGTGGAAAGCATGCGTAACCGAGTCCACCAAGATGGATGATAAAGACATGAATTAGGGCGTAGAAGCTGAGCTAGCTTGTTGTGATGCCTTGTCAATTGACTCAATGGAGGAGCCGACCAGTGAGGAGGGTACCAATAGGGCCGCTAGTAGTGATGCAGTAGTTAGTACCAAAGAATTGCCACCCCTCCGCCTTCCCTGGTTCCAAAACAAGTCCCCTTAGAGTCCACCGCCTCTGACGAGCCACTACTTTTTTGTCGTAAGAGATGTTGATCGGTTGTTCTTGCACCCCTAACTTCAACCACCACATCTTCACCTCGTCTACCCTTAAAGTGAGGGGAGAGCTCGACTATTGCTCCCCTATACATGGGGCAGACCCTTAAGATCTCGCCCCCTTTGATCGGACACTAATAGATCCCTCAATGCTGACTGGTCCCATCACAGCGTTGCCAATTTCTATTGGTGGAATCGACCTCCAAGGTTTTAATGTCCGACAAATATGTTTAATGGAACTTGATTAAGGGAAGTCCTAGTCGTGGCTAGGCAAGGGTGAGAAGTCAACCAAGTGACTAGTCCTAACTACGGTTAGACAAAGGAAGTCCTAGTTGCAGGTAGGCAAGGAAAATCTCAACAGATTATGAAAGTCAAGTAGAAGGATTCGATAGGTCTGGAGGATTCGATATCGAATCTCTAGTGGGTCGATCCAATGTTGAGTCCTGCTGAGTGAAGTTAGGTGGAGAAAACTCTAGAGGGAGGTAACTCTAGGTTCTGGTGAGTGAAGCCAAATGGAGAAATCCTAGGAGGAGGTAACCTTAGGTAATCAAAAATCTTGGAGGAATGAACTCCAAGCAAGATTGATCAGATGATTTTCGGTTAACCGCGCGTAGTCGACCGAACTAGCGGATCTTGGTAAATTTAAGTTTAGTTTTACCATACTATTGTGCATTACTATTATTGTTGTTAGCTAATGTAGTATTGCAGGAAAAACCTTAGTGGATCAGGGATCAAACACTGAGCAGAGAAAGTCCAAACAGGTCTGGAGGACCATGTTTGGCAGGTAGATTAAGGTAAGAAACTAGAGAATAGCGATAGTAAGAACATGTTCCAGAAAGGAATAAACCCTACGTTGCTGATCTAACTGAAGAAACCGAGAAGGCAAGTTGAGATCAAGACAGTTGTACAGATCAGATCGAAGCAGGTTAGTTAAAGTGATTGATCAGTCGACCGAACTAGTAGATCGGTTGACTGAACAAAGATGGCATGGCAAAGATCAGATCGTACCAAAGCAAAGAAGGAAGCTAGGCTAATCAATCGACCGAATCTAGGGATTAGTTGACCAAATGATTACTACATTAATGAAGACTTAATGTCAAATCTCGGCGAACATGGAAACTACACTATGAGGTCAACTGAACAAGGTGATCGTTCGACTGAGCCATTAATGCTCATAAATGTGCGAAGATCGGATCTCAATGAATAAGGAAAGCACGGGGTTTAGTCGACCGATAGGAGGATCAATCTACTAAACAGCTTTTCTATCAACCGAACCAGGCTTATAAAAGGGGAGCTCGAGGTCTGAGGCAGTGCATCAATTTACGGTTCAACTCTGTGCTAAAGATCTCATTCGTGCTACTCTTTTACTCATCTTCAAGCAAGCTACTACTCCGACAAAATGCCAACGATCTTCATTACTATTCTTTTCGATATACTTTTATTTAGCTTGCACTGTACTTAATTTCAAATAAGATAGTAGGTTGTTACTATCTTATAGTTTGTATTTGTACGAATTACTTCTTTTCGAAGGATTTTGGAAAAAAGAGTTATAGTGAATTGTCCAACGGTGCGATCAAGAATTGTGGGTCTTGGAGTAGAAGTCGACATAGGCTCTGAACCAAGTAATCACCTGAGTCATCTTTATTGGTCATATTATTTTCCGCTGATTTACTTTGATCGGTTTCTTTCGATAAAAGAAAAAGTTTAAAAGAAGCGATATTCATCCCCCCTTATCGCTTCCTTTCGATCCTTCAATTTCTTCCCTACAGCCTCCGCTAACAAAATCACCAAGGCCTCATGAGAAGAACTCCAAAATCACTTCTAAATCCAAATCGAAGTATAAGTCAAGTTCGCAAGGGTCCGAGACCCACAGAGTCAGCGCTATTCTCTAGTTGCCTTCTCATCAATGGCTTTGCACCAACCCCTCTAAGCCCCTTGCCCCTCAGCACCTGATAAAGATACAAAGCTTATTAGCCCAGACTTAGGCAAACTGCATGGCACATATGACAGAACACTCCCCTAAGGAATTGACTTATCATTTTTCCCAGGATGTCACAGGGGTGAGTCTTTTCTATTAAATAGATTTTCTCTTTCTTATCTCTCTGTTTAACTTCTCCCTTTTTTTCAATTTTGGGTAATGAGATTGTCCCTATCTAAAAAGATGGTGGAGCTAAGTCATGCTTATCAGATCCTGAAGGGCTATGCAGGAGAAGTAGGAACCTCCCAATCCCCCCTTCGAGTGACTCCAAGGAGAGGTAGCTCACTTGAAGGAGGAGCTGGAGAGCCGAAACAACCCGTTGTTGTGGGCTAAGAAGGTCCTTACTGAGGAAAAAAAAAGAAGACTCACCCAGGATGCTCAATTGATGACATCTGTAATTAAGGAAAGAGGGGGCTGGCCCAGATGATGGCATAGTCGACATCAGCACTCATGGACCACAGCCCAGGTAGATCAACCTAGTTTGGAAGGAAAAGAAGAAGACTTCATCTTCCATCTTCTTATGATAAAAGAAGAAATAAAAGATGTGAGGAGAAAATGGAATACGATATAATCGGAAAATGATCACCATCCCAAATAAGATGTGGAAGGAATTTAGGCCAAGATGTGATAATGGCATAAAAAAATATTGCGATACTTCAATAAAGAAAAATGAGATAGGAAAATGCAGTCCACTCAATATGTGACTTCGGAAGAAGGTCATAAAACCCAGAGGAGGACGATCTGGTCAATTGTTGCCATTCGAAAGCCCTAATAAATGATCGACTGGAATCTCATAAGTAGTTCTTAACTGATCCAAGGATGCATTGGTAACGCTTAAAGTAGTGGATCTATACTAGAGAGCGGAAAAAGATTCCCTGGCCATAAAGTGCTCTTCTAGATTACCAATGACCGGTAAAAAGAAAAATCACAAGGACAAACTAAAACAACTCACTAAGTAGGAATGAGAGCTCAGAGATGAAGAAGACGAAAGACAACAAATGCATAATCAATGATTTGTGTTCAGAAATATTTTTATCTGACCTAATATAGCAATAGAGACCATTGAATCTCTGTTGCTACATGAGCAAGATAAATTTCTAACAATAGAATCAACTGCATTGAACAAATCAAATTCAAGTAAACATTACCTGGTAAAAGACACTTAGTTTTCTTTATTGCGAGTCACATCACATTAATGTGATGCGATCTTAGAAATACACGGGTGCATTATAGGCTTGGGTATTAAAGCAGATGACGCATGCGACGTGTTTAAAAAGAGTGACTGTATTTAAAAACATAATGACCTCGGTGTACTGACATTTAATGAAATTACTGACATTTAATGGGAAATTTCTCTTTAGAAATATGCAAAGGATCCGTAACGTGACTCAAGTAGTCGAGATGGAATTATTCCGATCACACAACAATCCAGTCAATCAGACTCTTGCTTCTTTTGACTAAACTTTAAAAGGAGACTTATGATCCAGAGGGTAATTAGTGGACGCTACATAGATAAGAGAAGATTGATGACTTTGCTGAGATGATCAGCAAAAGGGAAACCAAGTCGACCCTCGACTCCTTAGCACTCCGATTTCTTGGGCGCACCTCGACTTTTTGGGTGTACCTCGACTTCTCAGGTACCCTCGGCTCTTCAATGCCTTGACTCCTTGGCCACCCAACTCCTTGACATCTTGTCTCCTTGGCGACTCAACTCGGAATTCAAGACTATTTTAAGAAAAGAATAATCATTGCGTAAATCTCAGATTAATTCAAGAAAAAGATAATCATCTCGTAAATCTTGGATTATTTCGAGCAAAAGACAGTGATATGAATAAATCTTAGATTATTAAGGAATTTAATTATGGAAATCAGAATCGAAGGAAAAAGTCTATCGTCTCTCTATAAAAGGTAGCCCTTTCCGACATCCAAGTACAAGTACAAATAGACATCAAAGCCCTAATATTGTTCTTTTCCTTCGTCTTCTTCATTCTCTAACTTAAGTGGCTGCATTGGTAAAGCCATCGTTATTCTAACACTCTTCTTATTTGCCTTCATCCAAACTCATAGAATCACATCATTATCCTTGTTGTTATCTAGCGATTGATGATCAGTTGACATCAGAGCTATCTCATCGGTGATTTCCCCGTCGGGTACGCAAATAGGATCAATTGTCCTTCCACAAAATTATTTTTAATTAGTCATTAGTCTGCTTTTATTTGAAAATGTTCTTATTTTTAATTATTTTTTACCGATAATTAGGTTGCCATTCCGCATAATTAACAGTAGTTAAAGAGATTTTATTAGAGTCCATTAGATTCTTGATGTTATAACAATAATTTTAAATACTCTGTTAAGTAAAGATTCGGTTCTATTATTATTTTTTTTTGTAAAATTAGAGTAATTTTAAACAATATTTAAATATCTTAAAATCATATTTAAATATTTTTTACTATAATTACTTAATAATTTTGAACACGTTGAAATAAATTTAGCAAAACTATTATAACAACATTTATAATAATGCGTATGGAGTGTTTTTTTTATGTTAATTAAAATAAGGGAAGTCATTTATTTTTTACTAAAAATAATAAATTATACTCAAACACCACAAAACTCTGTGACAGACTATTACCATAAGGTATACATAAGTTTATATCTATAATATATATTTTTTAATTAGTTATTCAACTCAACTAATTCCTAGTGATCAATCCGGTATCTCACATTAGTTTTCCACCTGCCAAAGATAAATTTAGAAAGTGTAGATGAGTTTTAATGGACGATCCAACATCATCATGAGTGATTTGAACAAATATATAAAGGATTTTGTGTGAGTTTTGAACCATGATTGCATGAGAGTCTATTCTAATTGTTTCGATTGCACCATACTCTGAGGATGATCATATCTACCATAATGATCTAAAAGTGTTGTGGCCGCCATATATCTAACTCTAAAAGATCAATATCAAAATCAACAATGTGGGCCTTGGAACTATATCAATTGATTATATTAGACCTAATTTTATTATTTTAAAAATATTAATTAGTATTATTTTTAAATTTAAGTTAGAGTATTTACACTAGTTTTTTAATCCAAAATATATAATTTAAGATAAAAAATTACTTTATTAAATTTAAATATCTATTTTTCACTATACCATATATCAGCTTCCATATTTTTTCTCTCTCTTCTATAATATTTATAGAATGGAATATATCTTCCATAAATAAATGAAGTCCTATAAAATTTAGAAAATAAATAGAGTAGCTGATGTAAATATTTTTTTAACTATTCTATATAATATCCTATTTAAAATTTAGGATAAAATATTTAAATAGGGTATAATACTATAAATACAAATTGGTTGGACTTTGCTTTGTAAGTAATTCATGCATTACATTCATGTGTGTGCCTAAATTCTAAATAATGTTGTAAAAAATAGATGTATGATTTATTATTTAGAACATTAAGTTATAAAAATCAAAAGAGCATTGGATAATATATTTATTATCATGGAAAAATATCCTATTTTAAAAAATATCAAAAGAATATCCTACTTTTGATTTTTTTTTACGGACTATAATTTACTCGTTATAATAACTATGTTGTACCAAGTATATTTATTATAATCATATTAGTTTTTTAATAAGTTAGAATAATTTTAATCAAATTTAAATAATTTTGATGACATTAATATATTTTGATATGTTATATTTATATTTTGATCGATTTAAAATAATATATATAACTGGCCTTGCTGCTCATGAGAAAGATACGAGGCCAGTGGTTTGATGTGATTCGTCAACTTGCAGCAAAGCATGATATATGAAACCATTTAACTGACTGCTAGATAGCGATCGTGGGCGTATATTTTTGAAAAAAAAAAAAAAAATCCTATTTACTTTCTTCCCATAATTTAGAGACTAACGGCAAGGGATATCTAATTTAACTCCTTCAACCTTTTATTCCGCGGTCAATTATATATTGATTCTATAATTTATCTTCTTTCATTAATTTAAAGAGGGACTCTGAAATACACTTAGAGTATAATTCCTCTTTTATTACAATAAATCATGGGTTGAACTTTTTAGGTAATAGATAATGAAGATTCCAACATATTATTCGAATTATTTGTAATGGTTAGTGTCCGCATCTCAATTTAGTAAACAAAATGAAGCGATGCCATGCTCTGCTCCAAAACGGGGCTGTCCCTGAACCACTTCATGCACAGCTACACTTCTACTATCCAAATACACACACAATCCTCTTGTCCATTGATATTTAGAAGGAAAAAAATTACAGAAATGGAGAAAAATAACATTAAGCCGTAGATAAATTCTACGTCATGGAGAGTAATTAACTGGATGCAGTTGTTTCTCCCTGTTTGTCCTCCGTCTCAAGTGAATTATTGGAGGATGACGATGGGGAGGCGAGTCCGGCAAGTATATCAGCAAAGGCGCCGACGATGAGGCCATGGGTCTTCTCGCGGTTGACCCTCAGATACCAAACTAACAGCTCCCAGAGCCTCTCCCGGTCCCTGACCCCGTGCACTGCCACCATCTCCTCCATCGACTGTCGGAAGTCACGGTACGGGTTCTCTGTTTCCACTGCCACAGCCACCGCCCCGTCGAAGGGTGGCACCTCGGCAGCCTTCGCAGCCTCCTCCAGCAGCGACCTTGAGCCGGAGCGGCAGCTGGGTTCAAAGAGAAGCCGGCCCATGGACTGCCGCAGCCCCTGCACGACTGTCTCCGGCGAGGCTCCGGTTGAGAACTCCGACGCTGTCGAGAAACTCTCCGGCTCCTCCGACGAACGGGTGAAGCATGACTCCGATGAGCTGGCAGCGGGCACGTGGCTGAAGGAGTCGGTCCGGGCAGTCGAGCAAGAGAGCCACGGCCACGACGAAGACGAGCGGGGGCGACTGACAACATATTCCTTCGAGCTCGGCTTGAACAGGAAGGAGGTCAAGCTCAGCTTCTTCCCCATACGAATCTTCTCATCAATTCAACAATCCGATCGAGGAGGAAGAGGTTGAAGGCGAGGAAGAGCGGCACCAGCCGTATTAATGGCGGAGGAGGAAAATACAGTAGGATAGGGAGAGCGGGGCGACCATGTGTGAGCATTAATTATGGAGTTGGCCACTTTGTTGGAATGGAATACAACATCAAATACTATTATTATTGTGGGAACGAACAAGAGGCTAACAAAACATCTCCCTCTTGAATTTGTTCGATACGATCCATTCCGCGTTCTAATGTTCGGTGAGAAGACGACATTTGGGTAGGTATGAACCTTTGTTGCTCTTCCAAATTCAGCATAATTAATGCTCCATAAGATCTACAGTCCGATGAACTTTGGTCATTTTAAGAAAAGTCAAAAAAATAATGTCATTGTCACTTTCCTATCGATGATGTTGGTGTGCCAAAATAATGTATTAGACGATATGATTAGGGACACTAATCAAATAAATCAATTGCATAAATAAATCAAATTAACATGAAATTATAAGCAACAAAGAGGTATGATATCAGATGCATTAACTTCAAGTACATAAAGACCCATTAAACTAAAGTAAATTCTCAGTAAGTTGATTAAACATGGCAAGAATAAAACAATCAAGTTGAGGTAATGGCAACTACTAACCAAAATTTTACGCAAGAAACTTTGCCACTCCAAGAGCATTTATAGATCAAGACATGATAGAAAGTGACTTTCAGTTTACATCCTCGAGGGGAATAACTTCATATATGCCTGTGGAAAATTTTTTCATGTAAAAACAAATTGCAGTCATACAAACTTAAACAAAGAGATCAATTTCCAAATGCTTCAAAAGTGATAGCAACAACTATGATTTGCTTCTAGCATTTAGATAGATTGGATTATGTTTCATGCTTGTGATAATATTATATTCCATATCGTCAACAATAGCAGGAGCACAATCTACATACTTTGAGGTAAACCATATATGACAATTGATTGTTGCCTAAGCCAAACCATGAGATGTTTATGACTAATTAAGATTTTGCTTGGATTGAATATACTTATTTGAAGCAAAAGAAACTTAAATCACATGACATAATGGTGAATTAGGAGAAGTAAATACTGAAAATCGACTTCCAGCAAAATGCAGGCAAAGACACTAGAATAAGAAAGTCATTGTTTCTATGGCTTATCATAGAGTAGCCAACTGGACACCCCGTGGGGACTCTAGGACTCATCATATAAAAAAAATGACTATCCCTGAGGTGACCGACCTGGTCCAAATTCCACCGGCCACCAAGGGTGACCGTCTAGTTAGCCTCATTGACTATCCCGGGGACGATCGGCCCGGCGTCACGAAAATTTCCCACCAGCCACTAGGGTAAATTGGGAAGCGCACGCGGCTGCTAGCTTAGAAGCCTGGAAGCCCAACATCCTTTGGTTGCACTCCCCATTTTGAGGAAAAATTCATGCAAATACGCCATAACTGGGGATCGAACCGTAGGTGCCTGGGTGACAACCTGGATGTCCTACCGCAACGCTATAGCCCCGGGGACTGACTCATCATATAGCATCTTGTGTTGGTGGAGGAATAAATAAGATTTAAACCCTGAATATTTGGTTATGAACTTGTTGTGGTGAGTACCTCAATAGCATTTAGAATAGATCAATAAGATTGTTGATTAAAAGAAATAATAAGAAGAAGAAACAAAGTCTATGGCAATCAAAACAAACTGCTCGGCAATATTTGAACAATAAACACTTTTCTATCAAGATGTTAGTAATTATGGAGGAGACAAGGAAAATACTTGGTAATTATTGTTGATTATAGGAAAGTAAACATCTTGGTTGGTCACAAAATAAGCAAACAGTTTGCATTTTTTCAGTTAGGAAATAGTAGTATCAGTCATGAACTCATGAAGCAGGTAATCAAAACAATACCACTGCAGATTTACAAAATGTGCACGCATAATGCTAAGACACCATAAGGAGGGATTGGATCACTTTCCTTTCGGAATTGTGACCATCAGGACGACCTAAATAGCATGAACTAAACTCTTTTATGATTTTGCTTGGTAAGAACTATTAGTTTATACATGAATGATCATTTATGGTCTCACTTGTAAAGAAATATTTTTTCAAACAAACACGATGAATAAGAAGTCCAGGAGACATAAGTGTTCGGCAAGCAATATGAAGAAAAAATGGAAAAGGAGGATGAAGGATATGCCCCAAATATCATGAAAACAAAAATCAATGCTAGTATCATCACATAAAGCACTTCTGGGTTCTAAGCCTCAGATAAAATAGTAACAATCAATTTGATAATTATATTCACAAGTACACAGGATAACAATAACTCAAATTTATGAGAAGATGGTTCATGAATCATGAGGTGTATTACGTGCCAACCAAAGAGGGAAAAACCTAAACATAAAGAAACAGTAAGGCTCACTGTTCTTTGACAAAAGTCTCAATGTTACTCAGCCACCGGAGCAGCTCAGTCCTGTCTTTGTTGGCCATATAACCATGCAAAAACACTGCAAGTTCCTCGTTAACCCCTCTCTTCTCCAGGTACTCTCGAACAGCATCTTGCACCTCTTCATCCAACTCCCTACAAATACCATTAAATAATCTCCTTCAGTAACAAAATATAATTTTGGGCAAAGAAGCAAACAAGATTTTTTTCGTTACCTGAAATTAAGACCCATATACTGCTTAAGTGCAACATTGCCATGGCGGACGGGAAAGAAGTTATCCACCTCAAGATCGTCAGGCCACGCGGAGCAAGAGAACTGGAGGGCGAACTCGGATGCATCGCCCTTGGATACCTCGACCATGAGGCTGATGTGGAGGCGGGCGTCGCTGGGGTCAGCCTCCCCTGCAGCCGCAGCCGAGCGAGTGGATGGAGCAGCGCCATCGAACATGGTAGCGTCGATTTTGATATCCTCCCGGCCGTAGCTCCGTCGAAGCTGGATCCACTTCTCGCCGGGACGATCGTCTACGTTAAAAGGCCCAAAATCTACCGCCGGATAAAGGGCCGGTCGCGACTCACCCTCGTACGCAATCTCGGCGCGGAGGATACGGAGGAGTTTCTCCCTGAAGGCGGAGTGGCGCATCTCAGAGATGTAGGATCGAGAGGAGACAGATGAAGAGAGAGCAAGAGACTTGAGGCGGCGGTGGGCAGCAGAAGCGAGGAGACGGTGCGCCATGGCCGCCGGAACTAGCTGTGTTGCGTTGGAGATTTAACTAGGGTTCCAATAACGCGGGTCTCCTGTCGGCCTTGATCAATCAACAAAAACCATAAAGCCTAAAATATAAGCATAAAGAATTTATGCGGGTCCCTGTTTCTAAAATCCAATAATAGACGACGAATTGGTTTAGGACTCGCGGTCGACCGGATTGGACCGCCCTCTATGAGCCAGGTTTCAGCGCCGCCTCGAGTCCGGAACGGGCACCGGGAAACAATCGAGCTCTCGATGGCGCACGGCTTCGTGGCCACCGACACCAGCCGGTCGCATTGGCCCACCATGTTGATGGGCCTATAAGGCCCAATTAGTAGCGTAGTCCTAAACCATAAAACCCTCGCTCAACTTCTCGTCTTTCCTTCTTCGTTCGTGCCCTTCTCGTGCAAGCCGACCACAACCCGGCGGCGGCGGAGGAGGAGAAACACTCTTCCTTTCCGTATCATCTCTGCCGAGATGCCGAAGCACCACAGGCCTGCGGTAACCCGTCGGCGATCTCTCTATCTCTCTTTCCTTCTGCGTCAAATCTGTATTCATTGCTTGCCGTCCTATTTTCTCTGGATTTAGGGCAAGAAAAAAGAAGGAAATGCAGCGAAGTACATCACAAGAACGAGGGCGGTTAACTATCTACAAGTTTCTCTAGCCATTTTCAGGTAAGGCGGGTTTTGACGACTCATTTA
>JBBMJZ010000137.1:12966166-12978656 GCA_037833815.1 Zingiber zerumbet
ATTTCTATTCTGTCAAATTCAGGTAAGTGAAACGTAACACAGCAGCACAGAGACATAGTACGATGGCTCTCATGCATGCATATAGCTCTTAATTAATCATGCATATGTTGAAAAAAAAATTAAGCATTTTTTCTCCCAAAAGAAATCATACATGTCGTTGTTCTTAATCATGCACACACTGAAAACATGTTCATCTGACCAATGATTGAAGAGTGCACTAGTTTTGCACCTCCCTCAAATTTCAGTTTGAGTGTAAATCAAGTTAGTTGTTGTTGTTCAGTAGCTACATTCTTCAGAAGTTTGCCAGTAGAACAAAGTTAACCTTCATCAGTTTGATCATCAAGGTTTTGCTTATCTATGTGCTTCAAAGATCCATCTTCAAGAGTTTCTCTTAAACAGAAAATAGGTTGCTTCGAGAAATTATGATTTTGCTTAATGGTATTTTAATAATTAAACTTGTCAATTGATGTAACGACTTCTGAAAGATAAGTCACAGTTTGTAGGTGAGAGTGTAGAATTTTGACTAAACGTAGTAGATACATAAAAATTTCTGAATTATCCACAAATTTTTTGTCATCAAGGTTCATTAGAATTTATTGCCATGGTGAACTATAAAGAAATGCAATTTAATTTTTGAGTATTTTATGGTTAATAATAAGAAACGGGCAATTTCATAAAGGGCGGACCTAAGGTTTCAAAATTCATCGAAGTTTCATTTTTTTTTCTCTAAAAGACGTATTTAATTTTCATTTTACATCTATGTCAACAATGGACTTTTTCTTTTTCCCTCTTCCTTTTTCTCTCTCTTTTAGATGCAACATCTTTCTTACATAATAGTTTATCTATTATGGGTAAGGTTCAAGACCCAGAGAATGCATCATCTGTATTCGTTTCGGCATACACTTAATACCTGATGAATCTCTTTCCATCAACGTGGGAGATTGTCAATATATTATCCCCGGGCTATGATATCATGATAGAACATCTAAGTTATCTCTTAGATACTCATAGTTTGAACCCCAGCTACAGTGTATTTATAAAAAAATTTTCTCTAAATAGGGAGCGTAATCAAAAGATGCTGGGCTTCTAGGCTGGTCATCACGTGCGCTTCCCTATTTACCCTGATGGCAAATAAGAAACTTCCTTGGGACTGGATCGGTCACCAGAGATAGTCCATGAGACTAACTAAGATTATTTCTTTTTAATGTTTTTTCCTTTCTTCTCATTCTTTTTAAATTAAATTAAATTAAATTAATTTTTCATTTAACACAACTTTAATAAATAATCCTCTAAATTTATTTATTTTAAAATTTAAAATTTTCATAAAATAATAAAAATAAAAAACAAGGTTAAAAAAAATATTTTTAATATATAATTATAAAAGAATAAAAAAATTATAATGAGAACCAATTTTATTAATAAAATAATAAATGATTTTTAATTGCTAGCATCAAAGCTTAAATATTAGCAACATAGCTTAATACACTAACATCATTACGGTACTAGTTTTTAAAAATTGGTACGGCGGCAATCTGTGTTTAAAACCAATACCATAATTTAAACATCAAAATGGTTGTGGTGTTAATTTTTTTAAAACAATAAACAATGATATATTTAGACTTCATAGCATAGTAGAAATCCATAAAAGTAAGAATAGATAACATCAGAGTTTTTGGATTTCATCAATAAATTTTAACTAAAATTTATTGATCCAAGATATTTGGATTTATGAAAAGTTGACATGTAATGAAAGAGGATAGTATAATAAAATTATTTATGGTATTCATAAGTTCTAACATCCCTACGATAAATTATGTGCATGTGTCAATTGCAATAAAAATCATAAATTTAAAAATCTTCTAATCATTATTGTTAATAAATTTATGTTGATATCTTTAGACACATATAAACTTCAAGGTATTTCAGAAACCTATAGTACTTGAAATGAGTCTGATTATAATTCTCTAGGTCTATCAATAGATTTTAATCGAAACTCATTGATGAGCAGACCTAAGAGATTTAGATTTTTGAAAAGTTGAAATATAATGAAAGGGGTAGTATAATGAAAGTATTTATAGTGTACATGTCTAATTCTAATGTCTCTACGATAAGTTGTATAATTGCTACATGTATTAATGGACTTAAAGAGCTCTGATGGAACTCATTCCAACTACTATATTTTTAAAGTGTTCCAGAGTCTATAAGTGATAAGAGATAGCTTAAAGTTATTAAGATTTTCAAAATTTATGATAAAGTAATTGACACATACATATAATTTATCATAGGAATGTCAGAACCAAATATGGACACCATAAATACCTTCATCATACTATCCTCTTCCATTATATGTCTAACTTTTTAAAAATCGAAATCACTTATGTCTATCATGGATTCAATCGAAACCTATTGATGGATCAAGAAACCTCTAATTGAACTCATTTCAATTTTTAAGTATTTCTGTAGTGCATCAGAGTCTAAATATATTACTTACCATTTTAAAAAATCAACACTATAATAATGCTACTAAATCCAGTTAGCCTCATTGACTTGATTGGCCCTGGGATGACGAGTCTAGTCTCATAAAATTTTCACATCGACCACCAAGATAAATCGGAAATCAGTTGCACGTCCCATTTGTTAAAAAAATTCTTACAAATTCACCATAGCTAGAAATCAAATGAGTGCCTGAATCATAATCTAAATACCCTATAGTTGTACCATAGCCTCGCGGGAAGCGGTTGCTCGCCCCATTTATGTTTTTACCCTTTATTAAAATTTTAAAAATAAAAATAAATAAATTTAGTAGATTTTTTGTTTAAGAAGAATGAAACCTGGTGCCTTTTAAGAATTCCGAAATGCCCTTTGCAAAATTGCCAATAAGATATAAAAGGGCAGAAAATATGAACTCAGTTATTACTAACCAAAGATTAAATAAGCAGAACATAGCATGACTTCTAGGATTTGAGATACATGGTTTTCGAGAGCTTGGGGCATTCGACTTATCCAGACATTACGGTAAGGCCCTAAGCAGCAAACAGGTACATGGCTCTCGAAATTAGCTCTCAGGCATCGTGCACAAATGCGATTCAATGCTAGTTCGATATTCTTGAAACAGCTCCAAGGAAAATTCTTGCTATTAGGAGAAGTGAGCGTTCGATGGATTCAGACGTATGCAGTATCTGGTTGCTCAAGGCAATGAGGTCTTCAGCCACAGATGCCTCCCCAACATGGCATTGCCGTGAACTGCAAGATATTGCGCGTTCAACCTAGAAATATCAAAATGCAATCAGGTACGGGCAAAGGGTGTAGATATGCCTGGAGGAACAGAAATGGTGAATACTAACTTTTCAGCAGAGGGTATTGCCAAAGGATCGTAAGTCTCCTCCCTGTGCTCCATGCTTGGAACTGCACCAACCATCTGCGTCACTTCGGGGGCACACTCAACCTGGAAGGATGTTTAACCAAAAAGAGATTCAACCACAGAATCGGAGCTCTTAAACAAATAGACAAGCACTCTTTGGGAACTAAACCAAGAGGAAATCCATTGATCAGATAAATAGCGGTAGAAAGGTAAACTATGTAAAATAAAATAAAATAACTTTAAGGAAAAAAAAAACAGCAGGAGTTAAATCTTGCCTGCTGAGGATATTGGCCATAGCCAGGATAAGTTGCTCCATATGAATACAAGGACGGGTCTTGAGCAGCTCCATATGCATAAGGATCGTAACCATAACCATAATAGGCACTCGCCCACTGATTAGGATCCGCTTGCTGACTCCATGCCATTGATGGGTCCTGCAAAAATGCTCATCAGAACTGTTGTAATGTCGGACACAAATGCATTAATACAAACATACCTGCAATTTATCTACAAAAAATGCTCCTATCATTGATCAGTACTATATATTAGAATAAGACATGTTGAAGTCAGACACCTCATAAAAATATGATGTAATTTTCCAGTACAATTTAAATTTATGGTTATGTGACTGATAGGAAAATTAATCATAGATCATGAAATTGATAACAATGTGATAGAAGTGATCAAATTCAAGCAATAAGTTAGAAGACAATAAACGAGAACAACATCTTAACCAAACTCTTCTAATTTTCCGCTGATAAAATGAAATTTGAGTTGATTGATAGCAGTAGTTTTGAGAAGACTACAATCTCCATAACTATTTCATTTGGAGAAAGTATTAAGCAATGAAATGATTGATCAGAACATTCACCAACAAAAACCACATAAATAACACTTGCCGTTGTGAATAAGGCAAAAGAGAATTAGTAGCATAAAACATAGACATACCTGCTTACTCGCTGGACTTTTACCCCATGAAAGCCTCACAATTTGTTGACCAATCATTGTACCGTGAAGCTTCTGTATGGCTTCCTCTGCATATGCCCTTATATACCAAAAAAACAAAAGTAGAAAAGACGGTAAGAATTCTGGTTTGTTAAATAACCGAAGTCAAAAATGCAGGACCAGTTGAAGATTTTCCAGGCCTTGATACAAACACAGAAACCAGATTAAGATGAATACGATGATGGGAATGAAGGACGATATGACCTTGATTAAAAACATCTGACATTGCTTGAAGCCATAGAGGAATACAAAAGTAACAGAAATGTCTAATCACAGAATGATATTCAGTCAAATTTCAGCTATGATTTATCAATAGAGATGGATGCCTTAGTCCAGTTAAAAATAAATTTTATCCGAGAAATTCAAAGGAGAGGAACAAAGAAAAAAATAGTCTGGATTTTATTGTGAGGTAGATTAGGAATAATATCTTATATGGCTAACAAGATTTTTAAGTATTACTTGTTAACATTTTAGCAGAATCATCAGTGCTTTGGTGTTTCATAGTGTTTCATGTGAGGTAGATTAGCCAAATGCATAACCATGAATGAAAGGCAAAGGGAATGCCATGTTTTGTATCTTCTGAAAAGAAAACCATTTCCTAGTATCTCTTATCATATGGATGCAATCGCATGTACATAAATAGAAAGCAAGGTTTCAAAAGCATATCCAAATGGCATGTAGTCCAGTCACCAGATAATATAACACACCGTAGGAGCATATGTTGACACTTATTGGCACCTAGGCAAAATGGGAATACTTGCGTCACTGAAAAAATAAACACTAAGCAGGGGCAAATGCTGGATGGCATATATTGTCCACATTTTAAATAGATTATTTTGATTGCACCCACAAACAATAGTTAAGGCTTTGAAAATTGGTACATGCCAAACAAAACGTTCACAACATTTTGTCCTACAGGCTGAATGCAAAATGTGTCGAGACTCCACAGTATTGATGCAGTACGGAAATACTTCAGTCACTGCTGTGCAAAAGTACATGGTCGATGGATGTGTTATCCTTTTAAACAAATAACATCAATTACATCCATAAAACTAATAGAGCAATAGTCAAGAAGATGGATTAAAATTTCATGTTGTACCACTCCACATGGCCAAAATTTATCGATCTAAGAAGATAACAATACTGACACTGGTTGGTGTAGATATAGTCTTCTACTATGCCACATGTGCCAACACAATATCATCACTATTAGATGAGATTTGTATTTATCTTGGTACATGTCAAGACACAAGGAATTCCTTGTGATCAAATGGAAAAATCAAGAAGAGGAGAAGAGAAGATGATAGATCTAGAGAAAGAGAGCAATTTGGAATAAAAGAAAAGGGAGAAACTATCAACAAGCGACTACAAGTGTGCAGCAAAAGGCTAATTCTGGCACTCTACCATGCGCAGAAAGGGGGGTTGTTTATGTGTTCTTTATTAGTGGGGATAGCAATGGCGGTGGTGATGGGGCAAGGAATAATTATACCAATACTTTTGATGTCCATGGTTTTTGTTTGCTTAGTGTGCCATGTGGGACACAGAAAAGAAAGACCATAGGCTAGTGAAGCAGCATTGATACTTGGGCCTCCAGGCATGAACATGCCACTGAGACCTATGGAAGATGGCCCCCAAGTCACCACAAGCCAACAGGTCCAGGTGCAACTAAGATTGTGAGCTTGAAAATGGCATCTTCAAGTATTGGTTTCATCCAGATCGCAACCCCATTGTGTCTGCTTCTTCATGCATGACCAGACCAACTCTGTGCCCTGCCATGATCGCCATGGCAACAGACATCCAGCAGATCCTACTATGGAACGCCTCCAAGTAGTTAGCCCTTTGTTGCAATTTTTATCTATCTAGAAACTGATACATTCTATGACATCAACATTTATCTCACCCCCAAGTCTTGACATTGACATTATAGTATCATCACTGCATTCCTCAAGTTCCTCATCTGTTACATGAGAAAAGGAAGTAGTACATAAAGTGTTGGTGTGGATCTCTATAGAGACTAGAGTAGCTAATACATTAGCTTAAATTGGGCTGAAAATTTGAAGATTAATGAAAATATATAGTTTATAATAAATTGCCGAGATCATAAAGTCTTTACCCAAATGCATATTTGGCAGAGATATCTGTATATGAATGCACACTCAACTACATGGATTGACTTTTAAAAGCAACAGAAAAATTCTGAATCAATGAAACCTTAAAAACTAGAACAAAGCTAGAATCTCTAGTAAGAGATTAAGATTTTTCTTAATTTCACGCCTATGTTCATTTGTATTATGTTTAAATACTCCATAATCAAGGAAAACCTCACCAATGAGTAAACCGAAAAAACCTAAAAGGATCTCATTCTGGATGTTATAGTAAACTGGTCCAGTCTATAGCTACTTCGATTAGGGTACCAAATAAATGACTACAAAATTGCTAGATTTTTTTTAAAAAAAAGGTGAAAATAGCTGCACTTGAAATTTGGTTGGCCTTCATTGGAAATTTCAGATAAACTTATACATGGAATGACCTTGTACAGGTAAGTGATTATGTGGTCAGGAGATCAGTAACATCTCGATAAAAGATATTAGTCGTGCACTTATATCCAAGGTTTAAGTTCCCGAGTTGTTGTCACAAGCAGCAACCACGAGGAGAGGGAGGAAATCAAGATAGCAATTCCTAGACCTGCTATTTCATAGATGGACAGGCACACCTGCCCCTCCCATCCACCAAACTTGCACATTAAAACTTACTCGGCGTTCCCACATTATCACCATTGATGAACACCTTCTAATCTTTGCTCCAATTGTTAATTGACAATCCCCCACAGAGCTTGTATGTTTCAACAGGTTTTGATAAAGCCAGGTGTCAAATGGTTCTTCTCAACCAATACAAGGAAGATTAAACTAGATTGAATGTTAAAACATTGGTTCTTCCTATCCAGATAAAGATCAATGCATCCATTCAACAAACAATATAAAACCAGAAAAGTGATAGAAGAAGAAAGGCCATGATCAAGTTGTTTTTAACAGAAACAATCAGAGAGTAAAGCTTCTCATCAGCTTACCTAGCTACAAATTGTACAAAGCCACATCCTTTACCAGCTGGGATTTTCACATAGATAATCTCACCAAACTGAATACAGATTTGTTTCAATTCCTCTTCCGTGATATTAGGGTCCAAACAGCCAACAAAAATCTGCAACATAAAGGGGGAGAATTAAGATTTACTCCAATTTAGAAGATAGTTACATGTAACAGATAATGTATATTACATACTGTTGTGTTTGTGATATCACTATCAGGAGGTACAGGTGGTAATTGTGGCACTGCATATGTTGTAGCTGGATATAAAGCTGTCAAAGTCATGTATATATGATTCAGTTGGTATTGCAACTTTAAGCACAACATATAATTGAAAAATGATCAATATGCTGCATCAAAATCAGAAAGGCAAGAAGGATACAGGCTTACAACATAAAAAGGAGAAACAAAATAATATACAGAAGCAACGTCCTTTTCACATTAAGTTAGTCAGAATGCAAGAATTTCTAACTTGTCAGGTGGTCCAAAATTGTCCATCATTGCACTCCATCATGTAGCTATTTCAATACTTTCCCTGATTGTTGGAAATATGTACAGAATCAACCGGGGTCAAATGCTGGTTCACTTACAGCTAGCTGTGTCTTGGCATCCAATATGAATTTAACACAGATTGAGCCCAAATGTATATGAAATGTTTTATTTCCAGGGAGAATTTCGTATGGTCATGAGTCATGACCATCTATTCATTATTTTTAACAAAAAAAATAGTATCTAATGCATAAAATAATGTTTTAAAGTAAAAGGGTTTTCAAACATTGACATGGGACTAAACTGATATAGTTCCATTTGCAAATGTAATGGTGGTTATGCCGAGAATAAAACCAGGTGAAACCATTATTTTCTTAAAAGAACCATCAACATAAACAGATAGAAACATGATTAAGGCATGCAAGTCCCAACTATTTAATGTCGACTATATGGACCTTATCACTCCATTAAACAAAGGGTATGTCACTAGTAATATTCAAATTAAATAAATAATTTTTTCACGTTAACTACAGTTTGCTTTGGAATTGTAGAAACATGGGTGTCTAAAAAGAATGACTATTCATTAGCTGAAATATAGTTTAAAATCTCGTGTCTTTTTGCTAATACGGGCGAAGCATTTAGTTCCACCCATGGACCGACACCAGCATAGACACGTCTCCGGCGCCAGCGCACCCCAAGGCCCCTTGGACACATTGCGCAGGCCGACAACGTCGCAGAATTTTTTTTTTTTTGTGTTAGGGGGGGCGGGGGCGGTTGTAACTGTTTAATTAAATAATTTATATTAATAATTTAATCAACTCCATTGGGATCATTTAGATAGGTTTAATTAAAGCCTAATAAAATTATCTCATTAATTAGGCTATATATATATATATACTATTTTTAAATATTTAGATTAAAATTTTTATTTTTAGTTAATATAAAACTATGTCGGCACGACACGATACGGTACCAAAACTGTATCGTTCCCGTTCGAGACCGAAACCACCTCGACACGGGTTGAGATTTTAAACCATGAGTTAATCATTTAAGTTAACTCATTTAAGTGGTAGATGGTGGGATTGTACACTATCTAACCAAATAAGATAGTAAGAAATCAGGAAAACTGTATAGAATGCACAGACGAGAGAAACAAGTTAATTGACAACTAGGCATAAGATAGTGGAGCAACAGGATGGTGGCCACATATCTACCAGATAGGGAGATCTAATTGCATGCATTGACAGTGGGTAAAGAAAGAATATAGTCATTTAGTAGGTTTTGATCTTAAATAATTTAGTTTCATTCTACTGCATCTCTTATTAAGATCTATCAAGGATATAAATATATAGATTGGTATATTTCCTAACAATTTGAGCTTTTGAGACAAGTCATTAGTTAATTGACTTTAACAAGATCCAACATCAATGAATTTAACAGAGAACCATTTCCAAACCTAAGACAAAAAAGATGCAGATGCGCTTCTTGAGGGTTGACATTTCAATGATCAATTGGAACAAAATATTAAAGCATATAAAAGGATACCTCATAGTACCAGTGAGCAACAATAAAGCCATGGACATGGGACTGGCCTAAAACCAATAACTTATCACCATTGAATAATGGTATGTACTAATCATACTAAAAGTTACACAAACCGTTGTTGATATTAGAAGACTAATCAACAAATTCAGTAAGGGGAAAAATCAAGGTTGAATGCAATGTGAACTAAAATTAAATCAGTATTCACAAAGAAAATCGGCATATCAAACTATCAAGAGAACAAGCAAGTATACATGTCATGTGATGAGAAGCAAAAAAAATAGTTCATAATATCAGTATGTCCATTAAATAAGATGGTATTTCCTTGCCTCTCTATAAGAATCCACAATAATATACCAGTTTGATATACTGCAGAAGGACAAATATGCATGGGAGTGTCAATTCCTTGACAAATAGTTAAGGGCACATGACTTGACAAATTCAAGCATCCTTAAATGGTGGCATACTGCTACATGCCTGCCAATAGAAATGATGCATAATGCTAATAGAACAGAGATAAACAGCATTTAAACATAGATTAATATCTTCAACACCATATAAAGATTACCTTTCGCAGAAGGATATTGTGGCTGGATACCAATAGCCTTCTTAGGTGTGGCAGCACTTATTCGCATAGGCCTTGAGGAGCAATAGACGCCATTCATTTCAGTCATTGCACGATTTCTTTCAATCTCATCAGCAAATTTGACAAAGCCATAACCCTTTGAGCGTCCTGTATTAGGATCTGTGACAACCTTGGCACCTCTAACTGATGGATAAGTCACCCGAAATGTCTCTTGTAATAAATAATCTGTCACATCAGGGGCCAAATCACCAACGAAAATGGAATGATCTGGCCCAGCATCAGGACGCCTTTCTCCAATCCCAAAGGAGGCCCAGTTTAGCCTAAAAGTCTGCTCTGTGCCAGGCATTTGTGCCCCATTATATGTTTGCAAAATTCGCTCAGCAGCTGCATGGGTCACAAATTCTATAAACCCATACCCTTCAGGCATCCCTGTTATCTTATTGCGGATGATTTTTACTGACATAACCTGCAAGAATTAAATTCTTCTAATCACGATTACATCTCTATCTCATAGAAAGTTGACTAAGAGACTTATAGCTCCAACATTTCCTACTAGTTAATTGTTTGTTTAAACTAAATTATGCTTGAATTGAGATTTTTGCCACCTATGAGTCTTTGAGTTTCCTTCAGACAGCTGTCAAAAATATTTAATATCTTTATGCAATTAAATTACCTTAGGATAGTGAGTTTAATTTTGTATTTTCTGATAAAAGTTCTTACGCCCTAAATAAATCAATGACTTGAATTTATCCTAAAAGTTTTCTTTTGGCATAATAATATTTAAATTTATTCTATATTCTAACAGATTAATTTGACATTATTGTATTTATCAAGCCATGTAAAATCCATTTATTTGGAGTCAGCTATGGATCCTGTCCACCAACGATCTCTATGCAAGTTTATATTAGTGACAATATTCAAAACATGTTTGGACTTACTAATACATAAATATATAATTTTTGGGATCAACAAGAACAATTAAGATCCTAGGTTTATGACATAATTTTGCATCTCTGTCATGGCCAAACACAATCCACCACTTGTTTAGCTGGACTTGAAATAGGTAATGACGGTGCTTTTGAAAGGTGGAAAATTCTTGGTTTGTTCATATCACTCTTAGGCTAAATCAAATATATGAGGCTATGGTACAATCAGCCATATTTTGGTCAAAGCATTGGGTAAAAAGGAAAAAATCCACTTGCTAAATCAAATATAAGAATGTTGAAATTGATGTGCATTATTAATGAAGCATAGACAGGAACGTTGAAACAGATGTGTAGTATTACTAGACAAGAGAGAGAAAAATCCCATGTGAGAAATTGGATTTAGCCTTAATAGGTTATCAAAAGAGAAAATAAACTAAGATGATATGGATACAATTTATATATTCTATAGTTACACAAATTGAATCAATTAAAGTGAACAAGAGGATGAAAGAATAACAAATACAACTCTATTATAATTTAAGAAAATATCCGAGTGATCTTGTTTGACATAGAAATTCATAAAGATAAATGGTGACAGAAGGTACATGCAGCCAACCCTAATACATGAGAAACTTGACTTAATGTCTAAGTTAACCAAAATGATTTTTCAGACATTCCTTGTCAAGATGGGATGATAGCAGCCAGATTTAATAAATTTCACAATAATCTACCAACAATCTTATTCGATTATTATCCAAAATTGGAAATAAATAAGCAAAAAAACGTGCATAACACCAAAAAAAACATCTTAGAGAGGGTATGAAACCCATTTTAGCATTCAAAATATGAGCCCGCTAGAAGTAAATGATGGAACCCCAAGCAGTGAAACAAGGTAGAAATAGAGAAAAGGTCTGGAAGTGGGCAGAAAACCATCGAATAAAAAGACAGGTATAACTCTAATTAACTACTGAGATAGAATTCCCCTTATCCACTAAGAATGAGGAGAAACCATCACAGCTCTAAAGTTTGAAAAGTGGAAAATTAGCATTATAATTAAGTATCAAAGTAAACCAGACTAAAACTGCATCATGGATTCCTGTTCAGGCATCTTTCCCCGAGGAAACAACATCCTTCAACCATAATGATCGCGGGCGTAAATACTAGCAGCATGAACACAGATTAGAGTTTGACATGACCTAAAGTCTGACGACTACCTTGAATTTCATACTCAAGTTGCTTCAAAGGACCATGCGTAAACCCTAGTGAGGAAACGTTAAAAAAAAACGAAAAAGAAACAGACGAAGAGAAAACATACCTCTCCGGTGTGGGAGAAGCAGCTGTGGAGATAGTTCTCGTCAACCCAGTACTGGAGGTCGCCGATCCACAGGCTGCGGACCTCCTCCAGGGTGGTCGGCTGGTGGTAGCCATGGGAGACGGTGGCAGCCGTGGGTGGGGCGGCGGCAACCCATCCTTGTTGGTGATGCCATTGTTGCTGGTG
>JBBMJZ010000137.1:13002647-13015600 GCA_037833815.1 Zingiber zerumbet
ACTCAACTAAAATTAAATTAAACTTAACTTAAATCAAACTCAAATTAAATTAAATCAATCTTAAATCAAATTAAACTAAACTTAAAATAAAGTTAACTTAAACTTAACTTAAATTAAACTTAACTCAAATTAAATTAAATTAAATCAAACTCAACTAAAATTAAACTTAACTTAAATTAAACTTAATAAAATTAATCAAATCAACTTAATTAAACAAATAAGCCCAAAATTAAAAATCCTGAATCAATCTAAAACAAAATAAAAAGTTAATCAATCCAAATCTAATTACCAAATCTAATTCAATTAATTTGAAATCAACCATTTTAATCTAATAAATATAAACAATCAGACATTAATATTCAAATTCAGCGAAATTAAATTATTATGAATTGAAGGACAAATTAATAGATAGGTTATTTTCAAATATTATATTTTCTATATTAAGTTATGCAAAATTTAAATGCTAGGACTCTGGAATTTACTTTGTTAATTAATTACAAGTATTAATGTTTTTTTAGCTTATAGTTCTATGAATATGTTTTTAAGTGCAAAGTATTATTTCTTTCAAAATTAAAATTAATTTTCTATGGATTAAATTATTTTTCAATAAAAAATATTTTTGAAAATTCATATTTCATACTTGGAATTATTTTTACTTAGAAATTCCAAAGTACTTGAAATTTTTACTTAGAAATTCTATAATTTACATGAATATTCTATGCTTGGGGTTTTCAAAAGTTTTTTTCTTAGATTTTTTTTGAAACAATATGTTGAGTACTTGAAAGATCTCTCTTTTTTTTTAAAAAAAAAAAAAATGTTGTTAAAAATTATTTCCCTCTACTTGGCATCAATATCTAGCTAGGAATCATTTTGAACAACATCCTTACAAATTGCTCTGATTTTCTTAAACCCCTATGTTATTTTTGATATATGTCAAATAAGGAGAGATGAATTAAAGTTAAATATTTTTAAATTTCTTAATTTTAGGGGAGAGTTATTATTAAGGGAGTACATTATTAAAAAGTTTTCTTTTAACAATTCCTTACATTGTATTTAAATTTTTTTCTGTACTTATTTAAATATTTAAGTGTTATATTTTACTTAACTTTGAACTAAGTTGTTATAAATAAAAAAGGAGAGATTGTTAGTGATGGAAGAACCATCTAATTAAATCTATATTTTGATATTGATAAAAGTTCAAAGTTAAGGATTGTTATGATCTAACATGGTTACCTCAGTGGAAGGACAAATCCAGGAATTAAAGTTAGGGGGGCTAGACTTAAGTCATTTACAATATATTGTTCAATAGAGTTGTGCCTTATGAAATTTTAAAACATAAAATTCATCTATAATAGAATCTACATCTATATCCTAAAGGTTATAGAACTCAAAAAATAATATAATCTACCAAGAGAACAACTTTAAAATAATAATTGATTACAACTCATACTAGAAATAACAAAATTACAAACAATGAATGAAAAAGATAAAATAACTTACTTTCTTGAGGTTAAAATCCAAAGTAAGAATGTCTCGATGCCAAATTAACATCGCACACCAGTGTTCACAATTTTAAATTTACAATGCAAGAGATAAAAATGAGTGCAAGAAATAAAAATTCAAGTGGACAATAAGGCATACTAATAATTTCAATTCAGTTTTTTTTACAACTCCACCAAGTACAATAAATAAAAAAGTGACAACATCTCATATTCATTTAATAGATTACTAGATAATGAGAGTAGGGTTTTAGGGTTTAATTGGTAAAACAAACTCTATAATAATCATGCTCTTTAATAATATGTTATAGGAATTAATAGTTGATTAGTTAATTGGTCCACGGTGAATAGAAGCAAACATACGGAAATAAAAGATAGGTAATCTGACATCAAATAGAGAAGGTGAAGCTTTTTTACATCAAAAAAAAGATGAAGTTTTCTGAGTTTTATTTCTAGTTTGTTAAAATAACAAACAAACCAGTCAATCAAAATTTGAAACCATCATTAAAATAATACTAGTTCAAGCCTTTGACAGTTTCGTAGCTTGGCAATTGGCATCTAACTATTCTATTCGCAAGAGCCATCCATCCGTGGGAGATGCTCAGAGGACAGAGGTGAATGGTGATCTTTTGATTCGTGACTTTAAGTCTTAACAAAACAACTGAGAAGAGAAGAGAACTAGAGCCTAGAGAGAACTGAAGAACTACTTGAGATCTAGATTTATTGTTGCCGACTCATTGTGGAGATTGTTGTTGTTGCTCGCTTGTTGTCGCCCTTCATCATCAATGCATCGTGGAGAGAAAGCGACAAAAGGGAAAAAACCTAAAACCTTATTAAAAAAATGGATTGGGTAACAGAATTGGTTGGGCAACTAGGCTAGGCTACAACCCAATACAACCCCTATGATGATCCGTCTATGCCTGGGTATGCAGAAAAGTTTTAGTTGAGGTTAGGTAAAAAAAGTCATGGTCAAGTGGATTGGGCAAGAAGTCTTGTTTAAGAGGATTGGGCAACAAAGTCTTGGTCATGTCGACTGGGCAGAAGATTTGGCAAATCAAGGACATCGGACAGAAGCCCTTGGGTTGCGAACACTAGGCAGAAGTTTAGGCGAGTCGAGAATCGGACGTCTAGCAGGAAGTACTAAAGGTCAAAATCGGATGTTGAGCAAAAGTCTAAACATGTATGGAGAACCTGATATTTGGTAACAAGTATATTCTCCAAAGAGGAGTAGGTGAGAACGCATTTCTTGTTGAGGGAACAGCAGACATCAGTTCAATCTAGGGTTTCATGGCAAACCTAAAAGTCAGGACTAGTCAGTCTAAATTGGACTGACCTGATTACATTATAATTTCATATATTTGTTATGCTAACTTTATGATATAGGTATTAGATTTCTAGACCAAGATGGTTCATGCTCCTGGAAGGGATCCATGCGCTTAGAATTGAGGTGTCTGGAAGGAATCTAAGCGCTTGGGACAGGATAATGCCTTGAGGAATGAAGTCTCATTCGATCAACACTATGTCAGCTATTGAGACGCCTAGAAGAATAGAGGCGTTTGGGTTAGGATAAGCTGCAATAAGGACAGATCCAAATCAGATATCTCCGAATAGAGGCACCTCAATGAGAATAGAGGAGCATGTATGAAGCTATAATAAAAGAAGGTCTTGAGATGTAGTTTCAACACAACTTTTCAATACAATCAAACAAGGTCTGTGCTGCTCGGAACTTTGATTATGACATTGCAACATTGCTCTGGCAATTATGCTCTACCCCGGATTTCTTGAATTATTGTCGGTATACTTATTGTTTATTAAAGTTAATTATATTTTATATTCAAAGCTTTGTAATTTTCGAGCCATTAGTGAATTTCCTAACAAAAACACTAAACGAGTGTGAGCCTTAGAGTATAAGTCATTAAAGACTTTGAATTAAGTAAAAGAAATTGTGTTAGCTTTTATTTTTATCTTTCTTATTTCCATTGTGTTATCTCTTGACTTTTACAAAAAAAAAAAAAAAAATGAAAAAGTGATTCGTGTTATTCACTTCTCCTCTAACGCGGTTTTCCATCTAATAATAAAAGGAGTGGTCTAAATTATGTAAATCATCGAAATGACGTCCATTTTTTGAAAAAAATAAAAGGCCGCCCACTAAATATTTTATTCCAATAATACTTTTACTTTTAGTGCTATTGTACAACTACTACTAACTTTTTCAATATGTAAAAGCTACTTTATAATGTGTAATATTTTAAAAAATTCTACTATAGTATTATAGTAATCATATATTTAGTAGCTTGTACACATTGTTCCCAATAGTTGCTACAATTGTTTTCAAATAATTTTAACCAATTTAAAATGATTTTGATGAAATTTAAATAATTTGATTAAATTGGTAAAGAGTATATTGATATAATAGTGTTCAAAATTTAGGATTTAGATTTAGTTACAATTGTTTTAAAGGATTTTAATTAATTTAAAGTGATTTTTTTTTGATGAAGTTTAAATAATTTTAATTAAGTTAGAAAAAATTATTTTGATATAATAGTGATTTATGTGTATTAATTTTAATTAAAATGAAATAATTAATTTTTCATATTGTACCAACTAACTAGTAATTTCTATATGTTATAGTAGTCGTCGGTAATTTCTATACAATTATAACAAAAACTTTAAACTTTACCATCTTGAATCTAAATTTTCTTAATACTGTTATTTCAGAATATTTTTTACCAACATAATTAAAATCACTTTAATTTTTATTAAAATTATTTTAACACCATATACTAACTACTTAGTAACTTTTTTATATTATAGTAGCTATTGTTTAATTTTTCATATTGGAGTAGTTAATCATAACTATATAATAGCATTGTAAGTAAAGAATAATATTGTAATAGCTATATGTAGTTACAACAATAAAGTTAGATAAGAGATTTTTTGGAGATGAAAATTATATGTGGTGTTTTTTCTAAGGGACGTTTGTTTTTTATGATTTATATAATTTAGGGTGTTTTTTTTTTAAAACTTTTTATTTAAGAAAAAATTCTGTGTATTATTTATATTATTATGAATTAATAAAACACACACGCTCAAGCTTGCGTAGGCGCGTAGGTTTTCACCCACGTTATCCTACTAAACAACGAAAAGCAAAATGCAGAGTTTTTCTGCTGCGTAACGCACGGTCGACAAAAAGGGGGCGCTTCCTTTCCACCGCACTAGAGGAAGGCAGGCCGCCCGCTGCTTGCTCTTCTCGGGGAGAGGAGAGGAGAGGAGAGGAGAGGGTTGTGCATCAAACAACGGGGAGAGGAGGGGGCGCTTCTCACTTCTCGGATCTGCTGTGCTTGCTGCTCAGATTGCACGCCAGAAGCAGCGAGTTGAGGGGAAGAGGGCACTGATCATAGGTCTGGGCTCCCTTCATGCTGTTGAATCTGTCTTTTTGTGATCTATGTTCGTGCGATCGTTTGGCAGGCGTTCTTTTATTTGAATGATTAATGGGTAGATAAACCAAGGGCTCTACTAAACGTTCTGCGAATTTTGTGCTGTTCCTCTTTCAAATTTTCGCTGCAACTTTGAGAGGCTACTATCGAATTGCCATCGAAACCCTGTTTCTCGTTGTGATTTGGTGACCATGTCACATGATCTGTTGAGATCTAGGTGTTGTGCGTGTTTCAAACTACGGGCTGCTGCCGAAACCAAGGTTGTAGCTAAGCTGTGAGGTCAGGACATGGGGACTCGGATGGTCTGTGGCCGTGTACTGCAGCCGATCAGATGGCTGCAGATTGCAGAACCCGGGTAGAAAGGTGGAGATTGGTACTGGGATTCGGGAGGAGTTTCATTATTGGTAGCGTAGGTCCAGTTCGATTTTTGCACATGACCTTTATTACTGATATTTTGTTCCTATGTTGTAAGTTAGATAACAAGGTGATAGTGTGGTATGTCTAGTAAGTATGAACGTTGAAAACATCTAGTTTGAAATCTGAACATGTGAACTAGTTTGTACATATCCTTGCAATAATGTGATAGTTGGTTAAATGAGTTTTATGTATCTGTCCATTGGTTAGATAGTATTCATCCATTGAACCTTTTTAATTTCTCCAATTTTTTCATAAGGTAGAGGGATTGTTACTTGGTTTGTCAAGTGGATTGTTCTCATTTTTGTCTTAAACGAATATTTGTCGACAATGCAAGTTGGACGAGTGAGTGATTCTAGATTTTTTTTCTTGGAATTGATTTCATCATTTAATAAATTAGAGAAAGACAGGTACACATTGGTGTTCTTGTTATGTGGTTAACAATCTATTGATTTTCAGGCAGACAGATAGAGAAGGGGAAAGTGAGTCATTCGTTGTATCTTGTTACACTTGTGTTGCATATTATATGCTTGGTGTATATTAGTTAATCAAGGCAAATTTCTAGTTTGCTTAAATGATGCATTAGCACTCTTGTTTGTTATTGGTCATTATTGTTGTGTTAAGCAATGTAACCCCATTTGGCATATTATTATTATTATTTTGCTTTAGATTCAAAGGCATATGGGGTATTCCATTTGCTAGATAGAGGCACTTAGAATTATTCAGAACCTAGTAAATGAAGTTGGTTGCTCTGTTACAGAGTGGCTAAACTTGCCAACAAAGTGCATTTTGTTGTTATATTGAATTACAAATTTTCTGACTCAGAAATGGCAAACGTTTAGTTTCGTGTGGTTGGCTCTTCCAGTTTCAAATTAATATATTTTCTACCGAGAGACAAGTTATATATACTAGAAGTTAAAGACATGAAGTACATGCTTACCTAAGAATAGGTATTTTTGAATGCGTTGGTTGCTCTAGATGTTGAAGATTTTAAAATCTTTTGCACTGTTTTCCCTCTATAGTGAGGTATAATCGATTCATTCTGGATTTTGTGCCACTTCATTGAGGATGAATAAACTCGCAGAATATCAACTTTCTTGTATTGTATTTTTTCATTATCAGTGGTTTAGATTTTATCTTATCAATGATAGTAATATATTTGTTAAGCTGGCGGATCAATATTATATCAGGGTTTCAGCAAAACTGATCAAACTTTGTCTTTGACAGCTATAATTTATTTGAGCCTCAAGCTGTAATAAGGCTCCAATGGCTGCATCTGAGGAGAACAGCTCTTTGTTCTCGATCTTTATACTCACAATCATGGCAATACCTATAGTGCCTTATACAATCCTCAGGCTGTGTCGTGCTTGTACTAAGAAAACAAAGAGTATTCATTGCCAGTGCAACGTATGTTCCCATTCAGGGAAGTACCAAAAATCCATTTTCAAACGTGTATGAGTGACTCTTCCATGATGGTTCTACTCAGAAATTTGCTTTGCCTTTGACATAATGTTATTTTGTGATATTCTGCAGATATCAAACTTTTCAACTTGTAGCAATCTGACACTTTTGCTGCTTTGGGTTGTCATGGGGATCCTAGTTTATTACATCAAACATATAAGCCGCGAGGTATATTAAATTGAATTCTGTTACCTAATCTTACAAAAATATTTGAATTTTTAGTTTCGAAACAACCACAAGGTTCAGGCTTCTTCTAATGTGACTTTGCTTCTAGCAACATCATTGTCCAATATCCACGGAAGCTATAAGACATTTTAATGATGATGCAACGTCTTTGCTTAACATAATTGTTTCTTGTTAGTTATGGATTTTATAACTTCCACTTTTTATGTCACTAAGATTTAACGATGGAACTACTGATCACATGTACATTTTAGTTTTTGTGTTGCATATGAACACATCATCTGATTACCCATGTTTTGGCAATGACATTTAGCATTCTTTCTCTCACTAATTTCCTCACATATGATCGTTCTTTTACTTTAGCCTTCTGTGTGTTTCTTGTCAATTAATATCTAGGTAAAATCTTCTTGATATATTACTATTTCTTTATTTCCATCTTTCTTGATATTTTTTTTTGTGCAGTGTGTTAATATTTTCTTGTCATGATAAATCTTAGTTGAGGAGGATCTTTGAACTGGTTCCTTAATTTGTAGAGCCTCCTTTGTATATATAGGGAAGGTAAATTATGTAATGCCTTAGAAACAACACAAAACTAATAACCTAATCTATACTCTCCACTTAAAACTAATATCCCAGTTTGCGCTCTCCACTTAAAACTAATTACTCAGTTTACAGTCTCCTCTCAGTTAGAGCATAGATATTAATCAGGGCCAACTTATTACACAATTTGACAAGTTGTGAGACATCCAAAGGCTTAGCAAAACATTAGCTAGAGGAGCAATGAAACACAATTATCTTTGAGAGAAATATTTTAAAATGAGTGACATTCTGATGTATAATGTGCATGAACGATGATTGGATTCTATATAATTTACTGATTTATTGTTAAAAAATATTGACTCCAAAAATCTGATGCTAAATTCCTCCAGTGGAGGCTGCCCACATTGTATGCTACCATGCCTAGTATAGTTTTGGTACGTATTTACTTCTAATTTAGATCTATACAAATAAAGAAATATCTGCCTTAATAGTTGGTTATTACATACATATTAATTACACACGTATATTAAAACATATCATAAAATGTTAAGGACTCTCCTGTTAAAACAAGAACAGCAGATGAACCATCATATTTACTAATATATACAACAACATCAACCGCAACCAAGCCTCATCCTATTAGGCAGGGTCGGTTATATGAATCTTCCTACTCCATTAAGTTCTATCTCCTACTATATCATTATCTATATTTAAATAAATTTAATCCTATTTTATCATTGCTAACCAAATATTCTTTGGTCTTTCTTTTTGTTGTTTAATGTCCGTATTTGTCATAGTTTCACATCGCTTAATTGGAGCATTTATTTGTCGTCTAAGTACATCATATTTACTAATGTATAAGGTTAAATATTGGCTGCATATAGAGCAAAGTTTTTGAAATAGTAAAAAAAAAAGATGCTAAAAGAGAAAAAAAAAATAGTAAATGAAAGCACTGAAGCATTCTTAATAAATTAAAGTATTAAGCGACTCTTCATCAAGCTGTAAATTAAATCTATGCAAGTAATTAAACTATATGCGCTTGGTGGACGAAGGTGGAGGATGAAGCAGATGAAGGCAAAGGAAGAAGTCGATGAAAGCAGAGAAAAAGGCAGATGATGACAAAGGAAGAGGCAGACAAAGGCAGAGGAAGAGGAGGAATAGGTGGGCAAAGAGACACCCCGATAAGTTTGATCATGAAACTGGATCCTAGTCGTGCTTCATTTAAAGTTTCACAGTGCCGCAATTGTGCGTTGTTTGTTTGCAGATGCTTGTAGAGGGTGAAGGCGAATCTTGAGACCATGTCTCGAGCCATTCTGCATGCTGGTTGATGGGTGCCCGTGTCGACCGGAACAAAATGAAACCTTAAACCATACCTACATGATCACACATCCACAATGAACCATGGCTCTGAACTTGACATCTATATTGGTGATCACTAACAAATCCAACACAATCTACTTTAACATAGGCTTCGTTTTGGTTTCCTGATTTTCAATATAATTTGTCCTTCTCATGGAGTATTTTTGATGGAATGAATAATTTGCAGTGCAACTTATCAACAACTTTGTGAGGACTGCATGTACTAACACAACTAAGCTTTACATTCTTTGAGTGATTTACAGTTTAGAGTTTAGACTGGATTTTATATTATTGTTGTTGATTCTGTATTTCTACTGATTTTCAGATTCAACCATTTGAACCATTTAGCATTCTGGGATTAGAGCCTGGAGCTTTAGATTCAGAGATAAAGAAAGCATACCGAAGGTTGTCAATTCTGTATCATCCAGATAAAAATCCTGATCCAGGTAGTTCTTCTGGTTTGCTTACCATTTCATTCGATTTTGTAAAATTGGAAACTTATTGGCATTTTGCTGATTCAAACCACTTTCTGTTTCAGAGGCCCATAAATATTTTGTGGATTTCATATCCAAGGCATACCAAGCATTGACCGATCCTCTTTCTCGTGAAAATTTTGAGAAATATGGTCACCCAGATGGAAGACAGGTAGCTTTATTATTTGTTTGTAATGTATTCTATTTTTTGCATGCTTCTGTATGTTATTTTCCTTCTATCATCTTTCCTTTTTTTTTTTTGAGTTTTAGGTTCTGGCTCATTTAAGAACAATCTAACAACTGCATTACTGATTACAGGGGCTTCAAATGGGGATTGCTCTACCTCAGTTCTTACTTAATTTTGATGGGGCATCTGGTGGTGTACTATTGCTTAGCATTGTTGGAGTTTGTATATTGTTGCCTTTATTGATAGCAGTTATATATCTCTCAAGGTCATCAAAATATACTGGAAATTATGTTATGCATCAAACTTTGTCCACATACTACTATTTCATGAAACCTTCTTTGGCTCCAAGGTATGTACTGTTAACTGGTAAATTCATTTGCTTAGTTTCTGCTATTCTTGATGCTAGAACTAATTTACTTTTCTATTAAGCTTTAATAAATATATTGATCCAAACACTTATTGACTAAATGGTATTTTTTTTACTTGTCATTTTAAATGTCCATGTTTAAAGGCCTATTGTCTTTGTGATATTGTTCAACTTTAAATGCTTGTGTTGAGCTGAGCAGGAGTGCCAATTTATGTGTGAGATTTAATTTTAGAACAATAACTTCACACTATATTGAATGCTAAAATACCACAGCTAGTTAGAGGTTGGGTTCTGAAAAATGAGGAACGGATTAGCTAACTGCTGTGCTCTTGAAGCTGAGAAAAAGCTGGGTTTACACTAATATGGAAATAATATTTTTAATAAGAATATGGCTCGTCAAATTGAAGTAGGCAATACATAGACAAGAATGCTAAGATGGATTGTGGGGTTACTAGAAAAATAAAATAAAAAATAGTACCACGTTATAGCAATTACGTGTAGCTCCAGTATATTAAAAAATAAAATAGGTATATAAATGTGGGGAATACAATTCATAACTTTACATGCTGAACGACAAAGTTGAAGGCAAGGATTGAAATGCCGTTCTGTGTCGCCTGGCACAGACAATTGGAAGCGAAACCGGCACCTTATGCGCGGTAGCTTCGAGCACGCGTCTCGAATGCATCGCTGGACGCCGGCACCTTACGCACGGTAGCTTCGAGCCCGCGTCCCGAATGCATCGCTGGACGCTTCCAGCGCCACTGGAGGTGTCACCTGACGCTTCCAGTGCCATTGGAGGCGTCACCAAGACGCTTCCGGCGCCACCGGAGGCGTCGCCAGACTCCTCCGACGCCACCGGAGGTGTCGCGAGGCGCCTGAAGCATCACAGGCGCCTGAGGTGCCACTGGAAGCGTCGTCGTACGCTTCCTGTGCCACCGAAGGCGTATGGGGCTTGTCGCAGGTGCGCGTTGCAGGCGTGTGCCATAGGCATTGTGCAAAATTAATATGATTCAAACAATTCTCATTAAGTGTGATATTTTAAAGAGATTTTCATAAACCATAATTAAATTATCTCAATAAAATATAAAAAATATATTTATTTTTTTTTAAAAATAAAAATTTTATTAAATGATATTTTGAAATTATTTTTAAGTTTTAAATTAATATTTTAATATTTTTTATTATTTTAAATATATGTTATTTAAGTTGATAATTAATTAAATGAATAAATAGTTAATTTATATCATTATTATATATAAAATATCATCTCTGTATTAATTTATATAATTATGATTATTTAATCTGGGCATTGGAGAACTATACCTAAGCACGCACTCCTTTTAGTATTAGCAACGTAACATATTATAATATATTAATTTTAATTCGAATTATTAATAGATTATTTTTCTTTACAGAAAACTATATTTAATTATTTTTTCTAACAATATTAAGTTGTTTAATAATGAAGAACATATATAAAATTAATATACAACTTATTTTAAACTATACACAATAAATATATTTATCTAATAATTATTATATATAAATAAAAAAATACTGAAACTGTATCGGCACAGCACGATACAATACAGAAATCGTATCGTTCCGGCCTGGGATCGAAACCTCAGCACGGATAGAAATTTTAAACCTTTGGTTGAAGGCACAGAGGGTAGAGTGATATTAAAATTACTAGTTAAATTAAATGATTGAAAAGATCTGAATGTGCCATCAATTTATCCTTTCACAAATTCAATGGAGGAATAAAGGATCAATTTAACTGATCTCAAGCAAACTACTATAGCTTGATGATGAGATTGAAGTAGATCAGACCAAGCTGATTTGATAAATATAAACGTTCTATCGGGAAATATTTATTCATGCACAAAAGTCCATACTTTTCTTGGGCCAGAATGGTTATAACACAGATTTCCACCACAGAACCTTATCAAATTTGTGTGATCAGGTAGATTTATGTTTAGGATGGAATAGGTTTTCAACAATTGTTCCAGGTTGTTGCATCCTTCTTGCATATAATATTGCCAAATCAAGATAAGTTTGGCACTTCAACATAAATGTATTAGAAATATTTCATGAACTTTGAAACACAGCATACAGACAGAAAACTTTTTTCCACTTAAATTTCTTCTATTTGATAGTTTCTGCAGCCTTGAGGAAAAACGAGCCATCAACAAAGCGAGTGATGATGACATGATTTCAGTTTGTTTAATTGAATAAAAAAAAAGAGATCTCTATGTTATCATCTTCTGTTGGATAGTTCTAGTTAACTCACCACAATCATTAAGACTGTGTTTCTTATAGCGGGATGCCAGAAAGTGGAGTAGATAAAACAAAGACAGAAATAGGGTAGAAGAGAAGTGATAGAGTGATTCCTTCGGGTTATTTCCTTGAGGGGGGAAGAAACATAACTTTTTCCCCGGCATTTTTTGGTTTGGTCCAGAGTAAAGAATTATCGATTTATTATTTTTTTCAAAAAAATTAATAATAAAAATATTGAAAAGATAAAATATAATGAAGTTATCGTTTAAAAAATAAATAAATATAATTGCAGCTTGTTGATGTGTTTTTTCCCAACATAGGCAGAGCCAAAATGGAAAATGAAAGAAAGGGCAAGAATGTTTTCTCTGCGTGTCTTTCCTTCTAATTTCCCCACCTTTCTCACTGCCTTTGTTTCCTCAGGTCCTTCTTCTGTAGGAAAGATGGCATAAGTCTACTCTCCATTAAGGATCTTGCTGTTGTCAGGCACATGCACTAGTTGAAGTGAACTACGTGGTAGAGTTTTTTTGCAAGTAGATTTTGACAGATTCCCAATTCAGCATTCACAATCTCCTTTTAATCAGTTAATTATTTATTATTATTATTTTTTTTTAAAAAAAGTTGTTGCTATGGCTGATAAAAAGAAGGTACTAGGGGTAAAGATTAGTCTGAAGGAGATTGACCCAAAAATTTAACTCAAATTATCATTTCTTAAACTGGCTATCCAGAGTAATGGAGGCAAGAAGATTATTCTGGCAG
>JBBMJZ010000137.1:13044739-13086272 GCA_037833815.1 Zingiber zerumbet
TACACGTTCCCATTTTTTCTCTTCCACTTTTGTATACACGTTTCCCTCTTTCTCTCCCATGTTCATAATACACGTTCGCCTCTCTCCTTACTATATAATCTCTCTCTCTCTCTCTGTGAAAAAGAAGAAGAATGAAAAAGAGAATTTTTGGTGAAAAATTCGATAGTTCATTTTTGTGAGAAAAGTTAAAAGAGTTAGCCCACACTTTTGTCCATCCGTTGATTCGAAGAATTGGCGAGGAAGATCGTGGCGTTGGAAGAACTCCGGCAACCTGCGAAGAACTCCGGCGACCTGCGAATCTTAGGCACGAACTCAAGGTAAAGATTCTAATTTTGTAGAATTATAAAGAAAATATTATAATGTTTGCACGTTGAATTATAAGAAATTTTATAATTAAACAAGATCTTTTATTCGATCTAAATAAAATTATTTTATCATAAAAAATTTTAAAAGACGTTTAATCTATTTTTCACACCTTCCATTATGCATCGAACAATTAAATACCAACCGAAGCTGCCTTAAATCATCACCAGCTAGCAGAGTTGCTTGCAATCATTTTTTTTATTTCCTCTTTTTTGACAATATCTAAGATAAGATCCCATGATCGTAGATTCAGTGACGTAAGCAAGATCTATAACCAATCTCTCGAGCCACAAACTCAATCTTTTTCTTGGTCTCCAAAGGCTCAAACGCAGCAGGCGCCGCCGGCGGCCGCCTTGGCCTTGGCCTTTGCTTTAGGATCCTTTGGCCAGTGCGAGAAAGTGCGGGCGGCCGTCAATTTGCGGCCGCTGCTTTTTTTGGATTCCTAAGGAATCTTGTTTGGAATTCTGCCAGCAGCATCTCGTTGGAAAAAAGGAAGAACACAAAAAATTACACCTTTTTTCTTTTCTTTTTTTTGTTTTAAAACTTTGTCTTTGATTTCTAGTCCACCCAAAAGAGGATGGAGATCGCAGTATCTGACTAATCAAATTCTACTTTTTCTTCTTCTAGTTCTGAAATTTATTTGCTTTTCCCCCAAAAGTTTGTAAAGATTCCACCATGAAAAAGTGAGTTGAAAATAAGAAAAAAGGAAAGAGAAAATGTGGGTAGGTGAAAGTGCATCCTGTTTAACAATTGAATTTGAGTTTTAAATTTGTTTAAAACTATAAAAGAAACTCAATTGATTGGAAAATTAGCATGTGATTTTTTTCCTTTAAAACTTTTGTTTACAACTTAAATAACTTATTTTGACTCAAATAGATTTACTTTGAAAAGGGATTCTCAGAGAATATTTATATAATTATAATTTAGTAAAAAACTAAAGATAGCAAATACGACATATTAATTTTTTTTTTTAAATGTTATAAATGATACATAATATTGTAAGTTATCCATTAAATTTATTAGGCAACAATACAAAGGACGTTTCTTTTTAGAATAGTTAGAGGTGTGATATTTTTTTATTTATTATAAAAAGGATGTCTCCTACTATCTTTATATTTTACTCTGTGAATTTGTCATTATGTCTGACGTTATAACCACTATAAATTTATAGTTGCTATACAAATATAATAATAATAATTTTATAATTACTATAATTATAATAACTATCGTCTCATAATTGTCATAATAAGTATTGATCAAAATAAATTATTTATATTATATAAAAAATAATTAATCAGATCAGGTAACATTAAATCTGGGGCGATCAGTACGACTCCACGAAAATTTTCCATTAGCAGCTAGAGTAAATCGGGAAGTGCTCATAACAGGCGGCTTAGAAACCTAACATTCCTTAATTATGTGTCCCATTTAAAAAAGATGTCTATAAATACACTATAATTAAGAATTGAATCGTGAATATCGGGATAATAATTGGGCGTCCTTCTATTGTATTATATTCTTAATGGTAAAATTATCTATATTATAATAGTTATAATTCATAGCTACTGTAATGCTGGCAAAAAAAACTTGAAGCGCTTATATTACAAGAGTCGGAAATTGTAATTACTTCAACATAATTTATTTGTGAGTTAAAATTATTCATGTTGTAGTAATAAAATTGTAATTACTTCAACATAATTTATCTGTGAGTTAAAGTATTAGTAACAATGAATCCTAACGACTATAATAATACCAAAAATAAATGCACCATCGAAAAGTTAAATATACTGGATAATAAATGAAAGAGATGTCCAAGAAACATTCTTTTCTCTAAGTTTATTTGAATCAAGCTCGTTAATGTTCAAACTAATTTATGTAATTAATTTTTAAATGTTCAAGTTCCTTTTCTCTTTCTTGAATGATTACAAACAACATAAAACTAAAAAAAACACATATGTAATTACGCTCCTCATTAATTAACTACTTAATACATAAATATTTCATTTCGCCCCCTATACATTACTTTCACTTTTTCAAAATGCTCTTTTGATTTTCAATTATTAGATTCCATCTAAACTTTTTCACACAATTTCAATTTGACATAGAGATTCTCCTTTAGGTCAGTTTACTTAGGAGAGCAGAAATTAAAACTTAGGAAAAGTTTCTGTCATTTACTTCATTAAAATTTTAAGATGAAAGAGAAACACAATCCATCAACGGATGATTTTGGAGCCAAAATCGATCATCTCAAAATCGGACGGAAAACAGCAGATGGAAAAAAAAATGACGCATGTACCCCTTTTCGTTCACAAAATTACACCATATGCCAAAAAAAATATGACGCATGTACCTTTTTTAACTCATAAAATTATACCATATACCTAAAAAAATAATACATGTACGCTTTTTTATTTACAAAATTATATTACATGAGTCCATCTTCCTCTATCAAGAGAAATAAACATGCAAAGAAAAGGATTTATTCATCATTTCTCTTCTTTTCCTCTAAGGATAATTTTCTATTATAAATTTCTTTTCTTTCTCCATCCACGTTTCAGAGTAAACAAAACATTAAAGAAATGGTGAGAGATTTTGAAAATATATGGGCATGTTGATAATTTTGAGATTTTAACAAAAATTTTGTAAGAGGTAAATTACAGGGATGGCATTGAAGTTTCCCTAGCCTTGGAACGGCCGGTAAACCTTGATGTCGCTCACGACTCCGGCGATCGAGCCAGCGGCCGAGGCGACGGTGATGGCGAGGCACGCGAGGCTCAGAATCTGGAGGCACACCCACCTGGTGCTCCACCGTTCCACCTTCCTCTGCACTATGTACATCTCCACCGGGAAGTACACCGTGAGCGGCCAAAACCCCAGAGCGCCCAGCAGCCCCACCACGTCGTTGAAGAACGGCAGCAGCATCGACACCACCGTGGTCGCCGCCGCGAACCCCGTCCGCCACGCCACCCTGAAAAGGTTGATCTTGTACTTGTACCCCTTCCCGCCCGGCCACATGGGCACCTCGATCTCGTTGCAGACGAATCGAGAGTCCGGCCACGTCGTCGTCGCCAACTTCTCCACGAAGGCGAAGAGGGGCTGGCAGTAGACCTGGTAGGCGCCGACGAGGTGGACGACGATGGCGACGTTGGCGATGTCGAGGAGCCAGAAGGGGTTGTAGAACCCGAAGCCGGTGAGGAGGTTCCCCGGCGCCAGGTCGCCGAAGGCCGCGTAGCCCATGCATCCGCAGAGCATGTAGAAGACGGTGGTCACTGCCACGCTGATCACCGTCGCCCTCTTCATCACCTTCGCCTCCGACGGCGCTTTGATCGTGTCCTGAAATCGTTCGTCAAAATGCCAGAGTGAGTGTCTACACCCACACACACACAAACACTGTTTTCTCAATCGAAACCTCTCTCATTTCGATCAGGTACCTGGATTTCAATGAGGATGATCGAGTAGGAGTAGGCAAACGCGATGTCGCCGAAGGCTTGGAAACTGCGCCAGATTTTGTCCATTTGGCCAACGGCGGCGATGCTGATTCCGGTGAGACTACCTTTGAATCCGCCATTTTCTGATAAAAGAAGAAGAAGAAGAAGAAGAAGAAGAATTTAGACTCCCGAACTTATTTCCCATGGAACTGAATCGAGTTGGACGATCCAACTTCAGCTTACTTATCACTTGGACGATGCTGAGCCCAAGGCCGATGGAAGAGTAGGTGAAGGACATGACGGCGGCGACGATGGACAGCCACCAAACCTGGTCGAAGTCACGAATCTGCGAGAAGATGATCTGCACCACACCGAACATGATCATGTAAGGGTTGCTGTTTACTTCACAGGAGGCGTCGTCGTCGTCTGCATTCTTGTGGAAGCAATTCGATCTTTTCACCGCCCTGTTTCGACACAAAACCAACCTCAAACACTCGCCTTCCAAGACAGATAGCAGATAGCTCGATGACACAACTGTACGATCAATTTACTCACACCATGCTAATGGAAGCAGCGATGGTGTACCCAATCGCGACTCCGACGATGTTGAGGTACTGAAGACAGCCGCACAGCTTCACCTGGAAGCCATCTGTTTGGAAATGGAGGTTAGTAAAGACTGTAATTTTACAGAGTTCGCTTCTCCTTTTTTCAGTGAATACCAAGGTTGGCACGGACGGCGTCCATGTAGGTGTAGTTGCGCTTGCCGGCAGCGGGATCACCGGAGCGGTAGCAGTCGGAGAGGAGAGCAGATGTGTAGCAGGTTGCGAAGGAGAAGAGAAGCATGGCGGCCGGGCCAACGACCCATCCGAGCTGACCGACGGCCCAGGCCAAAGAGAGCACTCCAGAGCCGATGACCGCAGTCACGATGTGAGCGCTTGCAGTCCACACACTGCCTGCGAAGATGATAACTTGAGAACAAAAAACTAGTGAAACAGTGGAACTGAAGCCTTCTGTGATTTCTTACCAGTCCTCTTGGGACGGCCATCGTCGTCGAAGCACTCGGAAGCTCCCTGCGAGAGGCCAACTTCTAGTGCTGCCTGGTGGCAGTAGATGGCAGCACCGATCTCATCCATCTTCGAACTGCAGCTGTTGCACTTCAGTTGCACTGGACCTGAGCAGCTCTTTATAGTGGCAAAATGGAAATAGTGAACAGAGGTCATCTAAGGTGGACTCGGTGGATTCCATAAAGGTACCACTACTCATCTCTCATTAAAGGTGATGACCACAACAGCCTTCGTGTCTCACCACTGACCTCGTCGGATTGTTAATGTGCTTGTAGTATCCCCACTCCCATTAACTCGTAGGTAGGTTGGGGTGGGAGCAGTGGCAGGAACTAGGAAGCTTCCAACTGAAAAATGATAACAGAAAAAGCAACACGAGAATCCAATCTCAAATGCATCAGCAAGTAACTGACTGTAGAAGCATGTTGGTCAAGAGATTTAGTATTCGATTATGTTTTAGAAGTTGCTATTACTCGAGGGCAATCGAATCATACAAACACTGAATGAAAATATCAAAATTTATTTATAAAACTATGCAGATGGAGGTGCAGGGTATCTACGGTGTTATGGTGTGTTTGTTTCAGACTCTGATGGTCGCCACATTGACTTCTGAGCATACAACAATCCTTCTTTGCCCTTTGAGAATGTCATTCGGATTTTCCAGTGAAGAGATTTAGCAAGATTCTCTATTGAGGAAATTGTATCGACATGGTCTCTTACGATCAGATTTCCTCCGGGTCTTAGCATCCGGTCTACCTCGACAATTACGGGCAATATTGGGCACCTATAGAATGACATCAAAAAGTTAGCAAGTGAAGAATGCAAGTTTGAAGCATGTATTTTATATTCATCGCCATCATCAAATTTTATGAGTTGTGAGCATTGGACCTTAAATTTTTGGAGTATTTGATTAATGAAAAGAGTTTTCTTCTTCTTCTTATTTTTAATAATTAGATATCCAGTTCTTACGATACAACTAATCCTGTTCTTATGGAAGTTTCCAGGATAAATCGACAAATGCAAATGGGTCATGACGGGCAACCTAGTGTCACAAGTAATTCGAACTCCTCAAGTGTAATGTGCCCGAGTAAGATTCCAACCCTTATTGCATAGGGTCTATCTTATTCCTTATTCATGAACAAGCATTTTTATGTTTGCTTGCATAAACATCCATTGGATACCCATTGCATAGGCCTGACACACCTATCAAATTAAGGAGTTGGGCGGTCAAACAAGTTGGTCGAGTTAAATAGGTTGGTTGTTGAACTTGTTTAGGGCAATTGTGTCAATCTAGTTGAACAAGTGGAGTGAACAACTCAGATTGGACGAGTCAAGACAAGAAGGTAGGCTAGATTGGTTAAATGAGCTAGTCTAGATTGAGTGGGCAAACTTATTAAGTCAAACTAGATCGAGCAAGTGGACCAATCAATGTAGTCAAATTAGGCGGGTTGCCATTCAAATTGTGGGATCAGGTGTGGTTTAGGTTGAATGAGTTGTTAGATTAGGAAAAACAATCAAAGCGCTAATAGGACAAATCAGGTCATGGGCATAATAGATGAGGCATACCGATCTAGGCAGAATGTAGGAACTAGGCATTAGGCAAGTGGAACAAAATATTTTAAGCAAGAATATTTATCATTGTGAAAAGTATTTTTGTTTATTCTTTATAATTTCCTATACTTATTTCATGTTTGATTCTATGAACAAATTTGAGGAATGTTTATTCCTAGGAATATCATCATTACCAAAACCTGAAGTCTTAATTATTTGGGATTAACTTCATGAATCATGTCTTACCTATGAATATAGTTAGTTTAATGTTCCTTATTGAGCAATAACTTTAGTGGGCCAGTTTTATTTTAGAAATCCAAAGGTTGCAGTAAATAAATCTACTAGAAATAAATTCTCTTTTAACTCACTAGCATATACAAGAGTTAAAAAATGTACTAGTTTGTGAAAGATTATAATAGACTAACCTCTTCTTCAGTTTGGAGAATAGATGGTCTGCATGGAGAAGATCGTATGTTCTCGGGTAGGTGCTAAATGATTCACACCAGTCATGATAGAGTCCGAAGAGCCCGCGGTCATAGATAATGGGAAGAGTGTCAGATGAATCAATCAAGACAATGTTCATCACCCAGACCTTCTTCATCTCTTGCAAAGCTGCAGCAAAACTGCAAACAAACCGAGTTTTTCACATAAATCTTTGAAGGTGACAAAACAAAATGAAACTAACAAAAGGAGGGCAATAAAGAGAAACCAGATGTATCGACCAGCCTACCCTCCATAAACAGATCTCATGTCCATGACATTCCTCACACTAGACCAGTCGATACCAATTCCGTTAACATATGAGTTGCTAACCACATGTTTCCAATGTTCATAGTCTGCTGTAAAGTCTTGTGGTGCAGGTCTACCATAAACTCCAATTGGAGAAGTGTTCATCCAGTAAGGTGCTTTCTCAAGTCTTGCCGGCCAATCATACGGCCAAACCACCCCATGATTACTAGAATCGACTGGCAACCTGTGCATGCATGCTTGCAGGGGGACATACCTGTAAAGAGAATAATATAGAAGGCGAGCAGAATGAGACACACAATCCAGAAAATTTGAACCAAATTATATGAATAAATAACTTATGGCAATAATATGCATACCAGGCTACATCTGGATCATCAGATTTTTGACATATAGGAGGATTTTGTTCTGCTCTTTTATCATAGCAACTATTGTCAGAGGGTTTTCTGTAGATAGCTACGCCAATATTGTTTACTTTGTCTTTCCTTTTAGCCACCATCTTCCAGCACATTGATTTTGTCAGTGCAGACATGGCTGCAATAGTTAGTTGGCCAGAAAAAAAAAAAAATAGTTAGCAGTGTATAAAAGATTTTTGCACTGAAATAAGAGGGGGATAATTGCATTAAGTTCTGGTTAATGCAGAAATATGTTTCTTGAAGTAGAGAAACATATGCGTTTTGAACCCTAGTCACCCGTGCAGAAATGCAGGTTCACCTTTAATATTTTATCTGCTAATAATATATCCCTCATAAAGTAACCTTGGTAATTAAACTGATGAAAGTAATTGAATAAAACAAATGGTTGTGTGATGTGAACCCTATTTATTCGAACAGAAATGTGAGTTACCTTCATGCCAAGGCTTGCTTAACATTTTATCTGGTAATTATATATCCCTAATAAACTAACTTTGGTAATTAAATTCATGATAGCAATTATACAAAACAAATGGTAATTTGAGGCCACAGAACCAAGTTGCACTATTTAGAGGCTTCGAAAACATTAACATGTTAACAGACCCATGGCAATCAGCATCTATAATAATATGATTTGTTACGTGCAGTGAGGAAGAGCTTACACTAGTTAAAACATACTTTCATTCTCCAACTCAAACTAGATTTTCATCAATAAAAAAAATGCTAAGTTGATAAGGAAATTCATTTTACAAAATATGACATCTTTGATGAGAAATAAACTTAGAAATTTACTGCATTAATTTTTCCATGAAGTAATTGTTACCCTTAAGTATCTTTAGACCTAGTCCTTAATCTATTTCACAATAACAACAAAAATATTCAAAACCTAACAATCAGGCAACTTTGCAAGTTTTACCTTGCCAGATCCCCATATCTTCAGGTGACTTTTGGTAAACTGGAGTTGCAGACCATACAAAAAAACCACCAGGACGGAGCAACCGGTTCAACTCCAACAAAAGCGCACCACCTGCAAGCTTCAATGATAAAGATCCATGCCAATGTTCCATGTAATACAGATCATTTTAGTTTGAGGACAATCATCACCTTCAATATGCCATGGTACTCTACAGCGTGCACAGTGTATGACATCAAAGACCTTGCTTGGAAATGGAAGTCGTTTTGTGCCCATCACAGCTGATATAGCTGGAATGCCTCTCTCAAGAGCAAATTGCACTTGGGCTTCATGCTCATCTTTGGGAGCAAATGACATAGTAAGCACACCTCTTTCAAAGAGATAACCTCCAAAGCTAGCCACTCCACAACCAACATCCAAAATAACACGACTTTTTCTCCCCCAAGCCAAATCTGGCCATGACTGCAAATTTATAAGTCAAACGTGCAATGTGATAACAGAGTTAGCAATAATTGCCTCCTGAAACAGAACTCAAAAAGACTTTTTTTTTAAAGGAAAAATAAATTATAACAAAAACCATTGAGCTTTTTAACATATATAAGATAGAAATTTATTGAGGTATCAAAAGTGATCATCCAGAAACGGAGCAAACATGGAAAAGAGACTTCATATAAAGAACTGATAAATACTTAGATCAGTTGTCAGTATTGAACCTCTTGAATAAAATCAATGTAGTGAAATGCACCACGCTTGAACTGAGTTCCACCTCCTGGAAAACTGATATGCTGTCCTGAAATGTTCGCCCAATTTTGATGTCCTTTATATGCTACAAGCTTGGTGTGCGGAACATTATTATACCATATCTGTAATACAGTGATAAACTCAACGAATAAACCTTTTACTGAATCAGAGAGCGTGTATGACAGAGTGAGAGAGAGATGCAAAAATAAGAAAGTTAAAAATGATACCTTGTCCCTGCTCTCCGGCCACTTGATTGACTGTTTATATCCCTCAGGAAGAGGAACAAGGCATGTTGGGGCCTGTTCAGGGCAGTGTCTCTCCCTGTGTTCATAGTGCTTGGTACTCCGGAGTTTCTTAAGAGCTGCCTCATTGTCAAGACACGGAATGTAATCTGCTCTTGCAGTGACACTACAAAGTTTCCAGTTGCGATCAGTGATCTGGTCCTCTGGTGAGGATGCTTCTACCACCTCCTCATCCTTCGACTCTACTACATGTGGAGACCTATTCTGGCTACCGATCTCGTTCAAACTTTCTGACTGATTCTCAGGAGGAAAATTCTCAACCGTTTCCTGAGATCCAACACCGTCAGATTTCTCATCCTTCTGTGGTCTGTCTTCATTTGCCAGCACCATATCCTCAAATGTTTCTCCACTATTTTCAACACTTGATGTATCAGTTTCGGAAGTGTCATCAGATGCAACCTTTCTGTCTCCATTCCTCTTTGAAGGCCCATCCTCTTCTTTGGAATCCGATTTCTGTTCAACAGTGTTCTCAGGATCTCCAGTATCTCCACTCCTGACATCATCAGTGCCTGAACTATCTAAAGATGGAGTGGAAGCTTTGTCTTTGACCTCCGATCTGGGAATTATATAGGATAGATCATTAGGGCCTATGTTGGAGGAAGTCAACATCCATATTCCAACCAAGCCCAGACCAACAAACACAACGACTGCTGCCTTCATACAGCGTGAGGATGCTCTCCTATTCTCCGCCAGTGTGTTTTTTCCAAATGCCAAGTTCGTTACCCTTAAATTCACCTGCTAATTAGCTACCGGCATTAAGTCACTTCGACCAAAGTAAGGAGATCTTTTCACATATTCGAAAAAACTAATAAAAAATAAGACTGACGAAAATTGAAAAGCCCGATCTCCTTGATTCAAGAAAATTATCGACAATAGGCTCAACTCAGCTCAGATACCAAAACCTACACTCCTTTCTCGAATTACAATTTTCGATTTTCCCAGCACCTGAACTTAACACTAATTGCCAGCTAAATTACCTGCGATCATCAAATCGAAGAATAAAGAGTCGTGTAAGTACCAAAACAAGCGTAGATCCGCAGAATTTCTCACAATTAACCACTCAAATCCAACAAATCGAGAACAAGGAAACGCAGAACCACCGAAAAAAAACTATGATTTCACCGACGAAGAGCAATCTGCTTCGAACACTGAAAGCGAGAAAGAAAAATCATACAAAAATGCGAGCGATCGCGGATCCAAGCACAAGGAGTGAGTGATTACCTGCGATCGAGACGAGGGTCTCGCCGCCGACCTCCCTCGGGCGGAATCCAGGGCGGCGACGATCGCTGGCGACGGGAGAGGGATTCCCAGGCGTCTCTCGGCATTTATTTATAGAGAAGCGGAAGAAAAACGTGCTGACTGAAGCCGAACAAACTAATTTGTTTTCAAAGAGAAGCGCCGTTAACTAGAACGGAGACGAAGCCAACGGCGTTCTCATCGGGGTCGGAGCTTAAGATGATCCTCCGACTCAACTTAACTAAGAAGAAATGGACAGGTGTCAAGAAACAGAACGATATTGCTTTGCTTCATGCGGAGGAACAGGATAGCATAAGTTGTTCATTAGAAGCAGCGAGTCACGTGCGTGTGTGGGATTTCAACGGAGAGAGAACTTTATTTGGCAATTAATCAGAGGGCTGCTATTGGTCCGGGCCTCGGTTTTCCTCTCCGTTCCACTGAAATCGTTGCAGAGTCGACCAGGTCGGGCGAAAGCGAGCGGTTCCTTCAGTTCAAGAAATCTAGGGTTTCGGCCATGGCCTCCACGAATCCCGCCGCCCCGAAGGCCAGCGATCATGAATCCGAAGGTTCGGTGCAGAATACCGCCGACATGACGGCGTTCGTTCAGAACCTTCTCGTGCAGATGCAGACCAGGTTCCAGACGATGTCTGAGGGAATAGTCTCGAAGATTGATGAAATGGGGAGCAAGATCGATGAGCTGGAGAAGAGCATCAATGACCTCAAAGCCGAGATTGACGCGGAACCCACGCCGAAGTCGAATATCGAAGAAGGCAAGCCTTCCGATGAATCTTCATGAGTGAGCCACATTGGAAGATTGATGGCATTGTCTGAATCAGGTCGACAGTGACATATTGCTGTGGTCTTCTTGAGTTATCTTTCATGAGTTTGTGTGAGGAATGTTTTATCTTGTGTGCATTCTAATTTCAGGTGTTTTCGAGATGAACTCCATTTCAGAACATGAGAAAAGCGTGTTAATCAATAATTCTATTAGTCTACTCTTAAAAAAAATCCTAACTTTTAAGAATAGGTTTCCTCTAATATTATTGTGCTTCCAGTTCATATTCATAGGTTTCATTGTCACAGGGTATAGTGCCCACGGGAGGAGTTGCCCTGTGCTAGGCCTCCTCAAGTGGCTCCATGATTTACTCCCTTCCAATGTGCTTGGGGTCGTCTTGGAGGGGCCCGGGGTGAGGGTTTTCTTTTCCCACAATTGTCACAGGGTATATTATTGTCAAATTGCCTAAGATTATGCTGTTGATTGAGGTAAAATCTTAATGAGGTTGATATTTTTAGTGTTTTATTTTGTATTATTTTGTGTCAATATCATTACGTGGACAATTAAATTCTTGATTCTCGCAACAATATGTCTTCTTGCTGCTTCCTTACTATAGATTGTACATCATCAATAAGGATTTCAAATGGTTTGAATCATCACTTGAGCAATTTTTTTCACAGATATTTTTCTGTGCTCACTTTCATGAATAACGTTCAGGTAATGCATATGGATCTCACTGGTGTCCGTTATTGGAGATATTGTTTTAATTTGGACTCTGTGCTGCTCTATTTTGCTGCCTTGCTACCTCTACAAGACTATGCTAGCAGAGTCTCTTCTCTATCTGTATTACCAGAAGAATCATGAATCTTTTGCTTTTAGCTGGCTGTGTTTAGACTAAACTATATTAATTTATTCTGACTGAGCTGCTGATTTTTGTCAGCAACCTAATGCATATTACTTATATTCTCATCTTTAATAAAGGCAAAGGTGAGATTTTGCTATCTCATTAGATATGTCATTAAGTTCCCAAATTCCCCGTGTAAAGTAATGTAGTTAGTTTTTGGGCTTATCTTTCTTGAGCCTTTCATGGCATTGATTGGAAATTAAAATGTTTTAGCATCAACAAAAACTTTATCAACTCATCCATGAGATGGACAAATAATCATTAATAAAAAAAAGATACCAGTTTCAATGTAAAGTTTGAACTTGGTCCTCAAAGTTCTGGTTTACTCTTACATACCATAGTAAGTTGATTGGATTCTCATATGTAGCATAATTACTTTATACTACATAGCAACTTTTGAAACAATAATGTTCTGCAATTTTTGTGCAAGGAGTTGGAATAGTTGACTGGTTATGCTCACACCTGTTTGTTCCTAGTCAATTGTCCTCATTAATTACTTTTTTCAAGTTATCAGTGTTCTTTCACGTCCATTCTACAACTAGCTATTACATTCAATGTGGCAGGCAACCTTAACACAAATCATTATCTAATTTGTTATTTTCCTCAGAGTGCTCATCTTTCTTTAATGATTTATGTGACTTTGTTAGGCTGTACTTTCTTGTTATCTTCAACATAAGCTCTCAGCATCCAGTGTTACCTCAAAGGCAGGAATACAAACTCTGTGTACCCTTTGCCATTGAATAGAGTTTCTTCCCCTTTATAAGTTGTAAGGAAGATGAAGTTTAGACTTTCAAGTTGCACCATTGCTTCATAGAAATCCTCAATATTTTGAAGGTTTATATGGTAGAGCTAAACATGATCTTCTTACACGGGGCAAGTCATTCTGCCCCAAATGGGTTATATCCATTTTACTCTTTGCGCGGCTCTGTTCATAGACAAATGTGTCTTTATTGTTTGTTTTGTCATATTTACTTTCTGTAGCACATTTATAATATATGAATCAAGTTAGCTATATGAATTTTGAGATTCTGCTATTAGTACAAATTATGCTATGATATTTGATGGTATGACAAACGTATAACAACTTTTACTAACCCCACTGCAGACACCAAGATTGATTATTAACTTGTTATCTTCCATCAATGGATACTCCAAATCGATAGACATACACACTAGATTTTAGCTGTTGGCTTGGTTCTGGGACTACAACTATTATAGTAGTTAATCTTACAGCAATGCTAAGATTGTTAGGCAACTTTGAGAAGGATGTGCCATGACTTGTTTTCATCAGGCCAGGAGCCAGAAGTTCTTCTTCCATCTTGTGCTGACCAGGTATCCACCCACTCCCATGCTTTGCTTCCTCACAGCCATCGTGAGGCACTGAGCTTCATCAATGCACTGCTCTACGAAGTCTTCACTGCTTGTCTTAAACAAACTGTAGCAGTCATAACAGAAAGAAGAAGAAATTAGGAGTCCAAAAAATAGCAGTAATCATTGTTAAGAATTTGCTGAACTTGTTTTCATTACCAGATTTCTGTTCCACAAACTTTCAGCATGATATGCTTGTATGCTTAGGTCCAATTACTTGGATGGAAAATATAAGGGAATGGATCACAAAATTATACATAAATGATGGAGCTGTTTATCTATTTTTGTGATCATTTTCCCTTTTTTCCCTAATATCTTCCATCTAAGTAATCAGACCTACAGTGATGGAAAATAATATTATTTTTGGTTTGTTCCAACTGACAATAAAAGAAATAGTTACTTGAAGACTTTGCTCTAAAAGGTCTCTTTGTTTGCAGGGAAAAGATTTGTTGTTGTAATTGTGGGGCAAAAGTTGTGTACCAACAGAATAGGGAGGGTTTGCTCTGGCTCAATACTAGAACAGATGTTTCCAGCTTCCTGACTTGGCTTAGAACAGTTTGCAGCTTTGGTCCTTCCACTACAAGCACCTCCACTTCCACCTGTTGATCAAAATTCAGGTAAAAAAGAAGCAATTACCAAGTCATCAAGAATTTGATGATTTAAATTTGTGATGAGTTTCTAGTTAAGCACACAAAGCTATGGGTTAGAACTTGCCTCAGGCTTGCAGGATTTGCACTGTGCGCCAAGCGACCATGCAAGGTTGTGCAGATCAGAGTCTCCATCTCTGTGAGGGTTGTGGGGAGGCAGGACATGGAGGAGAGTGAGGAGGTCCCCTTTGTTAGCCACATGAGTCAATGCCCACATCATGGCTTCCTTAGCCTTGCCACTTTGGTCTACCACCACCATCACCCTCTTCTTCTCCATCCCAACACTCCTCTCCCCCCACACTCCCTTCACCTCTCTGCTGCTCTTCTTCCCCCACCTCCCTGAACCTTTAACAGACTTGGAAATGTGGGAAGAGCCATCCCAGTTCATACTTCCACCACCTCCACTGCCCATCTCCTCCTTGGCCCTGTAAGAGCTGGTACTTGAGCTTCGCAAGAGTCGGTAGATGGAGATGATGATTCTGCTTTTGCTTACTGCCTTGCCTTTACTCTGACAGGTGAGGAACAGATGACAGTATTGAATACAAAGATATCAGTAAAAACAAACATCATGTCAGGGGAAATATCTGAGTTGGATCTATTTATGCACTTCAGACATTAACAGTGAGATGGAGGTCATTGGTTAAGATGAATCTATACACAAGTTTGAAGATTTTGTTTTGATCTTCGTGTAATAGTGAATAAATCACAAGGTTTTGTTTTCACAGCTTAAATATTATTGCTTCTCAAAGATGCTTCATGATCGAGAAACGTGATCATTAAATCTCGTTGACAGAGAACTTTCATGAGATTGCAGAAGCAGGTCACTGTGGAGGTCCATCCGCGGTGGAAGTAGATGTGCATTAAGTTAGGGGAGATGAAAGGGAAAGATACCACAGAGTGAGTGAGGTGAAAAACTCTGCTCTTCTGGGCTTTTGAGCGTGGATAGACTTGTCGTAGCGTTTTCATTGCGCTGCACTGTGTTGCAGAGGATGGGAAATAAAGATAAAGCTGCAATATCTGATGTGATTTTTAAGAATATTGCTGCATCCAAATAGCAAAAGGAACGGACTGTGAAGCGCCTCACGCCCCACTGGTGAGGAACAGTTTCTTAAAGTTTTGGCTCCTTTAAATATATTATAAATTTAACATGTTTTAATGAGACTATTTAGGTCATTTTAATTATTTCTTTACTCATATGAATTATTTTAGGTATATAAAAACAATGTGATGTTAAAAGGAACTAATTTAAATCGTCAATATTTTACAGACTTGATGTAGATTTATCAAATAATCCTTGAAATATGGTAAAACTACAGGCACCAGAACTGAAGCAACAAGCCTTATCCTGTATGCATTCGGGGCTTCGATGAGCATGTGTAGAGACTAGAGAGCAAAGTTATTTATACTGACGTTGTTGTTCACTCTTACTTCATCATGTCTCTTCCCCTCCGTTTCTTTTCCGGTGGTCTTCTTCGCCATGGCCGCTTTGGCCGCCTGCCTCCTCCCCTCGCCATGGAGGCCAGAGTCCCCCGTCCACCGCGCCACATCCTCACTTGAAAGCTTGATCCTTTCTCTCGGAAGCTACGCTGCTTCCGGCCACAGCAGCCCCCGCGACCAGGATGCCCACTACAACTCCATCCTCGCCCTCTGCATCGCCCGCAGGTCCCTACGCGACGGCCTCTGCCTCCGTTCCCACATCGCCAGCATCGGCTATGCCCCTTCTCTCTTCCTCCAGAACCAGTTCGTCAACCTCTTCTCTAGGTGCGGTGCCATTGATATGGCACGGCAGGTGTTCGACGAAATGCCCCACAGGAACGTCGTGTCCTGGAATGCCCTCCTCTCGGGCTACCTGTCCAATGGCCGCATCCTCGATGCGCTCCTCCTCTTCTCGGTCATGGTTGACGCTGGACCGCGACCCAACCACCTCACTTACTTGACTGCAGTTCGAGCTTTGGTTGCAACAGGTAGTCGCGAGCTTGGAAAACAGATTCATGGTCGCATTCTAAAGGAAGGGTTTTTATCTAGAGCGGAAGTTGCTAATTGTTTGATCAATATGTATTCAGAATTTGGAGAACTAGACGATGCTGAAACAGTGTATTGTAGAATGGTTGAGCGAGATACAGCCTCTTGGAATTCTCTCATTGCCTTGAAGGCAAGAAGAGGGCATACTGATGATGCTCTGGTTCTATTTGTAGACATGCTAGATGAAGGCTTCGCACCGGATGAATTCACGTTTGGAACCCTCCTCTCATTGCAAGATACAACCTTTATCAGAGAGCTCCATGGCCAGATCACTAAGAGGGCCCTGTGTTACAATTTGTTTGTAGGAACTGCACTGGTTGATGCTTATGGCAGGTTTGGGAATGTGAAAATTGCATCCCAAATCTTTGATTTGATGCACGAACGCAATGTTGTGGCATGGAACTCTGTTATTTCAGCTTGCTTCGCGAACGGCAAGGCCCGAGAAGGTTTGCGGTTGTTTCTGGAGATGGGTGAGCAGGGTCTGCTGCCAGATGAGTACACTATCTCAATACTCCTCAAGGCTGCAGCTTCTCAACTATCGGTGCTTGTTGGTAGACAATTTCATGGCAATGCAATCAAGATGGGTCTTCAGACCAATGCCATGATTGGAAACAGTCTTATTATGATGTATGCCAAAAATGAATGTGTTTCTGATTCCTTTTTAGCTTTTAAAGATATATCCGAACATGATCTTATCTCTTGGAATTCCATAGTCCAGAGTTATCTTCAGAATGAGGAACCTGAGCAGGCTTGGATGCTCTTTGTTGAAATGAAAAGTTTGGGGTTTCAGCCAGATGAGTTCAGCTTTGTAGGCGCTTTGGCTGCTTGTGCTTCACTGGCTCGGCATCAATCTGGAAGAGAAGTTCATGGTGACATGATCAAGAGAAGCATCATACCAGATGCCTTCCTCGGCAGTGCACTTATCGACATGTATTCCAAATCGATGGTTGTATCCGATGCTTGGCAGGTATTCAGCAGAGTCAAGCATAAGGACTTGATCATCTGGAATGCATTGATATCAGGGTTATCACAAAATGGTTACTTGGATGAAGTTTTTAAACTACTTTACTGGATGAGGGAAGAGGATTTCGAGCCCGATAAGTTTACTTTTGCGAGCATTTTTGCAGCATGTGCCAATACCATGGCAGTGCAACAGGGAAGGCAGGTGCAAGGATTGATCTTGAAATCTGAACTTAATGCCGATGCTGCTGTGGCTAATTCGCTGATAACCATGTACTGCAGAGCTGGATGCTTAAGGGAAGCAAGGCAAGTTTTTTTTGATCTTCCCTTAAAGAACGTCGTATCATGGACAGCAATGATCGGAGGCTGTGCGCAGAGTGGTTATTCTCAAGAAGCTCTCAAAATCTTTGCCCAAATGCAGAAAGATGCAGTGAAACCAAATGCCAAGACCTTTGTCGCACTCTTGACAGCTTGCAGCTATGCAGGTTTGAGCAAGGACGCAGGGAAATTTTTCGAGGTGATGAAGGTCAAATACAGCATCCAACCATGCTTCGATCACTATGCTTGCATGGTAGACATCCTCGGGCGAGCAGGGAGATTAAACGAAGCGGAAAATTTGATAAAGGCAATGCCTTTCCAGCCAGATGCACTCGTGTGGAGAATGTTGCTGAGTGCTTGCAGGGTTCATGGAGATGCAGAACGAGGGCGAAGAGCCATGGAAAGGATTTTGGCACTTGAACCTGGGGATTCCGCAGCTTACATACTGCTGTCTAACTTGTATGCCTCGATCGGAAATTGGCACCGGGTTGAGGAAGTGAGAGAGTTGATGAGGGTGAATGGGGTGAAGAAGGAGCCAGGGAAGAGTTGGATTGAGGTGAATGCTAGAATCCATGAGTTTGTAGCTGGTGACTCTACTCATCCAAACACAAAAGAAATATACTTGAGACTTAAAGGCTTGTTAAAACAGATGAAGGATGAAGGATACATTACAGGTATCGAAAGTGCTGTGAACTAGATGTTAGTCTCTCAAATAGTTAATAATGATTGTAATTATATTGGTGAAGAAAAATTATAATTGTATTTGATAGTGTTTGTCCTGATTTTGGAGGCCAATGGACTCAGGCTCCGCTTGATAAGGGTGATAGGATTAGAATTAGGTTGATTATGATAGGATTGGGGGTAGGATTAATAATCACTCGTCATGCCTAGAGATTGTGAATCCCACTCCTAATCAATCTTAATTCTACTCCTAATCAACCATACCAAACAACATATTAATAACTTTTTAAAAACATAATTCTAATTCTATCACCGCTACCAAACGGAATCTCAAAGTATTAAAAAGTGACAAGTGGATTGGAGTAACATGTCGACCATGAAAATATACAGGGGGCATTCATACAATATGAAAAATATGAAGGGTGAGAAAGAATATTGATATGGGCGAATATCACAGCCAAGACGCGTTCTAATCCGAGAAATCGGAGCCGTCGGAGGTCGCATTAAGATTCGTGAAGTATCTCAATTGCTTCCTGCTTCAAGCAGCGATCTTCCCGTCTCATCGCGCAGTTATCAGATATTCAGATGGCGCCTCTGGTGGCGAACTCTTCGGTCGTTCCTCCCCAGCAGCTCTGCCTCCCTCCCCGCCTTCACCGGTGGAGGTTCTCCCTCCCCTCCCCCTGTTGCGCCAACTCCGGCGAAATATCACTGCCAGGCGTTGCGGACCCGTTGGGGAATTCCACCGAGCGTTCCAAGGGCAAAGGCAGGGTCTTTTTCTTGGACGTTAATCCCCTGTGCTTTGATGGATCCCAGCCCAGTCTTCGTTCCTTCGCTCGATGGGTCGACCTCTTCTTCTCCCAAGTTAGCCTACGTGATCCTGTTATTGCTGTAAGCTCAAACTTTTTTGCCGTAGTACTTGGTATTCTCGAAACCCTAACTTCGGATAACAAAGGTTGTATTTTTCTTTAGGTTCTGGACGGTGAAGAAGGGAACGAGTATAGAAAGCGCTTGTTGCCTTCGTATAAAGCACACAGGAGCAAATACCTGAGGAGGTCGAGGATTTTTGGGCATGCCCGTCAGGATTTCCTAAGCATAACGGAGCCACAAATAGTGGATGTTCTCCTGAAGTGCAATGTGCCAGTATGTTTAATAATATCTTTAAATTAAACGAGTCGCTAATCTTCTTAGTTTCTTAGTTTCAATTTTTCCTGTCTCTTATTTTAATTCTCTACTTGAAGAAGTTTCTTAAATTTATAAACATTGCAGGTAATTAAAGTTCATGGATATGAGGCCGATGATGTAATAGCTACATTAACAGATCAAGTTTTACATAAAGGACTGCGAGTTGTTATTGGCTCTCCTGATAAAGATTTCAAGCAGCTGATATCTGAGGAGGTTCAAATTGTCATGCCCTTACCTGATATTGGTCGATGGTCATTCTACACAATCAAACATTACATTGATCAATATAAGTGTGATCCAAGTTCAGATTTGAGCCTTCGTGAGTATAAAATTACATTATTTCTGTGGAATCTTACGTGTTATGTTTTTTTTTATTTATTTATTTTTGCTATAATCATGCATTTACTGGTTCATCCTACTATTTAATTGCTTTTTTTTTCTGGCATTATACCATTTGTTTGTTAGAATCATGAATCTAAAAGGGCGTTTTGTTTTAGCTGTATCCAAAAAATATCTATATGGAGTGTTTAATGTTAGCTATTACTCGCTTAGGGTGTTTCATGGGGGATGAAGTTGATGGTGTACCTGGGATTCAGCATTTAGTTCCTGGATTTGGCCGAAATACAGCAATCAAACTTCTGAAAAAACATGGCTCTTTAGATGATTTACTTAGTGCAGCTGCAGTAAGAACAGTTGGCAAGCAGTATGCACAAGATGCTCTCATTAAGCATGCTGATTACCTGAGAACAAATTACAAGGTTCTCAGCCTGAGAAGGTTGTTTTCCCGAGTTATTCTAAGTAGAATTAAAAAAATAGATCTGAAGTTACATTTCATTTCTTCTAATGAATTGAAAAATTGTGCACCTGATCTAGAGTTAAAATTTATATGGATATGAAATTATATTCTTTTTTCTTCTAATCAATTGGAAATGTGTGCAACTGCAACACACCTACACTTATGTTTAACAAAACTAAGTAATAACAATGTTTGCTGTTTGTTAGGGATGCTAATATTCAGATTGACGTTGATTCGTTATCAGAAAGAAGCACATACAACGACTCAGAGGCATTGTCTGATTTCCTCAGAAAGTTGGGGGAAAGACATGAAGGACAGAAGCTATATAAGAGGTACTTCTTCCATGAATACTATCTTTGAGTATTAAGTCTGTTGAGGAATTAGAATAATTTACCTTTGTTTGTAGTGGTCAAAAGTTAATATTTATTATTAAAAAGGCTATTATGGTGATAGCTTCCAATTTGTTCAGTCAATTAAGAAAACTATATTTTTTATCACCTTCAATTAAGTTCAATGTTGCCTGCTTCCGCACTTTCCCATACCTTTTTTTGTCAAATTCTTCTAATACATAGTTGCTGAGGTCAACAGAAGCCATTTTCAGATTTGACTTACACAATAAAAGCCCTCTAAGAGTCCTTTTTTTTGTTCGACAAATCTAAAACAGCATTCTCTGAATGTTGTCAGTTTATACAATGGAAGTAGGGAAGCTTTTAGATAGGAAAATATGCAAGACTTGATACCGGTGAGATACAGTCTCTCTTTAAAAATCTTGGTTGGTGTTACTTGAAAGGGTAAGACTGACTATCTGACTATTGAATCCTCGTTTTACTTTTACATTGGTGGGAGCCTTGAGCATGTATTATCTCTTATTGCTTGATATCTGTAGAATTGTATTCCTGGTGAATGAGGCTACACTCTTCAATGGTATAGACTAGGCAAAAATGATTTCTGTTCTTACTGTTTTATACCAAATTTTCCAGTTTTGGCTGGGTTTCATAATATCCAATTTTCGTTGGCTGGACTGAATTGACTGCTGGTTCCTGGTTAAACCAGTTGAACCGTGCAGTCTAGTCCAGTTTTGTAACCACGGCATATAACCAATCACATAATTGGGAGAGATGACTTAGTGTGATCTTGTTATTTATGCTGTACAACAGATGACCAATTGCTGTGGCTTGTTTCCAAGCCCCAAATACCGGTGATAGTTTCAGATGACGTTTAACTCATCAAAGCTGATAACCTTTGTCAATCTTCCTTTGAAACTAAGCAGCTCCTGATGCATAGGTAAGAAATCACCATGTCAACTTTAAGCCATGCAAATTAGTTTAATGCATCCAATTTATCCTTGATATCCTTCTTAAATGCAAAATAAAAGTGGTTGTGAGTTCATATTTGGGCAGGTATCCTCATGATAAGTTCCTATGGACAGACTTCGCTTGTTCTAACCGGTGGTGGTAGCCTTCTTAGGGTTTCAAGTAGGAAACTCACCACACAGAGCTCTTCCTGTGCGAAGCCTTGAAGCTGAAGCCAATCTTCCTTGCTAAAAATGCCATAGAAATATATTTCTAACAAAATGTTTTTGAGGTATGTTATCTCTATTATTTTTTAATATCTAAAAGGTTTAAACATTAACGAATGATAATCAAGGTTTCGAATTTAATTTGTAATTGATATTGCTAGTGATTAGGACCTTCACTTGATTAACTAATTAGTTGATTTATTTGGTTTTTTTTTTTAAAAAAAAGAAATAATCTACAGTTGTTGAGCAAAGTTTTTTTTTCCTTGACCCAATGAGTCAAACATTTTGCAAAGGTTCACATGTTGATTGAAGACATGACAAAGGTATTTATTTTTATTTTATTTATTTGTTTAGTTTGAGGACTATCCTTTAATGTAGGGTATAATTATGCATGTGCGGTGGAGTGGTAGGTAGTGCAAGATAGCTCAACAATCAAAATACCTTGCGCACAATAATTATAAACTTTGTGGTATGGTCTTAATCTATCCTTAATTATGCCCCTAAATACTCTCTTAAATACCCAAAAGCTACAAGCTTACGCATGTAGATACGCGTTAAACATTCTTGGTTGGTTGAAAAGCCAGTGGTGTGAACCTATTGTGTGTTGGATAATGATTGAAATTCTAAGATAGAAAGGCAACCCGACCCACAAACCGACCACAAGCAAATCCGAACCGGCCACAAGCAAATCCGAAAGTGCAAACGGCTTCTTGCTCAACAGTGATGTGCCGTTGCTGTGATTCAAACTGTGAATGTTTGAGAAATTGCTTGAGCATCATGCCATTGCACCATGGGCCGAGGGGCTATGATACAAAGCTTCTTGATCCATGGTTGGGGCATTCAGCCAGGGGTTCAAATCCGAGCACATTACATCTGGGGTGCTTGAAAATAGTTTGAAAAACTTATTAAGTGCCCGCCAAGACTCAACTGCACATCTCCATTTATCTTGATGACCGATGTGAAATTTTCACAGGCGGTGTGAAACTTACAAGTGAAGGAGCAAGACCAACAAGAGCACGTGCTAAAATTATATGGTTTGTTAACATTAATTGATAGTCAACTTGTGTGATGGTCTCATTCATAACATCAAATATTATTGTTATTTTTAAATAAAGAGCAAATGAGTTTTTAATATTTCATCATGCTAAATTACCCTTAAGAAGAGGATCTTGTTTGGCCTCAATGGTGATTTATTTATAATTTAAAATGTAGTTTGCTAAAGTTTCAACTATCTGAACAAAATTAACTCATTGTATGTTACATTAAAACAATTTGTTAAAAAAAAATATGGAAAATGAAATTCGATCACTACTAACTTTGTCGTCAGGTTGGTTCCAAAAAGCCATAGTATATAAGCAATTGTTGTATCTTCATGGAGCGAACTACATGGCAATTGCACACCTCATTAGTTCGATATCCCAACCGGCAGCCCCAACAGATCTCTTCTAGATAAGTTGGCTTTGGCTGTAATGTAGTCCCAGCCTTCGATGCTAGTATCGTCGTCGGCATTAGTGATGATGAGCGGCGTGAACAAATCTCTTTGAGATAAGTTCTCTCCGGTGGTGATGTAGCCCCAGCTTGTGTTATTATTGTTGTTGTCGTCATCTTCGATAAACTTGAGGGTTTTGTAAATGCGTTTGGGGGGGCCAAGGTAAGCTCGAGGTTGATATCAAGGCAAGCTGACTCCTTGTCTATGCTCGCGGTTGTTATGATGTTGCTATGCCCATCCTCAGCCAAGTCCATTGACGAGGTTAACTCCCGAACGCATTCATCAGCCTTTATTGTAACTGGCATGAGATGTTGGTTAGGACTCCTTGAAACCTTGTAAGACAAGTTGTTTAATTGGCGGTGTGTCTGCGAGTCGATCCCAGAACTAAGGAGCTTTCGCCTTATGTGTGTATTCCAGTGGTTCAGGGCATCCTCAGCTAAGTTGGCACCCGTTGACAACGATAACTCCTGGATGCGTTCATCAACCTTTATCGCAACTGCTGGCACGAATTGTCGGTTAGGACTCCTCGAAACTTTGCTCAATTGACGGTGAGTTTGCGGGTTGATCCCAGAACCAAGGAGCTTACGCCTTATGTGCGTGTTCCAGTGATTCTTGATCTCGTTGTCTGTCCTTCCAGGCAATTGAGCAGCAATTAAAGACCATCTAATTGAAATTAGAAAGATTGACTAAGTAGCATCAGAACCCTAACAATCAAATATTGGTTATGTTTTTGTAAAAAAGAAACTCACTTATTTCCTAACGATTTATGCATCGTGATGATTTGTTCATCCTCTTCCTTGGTAAAGTTACCGTGTTTGAGGCCCGGTCGAAGGTAGTTCATCCATCGAAGCCGGCAACTTTTGCCACATCTAAGAAGTCCTAACACAAGTAAGTTTGCTTCTCAATATAATCGAGCAAGTAAACCAATATCATTCAACATCTATCAGCATTGTGAAATACTACTTACCAGCACGTTTAGGAAGAGATTTCCAAGAACCTCGACCGTAAGAATTGACGGTGGCGATGAGCCGTTCGTCTTCCTCCTTCGTCCATGCGCCTTTCTTGGTGTGAATCTTCTTGCAATCTTCCGCCTGCGTCCATGCGCAACAAGGCAGCATTCCTATGGCGTTCATGTGATTGAGAGGAAGAGAAAGAAACATCGAGATTGGCTTTGTTGATCTCAACACATGAGTTGTATATATATAGGCAAAGAAAAAGGGAATCTAAATAAATTTTAAAAATATTTTAGTTTTTTGAAAAATTAAATCCTATCGACAAGATCCACTACTTGCTCTTATTTATACACATTCAATTTTCATTATTATTATTTGATAATTTTAGGAGTGAAAAAAAAATAGACAAGAGATTATCCGAAATATTAGTATCATGTGCTTGATTTTTGTTTTTAAATATTATGTGAAATTGGAAAAGATAATTTAAAGGAAAAGAGGTAATTCCTTAGTAAATCCGAAAAATAATTTCTAGATATAATTTAACTCAAATAACATGAAATTTTCTTTAATTTAGTAAATTATTTATCAATAAAGATTAACGGAAACATTAGAAGAAAAAAATCTTCCTCTTTTTACTGAATATATTCATTATGGAAAATAAATTGATTTATCATATATAATGAGCTTTGATATTTTTTATAATTTTATTTTAATATAATTTTGCATGATTAATGGAAGGTAAAGAATAAAAGAAATTTTTTAATTTTACTTTTTTGTAAACATAAAATTAAATATTTATTCAACTTATCTTTTAAAATTTACCAAGCTTCAATTATCTAAATAGATCGAGTTTCCAAATATATATAAATAAATATTCATATATCTAATAAACTATTAAAATTTATGTTAAAGCTGAATGTTTTCAATAATGCTATTATATGGATATATAAATTGCAAATATATAATTATTTAAGATGTTTATTGTTAAACTAAATAACTGTCAATAAATTAAGTTTTTTATTAAAAAAAGGAAGAGTTTCTTTTTCACGTAGCTCATTTTTTTAATAAATAAGATTCGAGTACGTTACCCCAGTGATCATTAGCATCTCATTACGGTCCAATATCACATCAGATAACACTCCCAGTATCTAATAAATATGAATTTATATGTCTATAAATTCTCTCAATGCCTAACTATCCCTCGTTAAAGATACAACTATTTCTATCTTTCCATACAAGGTGAACCAAAGCCAACATTGCAAGATATTATGCTTTAGTCAAGCATTGGTCTTCTATGAAGAAACGCCTCACAACGAGTAATATGCATCGATAAGTAGACATTTCCTATCTCATACGTAGTCACTCTCTGATCCTCTTTCATAATGCTATCATAGGAGGACACCCAAAGAATAGGTATTACCTTGTCTCCATCTCTCGCTACCAGAATGCACAACACTGGTCCTTCAAATATTCATTTTTGTCTCTAGTAGAAAGTCATGCACTAGTCAGTATTCCAATGGCTAGTAGTCACCTGTGGTTTACCTCCTTCGTGTTGACTCTGAGACGAATTGGCGGGCACGTTGGGAGCGAGCGAAGTCACTTTTTACTGACTTGTCTCTTGTGGGAAGTTACTTATGAGTATCAAGAGTGTAACTACATGATTAGGTTGTATATAAGGTTTCCATACCGTTTGTATCCAGAACTTTTTAGGGTTGATATGTCTAAAGAAGTCATATGCTCTAGCCACGCTTCCATCCTATTCAGACTCGTCTGTTAACCTCTACATAGCACTTGTCGTTGATCCAGTAGCCGCAATAATGAGGTCCTAGTTATGTAATACTCGCTTGATCAACGTGGAATCCGAGTGCATTGCTTCCTAAGTTCATATGTTCGTTTATCTCAGATAGGTATGGTGCACCCACTTGATCTAAAGAGTGTGCTCCTTTGCCTATATCCACTAAAGTACCATAGCCAATAAGGCAAGGTTCCCAGTTTTTAAGTCACGAAATCTCAATCCTCCTTTCTCTTGGGCCTATATATATTTGCCCAAGACACTGAGGATGTTTGGAAGTTTACATAAATGACCTGCAAATACTATAAATACAATCAATAATTCTTAAAGGAAGAGATAATATAGAGAGCCAAAAACACTCTACTCCCTGTAGCACTGAGGTGATGAGTTAAGCCTAAAGTGTCTTCTTCGGCCAACAATTAATTTTTCGGAATAGTGAGTCAAGAAGCGGGCTATAGTAAAGTCTTAGCAGAAAGTATCCCCAGATACCGAAAAAGGCATGAGGCGTGGAAGCCCATGAGAGAGAAAGAGAGTAATCGCATATGCATTGTCTCATCCACTCCGACTATAAATATATTCAACTTCTGGCGATTAACCTGAAGACCTGTCGTCGTCCCAAACTCTTGGAAACAAGATGGTAATAATCCTATTGCTAACTCATTGCTCCAGCTGAATAATAATAGATCATCCACATATGCCACCAAATGTGTCAAGCTAAGGCAGTCATACTAAGGACGGAATTTAAAATTTGATCTAACCATACATTATTGTATCTATCACCTAAGAATCTTCATACATATACCAAATAAATAAGGGGAGAATGAATCTCCCTGTCGTAGTCCTCTAGCCCCATTGAAGAATCCAAACGACCCCTCATTAATAGCCAACAAGAATGATGTGAGTCACATATTCCATTATCTAGGATACAAAGCACATAGGAAAACATAGTCCAATAAGTGCCTCTTGGAGAAACTCCAAATGCATCAAGTCGAAAGCCTTCTAAATGTCGACCTTCATAATGCATCTAGGAGAGATGTGCTTCCTATAATACCTCTAGAATAGTTTCTGTGCCAAATGAATATTATCCATAATGATTCGTTCTTACAGAAAGTCACCTGAGATTGATGGAGTAGACTCCCTACAAACTCAAATGGTCTTGAAGCTAATATTTTTACAATATGGCTTATAAAATATCGTGTAGATGGAAATTGACCTATAATCTATTACTTTACTAGCATGGACTGACTTTAGAACAAGGACAATCAGGGTGTTTCCATCTCCTTAATAATCTCCCGTGGGAGAAAAATTCTATCATCGTTGCAGTGACATCCGACCCTACAGTGTCCCAAGAGCACTTGAATAACTTAGAGTTATATACATCCGATCTGATCGTCCTTTAATCTCCAATGTCAAATAATGCTTGCTTAATTATCTCTGTTGTAAGGAGGCGCTCCAGAGCACATGCTAATACAAAATAATATACTGACCGAAACTTATGTAAGATTGAGGAAAGCGAGCGGTTATCTCAAGCCGAAGATAGTTGGTGTTGGAAGTGATTAGTGAATATTTTTACCACTTCTTCATATGATTCTGCAAAATTATCATATGATGTTTCTACATAAATGATCTCATTATGTTTGTTGTTCCTCCGGGTTAGTAAGCTTCCTTCAATTTATAGCTTAAATTATGATTTATATATAATTTTAAAAGGGTCCCCTGAGCTAACTCAGTTAGTTCATGTATATGTGTTAGTACCAATAGGTGAGTCGATTTCCAACTGATATGGAATACTCCGTTGGTTGTCTTAATCTCTCCTTACATATACTATTGTTATTGGGTGAATTCTTTACAATTTACCTCTTTTCTAAATAGTGGGATGGGGTCACCTTAGAGGGATTGTCAAGATGACAGTTTCATATTTTATTTTACCGCCAATATAAATTTCAAAAAGTTATACCTATAAACCATCACTAATTATAACTTCCATTAGTTTTTATTATATAAACTTTATAATTCCAATATATTTCTAAAGGGTTAGGCATTCAAAACCAAAAATACAAATACTAAGTTAAATTGATATATCAATTCTCATAATTAAACTTTGAAACAAAATAAAAATATGGATTTTCCACTGTACAAGTGCCTTTAGAATGGTCCCTTTATTTCTAACTTGGTTGCTTGTGTGTTTTGAAAGAATGTCTTCTAATTAGGTCAAAACAGGATCAATATTTCTTGTTGGAGTTTATTTTCTCCATTTGATCTTCAAAAAATTCTTATTCTTAGTGTCATGTATGGATGCTTGAGCTTAAAGGTTCACTTATAATTTAAAGTCTTAATCACCTCTAAAGAAAATTTAACCTTTCCCCTTACTTTCCTTTATATATATAAATTTATTTACATAATACTCTGGTTAAAAAAAAATTATGATTAATTATTAAATAAGACTTATATCAATTTGACATTCAAGTTATCACTCATATACCCATGGTTTAAACTCTAGCCATAATATATTTGTAAAAAAATTTCCTCCAAATTGATGACACAATCAAAGGATGTTGGGCTTCTGGACAGGTCATCATATGCACTTCTAAATTTATCATGATAACCGATGAAAAAATTTCGTGATGTTCATCACCCCTAAGGAACCTCAATGAGGTTTAAAAAAAATTATTAGAAAGATTCATCTATAAATAAAAAATCATAATAATTAAATATTGCATGCAATTATTTTATTAACGTACATTGCATGGTTCTGGGCTTAGGGCCACATGGGGCCACTTCGATTTCCTTTCCCGATTTATCTACTATTGAGCCAATCGTGTGGGCCTTCGCCATTATTGTCAGGCTGTTCGCTTCTTTTGCCACTTGTTGGGCCGGTCCGGTTTAGCCGAACCCGCGGTTCGACAGATGGTACGGCAGCGAGGCGCTTCCACGCGGCCGGGACGGCGGGGTACGTAGACGGCGGAGTCGGCGACGGAACACGTGGCCTTGCACGAGTCGGCGATGAGGTCCAGGCGGTCGGAGATCGACCACGCCGACGACAGAGCGCACGGAAACGAGGCGCTGCCTTGCGGACCGGGAGAGCGTGGCAGGAAGACGACGGAGTCGGCGACGGCGCACCTGGCCTTGCACGAGACGGCGCGGAGGCCCAGGCGGTCGGACATAGACCGCGCCTCCGACGAAACCGGCCGCTGGCGGGTCGCCGTGGCGGGTCGGCTCGGCGTGAAGAGCTCCTCGATGGAGGGGCCCGGCGGGCGCTTGGCGCACTCCGCCAGCGCGACGGCGAAGGGGTCCTCGTCTCCGGCGGAGGTGGCGGATCGCTTCCTGTAGGATGTGGCGGATCGATTCCTGTGGGAGGCGGCAGGGGCGGGAGGCAGGGGGAGGAGGTGGCCGAACCCGCCGGCCGCAGCAGCGGTCTTGGAGATGCCCGGACGTCGCTCCCAGGAGAAGGGAACGGCAGAGGCCTGGATCCGACCCGAAGAGAAGACATAGTCGATGATTTCCCTGGTCCTCCGAGGCGGCGACCGGGAATATCCCGGCGCTCCGGCGAGCTCGAAAGCGGAGGGCGGATCCCACATCTCCTTTAGATAACAGAGGAAAACAGAGGACGTAATAAACTAGTAGCAGAGCATCGCCTTCCGGTGTGCCTTTAAGAGTACCGAACTTATCGTGCGCCTCATTCCGTAGTCGTTGGATCTGTTCATCTTGCACGAATCGTGAGGCATATGTAGGATTAATGAATGCTTAATTAATTACAATCAAGAGCAAGTCGGTTGACCATTCTTAATCTCAGTCAACTCCTCTAATTTCCAATTTCCTTAAAAGAATCAACACAATTGTAAAGGAAAGTGACAAAGAGTAGGCAAGAGTTGGTATTTGGCAAGGTGGAGTTTAATTAAGATCATTATCTAACATGATACTTTTAATGTGATGTTTTGATCAAAAGACACGCTTAATGATATAATTGATCTCACATTAGATATGGTAATTTACCAATGATACCATGAATCATTAATATAATGAGAGATATCAAAACCATGAAGAGGTAAATTATGCTTCCTAATAACCCTATGATGTGTAGAACACTCTTGGCCAAAAGGCACAAGCTCTTACTCTCACAAATGACTCGAGATTAGTATAATTATTAAACTCGCTTGGTAGACACCCGATCCCAACTGACATTCCTTTGTAGATAACCTACTTTTGATCTTTTGAATGGGTACAAATTGAAGGTCAAAATCAGCTAACGACCTAAGGTTTACTCTTTCGAGTGAAACCTAAAAAACGCCAAACAAGATGATTCATAACAGTCCATAGCATTTGAACGCTGCTTGCATGAACAATTGAGAAGGGCAAAGAGTGCCGAGGTGGATGCCCTAATCATCACAGCAACTGGTCTAATAGGAATCAACCTTACCAGTGGTCCACCTTCTCTTTGCGTGTGTGGGACAGAAAAGTTAGTGGAAGATCCTTTTCCAGCATGCCATGCCAAAATGCACGAAAGAAAATAATAATAATAATAATAATAATAATAATAATAATAATAATAATAATAATAATAATAATAATAATCAAATGGAACAGTATGTATGAACAAAAGGTTAAGTTTATTGGTTAGAGATGGATAATATTTCAGGGGTTTTCAAACATTTTGGAATCAGTGAAAGACATGATAAACTCATTACATGGCTGAAAAACTATTAGTAGGTCTGTGAGAGAAAGAATAATCATCATCTAATGTTGAACTGTCAAAAAACTATAGAACAGTCATTACTAGTGTTGCACAATAAAACCAGCAATCTAGCAAATTGTTTTTAATCGAGTCTGTTCTAATTTAAATATCCACCCGTCAATGAACTGGAAGGACTGTACAGCGCGTCATTCTAACCCCACTGAATTTAATGTCGGAATGCTATGCTGGGACAGCTAACGACGTCATTCTAACCTCCTTTGTGAGCCTCAGGTCCGTTCGTCTTCCTCATTGAACTCTCCTCATAAGTCATGCAAGCCTCCCAGTTTGTTGATCAGTGGCTTGACCATCCACGGTGTTTAAGGGAACAGTCGTCTGTGGAGCGTGCGAGAGTTGAAGTAAAATAGAGGAAAGTTCAGGAGTCCAAGGACTGTTGTGCGCATACCTGTGCCCACGAAAGCAGACAATCTTTTAAAGAGTCGTTGAAGGCCACTTTCTCTTCAATGTGCACCCGTGTTACCCACGTTTATAGGGAAGTGGTCGCATTGCCCCATGATCTTCGATGTTCTTGCCAGCAAGGGGTACGAGGGAGCCACATGGCTCCATATTCCCCACGTTTCTAACAAGACATGTCGGTAGTGGGGTGGAAATGGAAGTAAAGAGGTCGTTTGCTCGCGAGAGACCCTAAGCCAAGCTAGCCACTAGTGAGAGATCTCGGGCCGAGTTGGAGGTTGAGGTCAGCATCGTGCAACCAAGCTAATGAGTTGGGGTGGAGGGCTGGGTTAAGGAGTCGACGGTGTAGGGCTGAGCTGAGAGGTCGGGAGACCGAGTTGAGGAGTCAATGGGATAGGGCCGAGCTGAGAGGTTGGGAGACCGAGCTGAGGAGTGTGCAGCTTGCTCGAACCAAGTTCTTTGGATCCCGTTGAGGTCGAACTGTGTTTCTCTTGGATTTAATTGACTTGTCTTGACTTTGACCGCCGGCTCAACACGACTCTTGACTTCACAAGACACGTGGAGGCTACATATTTCCGCCACATCAGTCTATGAAAACAATGTAATAAAATTTCTTTAGTAGTCAAGTAGCTTACAGAATTAGGAAAGAATATTGAGAAACAAGCATATGCAGACAGAGGGAGTTTTTATACATACCTTAACTAAAGGAAATAATCAACTGTCCTGTTGGCTGCTGCTCAGTTTTCAAGAGAGGATTAGCTCAGAAATTACGAGGGGTAAAATTTTTTAGATGATTGAACATGAAATTGGATTTCTAAAATAAATTTATTGAAGATCGTCTATAAAAACTGAGGTTTACTGATGCCACATACTAACTTTAAGCCGAAAAGTATCAATTTATGCAACTGTCAGATAGCCCAAATAGTCAAGTACATGTAAGTGTAGTATTCCATAAGCACATACATGAAAGAGAACCAAATGATCTTCAAAGAAAAGTCAATTCTTCGACAAAAAGAATGCTTGCCAAACCCAACACAAGAAGAACCCTTACCAAAATTACCCAGCACAAGAAGAACCCTTACCAAAATTACCTCCAACCCTCAAAGCACCAAAAATTTTCATCCGCCGCATGAATGCTTGCACCATTATTCAGTCTACAAATTAAAGCACTACTACACCACCAAATTCACAAAACACCAGATATTCACAACACAAATCATAAAAAACAACTAACGACCACCAAGCCAAAGAAAATAATAACTTCTCCAAACCACACAAAAACAATGAATTCAACCCAGCAAATCCGAGTCACTGCCACTCTGCTAATTCAACATAACAAAAAACAGTTTGTACCAGAAAATCCACTTCAATATCAAGATATTTAAATCACAACACAATAGATACCAATAACACCAATATAATCACCTCAGCACCTTTTTTAATCAAATCTATATAAATATCACCAGGAAACAGATACTCCATAAGAAACCCAACAGCGCCAAATTCAGATTGCACCATATGAAAATGTGCAACAGAAACCGAAGTTCCACCAGAAAATTCACACAGATTTTTGTTTACATATCAATAAAACCAAGAAATCCTTGATCTTAAACAAACCTCTTCTCCCATACTCTTCCACAACAGTCAATAAATCACAAAGAAATCATCAACCTCATGGTTTTAACGGCAACCCCAGATCAGACTCCATGAAATCAAAGAGAACCTTAACAATTAAATTTTCCCCAGAACACCAAAAAGGAAAATAGTATGAATAGTTAGCTTCTTTAAGAATTAAACATCTCCATCATTGAGGACTTAACCAATCTTCTCCACATTAGCTTCCAAAAATTCCGCAAACAGAACCTTATCCAAGCTCCAAAGAGCTACTTGAAAATCTAAAATAAGGCAGACCCATTCTATCAACCTTACAAATCCCAAATAGCTTCCTATCCATATCATGACCAAGCAACACTCTATCCACAGAAAAAGCAAACGCCCGATTTGCCAAATAATGTATAGCAGAATTAGCTTCTCTAAATATGTGAGAGCAAAATACTTGATGCCTTAAAATTAAATCTCTGATTTTTAGTACCAAGTTACGAAATTCCCAACAAATAAAAGAAGACCGAATAATCTTCAAAGCCTCCAAAGAATCCGATTCAACCCAAATAGGAAAAAAAAATTATCATCTACACACAATTCCAAACCTTTTAAGCATAGCAACCAATTCAGCTTTTACATTGGATCCCACCCCAATTACTCCATGCGTGGCCATAATCATTTGCCCATCATGACTACGAACAATAACACCAAAAGAAGAGATGCCCGGATTTCCTCTTGAACAACCATCCGTATTGACTTTAAAACTTCCCAATACCACCTCCTCCAATGCACCACCGAAAATGTCCTCACAATAGCAAACCTCAAAGGCAACCCCAAATCACAAGCAACCATAGAAAAACCTTTCCAATGCTTGCTTTTAATGAATCTAGCAACCACTCCAAAGAATACATACTGCATAATACTTCGAATAAGCTTTTGAACATCCATTTTAATCCCCTTATGTTTAGCATCATTCCAAGAAACCCATATAAACCAAAGAATTAAGAACGGCATAACCTCTCTTACGTGTCCACCATATGACCATACTACTCCCACCCTCCAACTCTGGAAATCCAGAAAACTGTTTAGAAAACAGATTTGCAGAATAAGCCCAAACATACTTAGCAGTGTTGCCACTAAAAAAAAGATGATCCCATAATTCTGCCACCTCACAACACTGACATTTAGATGCTAAACACACTCCACGCTTTTGCAAAACTGAATCAACAGATAATCTCCTCAGTAGGAATCTCCAAACAAATATAGATATCTTAGAAATCAGCAACTAACTCCAAACAGCAACCCCCCTCGCCATCGACTGCCAAACACTCCTAACACAATTCCACACAGACTTCATCGAGAACTTTCCATCCGAAGATAACTTCCAAATCATATCAGCATCTCCACCTCTCCGTATAGCAACATCAGCCACCTCTTCTGCCACAGAAAATGGCAAAACAAGTAAACAACCCTCACCTTATTCAAATTCCAGTCCTGCTCCTCTATAAAATCAGAAACTAAAGCATCCGGATTACCTGCCAAAGCACAAGATTTAAACAAAAGCCCTCTATCCAGCCACTCATCATACCCAAATCTTACCCGACCTCCACCCACAGTCCAACCAATCTGATTTTCTACAATGGAACGAATTTTTATCATTCTTCTCCAACAAGGTGAAGCATTCCCTTTTAGAGAGACAATCATTGGAGAAATTGCACCACAATATAATTTAGTAAGAAAATTCACCCAAGGGGTGTTTTGTTCACGAAACCTATACCACAATTTCAAGGATATTGTCGTTGCCACCTCCGATAATCTTCTCACACCCAACCCTCCCTCCAATGTTAGTCTGCATATACCAGCCCGAGAAATCCAATGAGCTTTCCCTTTAGAATCCGAAGATTCCCAGAAAAAATTTGCAAATATCATTTCCGATTGGTGAGGGATAGAAATGGGAGGTAAAAGAACCTATAGCAGATAGATAGGTAGCGAACACAATACACTCTAAATCAAAAGCAAGCACCCTCCATGGGATAGCCTTGATATATTCCATCCAAGCAATTTCTTCCTAACCTTTTCTAATAAAGGCTGAAAATGAATTGACTTTCGATTGCCAAGAAAAAAATTGGAACTCCCAAATATATAATAGGTCCAGAACCTTCCATAAAACCTGTCACACCAGAAATTTGATTTTTCCTAGCAATGGAAATGCCCTTGGAAGGGAAAAAAGAACTTTTCGAGACATTTATCAATTATCCTAAACATAACATATATGAATCCAAAAAATCCATAACCCTTTTAACGCAATTCATCGATCCATTCATAAGAATCATCACGTCATATGCACAGGCTAGTGGGACACTTTATAATCACAACCCGAAGTAAAAAACATTTGGGGAAACTTGTTAAACAATTTATCCAAGCCTCTTGACAAAAATTCAGCCACAATAATACATAATAATAATGGAGAAATAGGGTCCCCTTGCCTAAGACCTCTTTTAGAGTGAAAGAAACCCGATAAATGACCATTTATCTGGAAAACCAACAATCAACAATACATCGCCTCATAGTATCAATAACTGAATCAGAAAATCCATAAGCACTCATTATTTTGAATAAGAAATCCCATTGCACACAGTCATAGGCCTTAGCCATATCGGGCTTTAAAATTAAGTTCCCCCCTCTAACATGGTAATTCAGCTTATGATAAAGTTCTTGAACCAAAAGAATGTTATCTGAAATCAACCTGCTCGCAATAAATCCACTTTGCAAAGGAGATATAATTTTATCCAAAAATAGGCTCAACCCATTAGCTAGCAATTTTGATATAATCTTATTTGATACATGGCACAAGCTTATAGGACTAAAGTCCTGCCACTGTTGCACGTTATCTTTTATAGGAATAAGGACTATAGTGGTAGCAGCCATACCTTTTGGGAAAGATCCTCCTTGAAAGAAATCCAATACAGCATTATATACATCCAATTTGATAATCTCCCATCAAGCCACATAAAAGACTACAGAAAACCCATCTGGCCTTGTAGCACTATTCTCACACACTTCCCAAACAACATGTTTCACTTCTTCCATAGTAGGTGGAGCTAACAAGGCTAAGTTCTCCTCTGATATGATTACACTTGGAATATGCTCTAAATCTGCAGAAAACAGATTGTCCTCCTCCCCTGACAACAGCCTCTCAAAAAATTCAGCACCTAAAGCTTGAATTAACTCAGGTTTCTCTAAACACACTCCATTCTCCCATATTCTGGAAATTCGGGCAGCCAACCTCCTTTTCTGCACTAAATTATGAAAGAACTTAGTGTTTCTATCTCCCTCACCTATCCACCTGATAACAGCTTTTTGTTTCCCGAAAATCTCCTCCATTTTTAAAGTTTTGAGCAAATGTGCCTGATCCTTGGTTTATTTTCAACTGTAGGGTCTAAATTAAACATCTTTTCAGCTTCAGCAAATTGTTCTTCAGCCTACTTAACCTTATCATGAATATTTCCAAAGACATCAGAATTCCACCATTTCAAGTATCCTTTCAGATGCTTAAGTTTAAACTGAAGTTTTTGCATGCTAGATCCAAAGCAAGCATCCAATTTAATCGAACAGTCAAGAGGAAATTTGAATGCTTTATCCACATATTTTGGAATCTAAAAGAAGCCACCCGAGGAGAAAAACTAGGAAACGATATCAAAAGAGGGCAGTAATCAGATATTGCCCTGCTCAAATGCTCCACCCAAACACTAAAATCCTTGGCACTCCATGAAGGGGACAAAGGAATCCTATCCAATCTTTTCCAAACCTCATTATAAGTTTATGTAAAAGAATCTCCCACAAAACCAGCATCCAATAATCCTGCCAGCATAAAAAAATTACTGAATTCCCTCACAACCCTAGGTTTTGATCAAATTCGTGCAGAATGCTCATTTGGTCCAGAAATCACATTGAAATCACCCCCTACCAACCAAAATTCATCCAGAGATGGCTTGACTTCCAATAGTCTTTCCCATAACACCTTCCTTTCCACACTGTTACATTTTGCATACACCACAATAATATATACACTAATAGGAAAAATCTGAGAACAAATATTAAGATGAAGAAATTGATCATAATCCACAACCACTGAACAACCAATATTATAATCATATAAAAAACAAATCTTTCCTGAGCAATTTGACACAAGATAATTAAATCCCAATCTTCTAGTAATGAAAGTTTCATCAAGTGCAATAAAAGGCTCAAGAATTCCCAAAAAATTCAAATGATGAAACCTTTTCAAATAATGTACTCTTCTGCAAGATGCTTCATTTCCTATTCCCCTAATATTCCATAAAATTCCCGACATTAAGAAAAGGAAGAAAAGAAAACCTTTTTTTGAACCTTTGCTTTGCTTCTAGTAATATGTTGGCTTGCACCCATAAGGACATTGCTAGAAGAAACATTTTGATGAATAACTTCATTAACAACTTTACTTGGCCCCAATGTTAAGGAAGAACTCCTTTGCAATTGGCCAGTATCAACATAGTCTGGATCATCCTCATCCACAACATATTTAGACATATCAACCCCCTGCAACTCCTTTTTGGCTAGCTGAGGAAGAAAAGACCCTCCCTTGTTTTGAAAGGTTTGGAACTTGATTAAGTTGGCAAGATACCAAACGATCCAAACCTACCACTCTGTACTTTACTGGATCAACAACACTCGTATTTGTTACACCAACCGTCCTTGATACATTCTGATTTTCAGAAACCTCTACAACACCAATCTGTGGTGCTGCATTTGAATCTGCCAACTTCTGATTTGCAACCCTCATATCACCCCTAGGTAGCCTAGCACCAGTCCGAGAAGATGTAGAAGCCTCAACCACTAAATCTGAGAAGTAACCAGCCTCTTCCCTTCGTGCCACATTAACATTTTTTCCATGTGTTTCCTTCAAAACAGAAGGCTGCAGAATTTGTTGCCTATCAACAGAATTTGAAGCTTGAAAGACAGCCTGTTTACCATTCAATTCCCCAATTCCTCTTGCCAATTCCTCCACATGTCCTGAACATTTACTTTCACTAGCTTTCTGCTTATAAATGTCTTGCTCACTATCATCTGAGCTAACAGAAATTCCATCCACAGACTTTGTTGCCAGCCCTCCATATCTCCTTGTTCATCCACACTTCCAAAGCAGATAAAGCTGGAAACCTGTTTTCCCTTACATTATCCTCTTTGAAACCCTCTTCCATTCCATTTACATTCACCTTTTTTTGCATCCAAACCTGATTTGCCCCCTCTGTAGTGTTAACTACACCCGGAAGTGTCTCCTTAGGAACATCAGTCAACGTTTCTTTCCTTTTTCATTCCTCCTTCCATTTATGATCTCTCTTAGGTCCTCATTGTCAACGTTAGCATCCGTTCTAGCATATTTCCACATAGGCTTCGGTTTCTTCCCATTAGCATAACAATCTTCAGCCGAATGCCCCAAATGCAAACAATCCACACAATATTTAGGAAACTTCTCAAATACCATTTTTGCAACCGCTTCTCCTCACCAATACCAATCCAAAAATCTTCTACCTTTGGCTTTAGCAAGTCAATTTCAACACACACCCGGGCAACAGATAATCTAGAGCAATCAGCCGTGGCTTCATCAATTTTTATGGGCCTCCTGATTATGCTAGTAGCAGAAAATAGACTTGCCTTGTTGAGCATCTGTATTGGAAGATCAGGAAGTTGCACCCATTCAGGTACCGCAAATGATTCAACTGAATAAGAAAAATGCTGACTCCATTTGAAAGCCCTCAATGGTACACCTCCTATGAACCAAACACCTCGAGTCCAAACACAAGTCATGTCCTCACTCGATGTGAGATGCATAAACACATATCCAGATCTAAGAAAACGAACATTATAGAAGCTGGAAAGGCCAAGACTTCGAAAAACTTGAACAACCATCGCATAAGAAGGGCGAGATCCAGAAAACTTCTCAATCAATGAAAACTCATACGGTTTAGCTAAGACGGAAACTTCATCTTCTGAATAGAAGATACCTGGTTTATCATTATAGATTGTTGCTGATTTGAAGTCCTCTCCAATGTCCTCGAAGCTTTGCTTGGAAGCAAGGGGAGAAAGGAGGTCTCAAAGCCGCCGCATAGTAGATCTTCGGAGGGGCTGGATCAGTCTCTGCCCCGCCACAATGGGCTTAGGAATAGCAGATGAGAGAGGGGGGAAGTGAGAAGGGTCATTGGCCGATGGCATAGCGCCGGCGGCGGCTAGCGCCACCGAGAGAAAGGGCCCAGATGCCCAAATCGCCAAGAAATTGCCCAAAAAGACAGAGGAGAGAGTAAACAGTGTTTTAGGGTAAGGGAGTGAAATAGATACAGTAATCTCAATGTTCATAAATAATTCTCATAGCATATGCTCTTCTATTTACTTTTAACTGGATGATACAAATAAAGGTCGAGGAAAATAACTCTAAATCTTAAAACCCAAGGCAGATTGAGGTGTAAACTTGTAATATCTTCGCTTGATATCAATATTACAGTTAATGCTCTGTTATAAATCAGCAACTTTTGCTTGTTTGAAGAACCACAATATTCATCAAGGAGGCAGTTATAGAACAATTAACCCTAAACCTTCCTAAAGAGATGAAAGGTATTAACCTATCAAATTCTATTTAACAAGATTGAAAACATTCGATTAAAATATAATATGAAATAGTAGAGACAGGTGAGTAAACACAAAACTAGTATCATCGATATTACGGAAGCTGCATATTCACGTACTATCATGGTCTAGACTTTCATAGGAGATTCAGTGTTTATATATATATATATATCAAAACATCAGACCATGCCTATAACATGCTATCATTGCCGTGCACAAGAATAAGTTACTAAACTTGGATTGGATCATAGGATCCTCAAATTTACAACAAATGATTATGCAAAAAAGGTAAAAATTGATAGACTAGATGATATGATAAGAAAAAATATGTAGAAATGGGATGAACATGTTCAAAGATGACCAATAAATTCTATAGTTAGAAGAGTTGAATGTAATAGAGTGAAAGGTATAAGGGCTACAAAGAACCAATAAAAACACTAGCCTATATATTAAACAATGATTTGATTAATTTGAATATTGATACTGCCTTTTCAATATAGGGACTAGTTGGAATTGTTACAGCTTGGTGATTTATGCCAAACAAAAATTTAGATTTTTTACATTATGAACTCTACTCATATGATATATCACAGCATAATTAACTATGACATAAAAACTTACTAGATATTAACCAACTGACAAAAAGTACCTGTATTTCAGATGCAAGAATACTGCATATGATGAAAAGAATCTGCAGTTTCTTGTTAGTTTGATAGTGATAACACGCCACAATCTTCACCTATTTCACAGCACGTAACTTGACAGGAAACGATCTGATTAGAGATGGCAAGAGTATTCTGGCAATCGTGCAATGGGAACGCAACGCAATAATTCAGTTGAAAAACAATAAATTTTCGAGTAAAGAGAACAATAGCAAAAGGGAACAGACGAGTCTATTGAAACCTTAACTTGGCACGTCAATCGAATGCTGTCGGGGCATCCCCGTTGGCCCTGGTCCTGAGACTGCGGAGGAGGCAGATCGAGATCGAGAGGCACCGACTGGGCCGACTTGGGCGCGTTGCGGGCGGTGACAGGGATGGCGACGAAGGTCTTGGTCTTGCTAATGGGGCGCGACTTCTCGAGCTGGACGTAGTCGCCGAACTTGAACTGAGTCTCGGGGTCGTGGGCCTGGTACTTCTTCTTCTTGCGGACCCGACGCTTGTACTTGGGGTGGGGTGCGAGGCGGATGACTTCCACCGCCACGGTCTTGTCGTTGGTGGCGCAGACCACGCGGCCCTGCAAGGTCTCCATGGCCCTGATGGTGAGGGCGGAGGGCGGAGGGCGGGGGCGGGGGCCGGAGGCGGAGATGAAGAGGAGAGAGGTGGGATCTTGGGAGGGAGCCATGGAGGAAGGGAGAGGGTGGCGGAGATTGAGGTCAGGGCCGTCTCAACCAGTTTTTGAGGCATTAGGTAAAAAAAAATAAAAATTAAGATCTTAATATTTTTCAAAATTAAAAATTATTATTAGAAATATTTCAACTAGGTGGCGTAGTAATAATTTTATCTTTATCAAATCTCACTTCTTTATTAGCCATTTTAAAAATAAAAATTATTTTAGGTTTCAAACATAATTTATTATATATATATAATAAATATTTTTAATTAAATAAAATAAAATAACATAAATTTTGTTAATAAAATATTAAAAATACTAACTAATTTAGTAGTAATAAATTATTATAATACTATTAATATACATTATAATTATTAAAACAGTCTTGATGCAATGTTAAAATTATTGTTTATGACCTAGAGGTAATATGTTCAAACAGTATTGATGCAATGTTAAAATTATTATTTGTGACCTAAGGATGTGTTTGGCTCAAGGTTATGGAAATAAAATATAACCAAATGTTGTTTGGTTCAACCAAGGTAATGCAACAAAAACTTGTTTGTTTGAAGGTTTTAATGAATACCCTAGTTTAATATTTTACTGTATTACCCTTAGTTACAAAACCAACTATACAT
>JBBMJZ010000137.1:13119357-13147169 GCA_037833815.1 Zingiber zerumbet
ATCCCTTCCGAGTGCCCGAACCCCATTTTCTAACAGCTTCTCTCCTTGCAAGAAAATGTTAGTCCGAAGCACAATGCAAATTATATTACCCTGTAAAACAAAGTATTAACATAGTTTATAATAATAAAAGAAGTAATTAGATTCCATCTCCTCGAGACTGAAATCCAGTCACGATTTTAACTTAGATTTCTGAAATAAATCTAAGTTGGATCGACGCCTAAGTTCCCTTCCCGGTAACGCGTCCTCACAGTCACTCCCCTCCAGTGACTTACCTTAACTTACCTACCAGACGTTCGGTCAGCCCGTCAACTCGTCTAGACTTCGTGCCAGCTATTTAGTCGGCCCTTTGACCTAGCTGGACTTCGTGTCAGACGTCTGGTCAACTCGTCGACCCGTCTGGACTTCGTGTCAGCTATCCGATCGGCCCGTCGACCTAGCTAGGCTTCGTGTCAGTTATCCGGTCTGTCCGTTGACCTAGCTGGACTTCGTGCTAGATATCTGGTCAGTCCGTCGACCTGTCTAGGCTTCATGCCAGCTATTCGATCGACCCGTCGACCAAGCTGGGCTTCTCTTGCACACTTGGTCAAAGTATTAAATCACGATGAAACTAACTTAACCTACTTTGCCATTCATCAAAACCTGAGTTCAACCGTTAGTGCTAACCGCACCAACAAAATTCATTAGAGCTTAGGGCCCCTTGGATAATATCATACTATTATGGAGATATCTGAAATCTTTTGGTCCTAATATGGGTTTCTCGCAAGCATATGATCACCTAACCTGCTCCGGGTCTCCTCGTAAACATCTTGTCACCATGATCTGCTCCGAGTCTTCCCTCAAGCATTCAATTATCTTGACTTGCTCTCGGCCTCCCCACAAGCATTTGGTCACCCTGATCTGCTTTGGACCTCCCTGTAAGCATTTACATCCGATTACTCGTGACTTGCTCCGAGACTCCCGTAACTTTACTCAAGGCCACCCTATATGACATCTGGTCTAGACCATGACTCTGATATCATTGTTATGTCCAAAGGATATTTACATTTCTCCATAATGACATAATATTTTCTACTTTGAGACTAAGTTCTTATGACTTTATTTTTGGGTTTCAACCTTCTCATGTTAATAGACATATCTTACATCCTTTTAAACTCATGATTTTTTCTTTATCTTTCTAATATGGAACTTTGATTGTATCTCTAATAATTTATTTATTAGTCAGTATTATGCTATAGTAATTACGAGATCATAGTTATTATAATTGTATAGTTATAATAGTTATAAAGTCATAATTACTATAGTTGCATAACCATTATAATTTTATAGTTACTATAAAGTATTAAAAATTTAAAAAGTAAAAAGTAAAATATAGAATATCTTTTTTTAGTTGACATTAGACATCCAGCTTACACCGATTAGTTTTAGAATAATCGATCCAATCCTATAAAAAAAAATTTCACCGTTTACTAAGATAAACAGAAAAATATTGACAATGAATAATCTATCAATCTAGTATACCTAAATTAATCATCTATTAATTTATCAAAATTGATAATTGATTCTCATAATTCGAGAAGTAACCCTTATTATTTAAATAAAAAAAAACAGGAATTTCCATTATTTTAATTTTTGCTCATTATAATTTATACGCCAATAATGGTGCTATGTCGTCAGAAGTCAGAACCAACGCTGGCTGCGATTTACTAGTATGCTGTCAACACAGTATGCGTTCGAAACGATTCTCGTAAGATCTCTGACGTATCGTCCTCTAACGGCAGCCGGTACCGGCGCTCCGCCGTCCCCGTCCTCCCCGCGGCAGTCACCGTTAACTTTGGACGGAGCCGTCTTGTCATCTCTCCGCCACCAGTTGTGAGCGTAAGCCACCACCGACCGCAAGGCTTCCCTTCCCCAATAAAATGATCATTCGCTTCGATTGATGGAGCGGAGCACCGGATCCGATTCGGGAACCAATAATTGCGGAGCTGGGACACGTGCCCGCAGCGGACTGGCGAAGCGAGGACGGGTACGTCCGCCATTGGGGGGCCCTTAGGTGCGGGGACCACAGAAGTGAGAGTAGGGCAGCTGCCTCACGTAGCCGCGGGCCCCGCCGCAGGGGCACGCGTCGAGAAGCGGGGAGGCAGGCCAAGGAATGGACTCACGTGGTTGGATTCCTGCTCGACGCGCCTTGTTCCTACTGGTCCATACGACCGTGACGTGTCGGGAACGAAGCAGCCAATCTGCGGGACGCGTCGCACAACCGCGCCTCCGCTCGACACCTGTCCCATTCGCCCACTCGCGTGAGGCGTCCGAAGCGGAAGCCGAGGCTTTTCTCTTTCAGATCTCTCTCTCTGTTTTTTTTTTTTGCTCGATTTATTTCGGGACTAGGAAGCGCGGAGAATTGATACAGGCTCGCTCGCTTCTGGGGAAGAAATACAGTGAGAGAGGGGGGAAGTAGTAGGAGAGGCGTGGGTGCTTAGGCTTCCTCCTCAAGCTTCCATCGACTTTTTTTTTCAATTATTGAGGCGGTGGAGGTTCCACAAGATCCAGGTAACTTAGATTGCGCGATGAAAAGAGGTTGAAAAAGGAGGACACATCTTTTGTTCTGATTCTCAAGCATTCTCTTCATAGATCCCTCCTCCTACGCCAAAAAAGTGGCTATTTTGGGGCTATAAGAAGGTAATTCCTAGGTTTCAACTTCACTCCCATACTAGTTATTTTCTCGTACAGCTTTGTGAAATTGTTTGGATCATCGCAAATAAAATAGCGTAAACAACTTTCCTTTACTTAAAAAATTGTTTTTTTGTTCGAAATTGTTTTCCTTCTTTTGTTTTGGTTAATGCTAATGTAGCAGTAGTTTTTCCCTTTTTTGGTTTGGATTACATGAAAGTTGTAATTTTGGTTGGAGATGAATTTAATCCCGCAGATTCGCTACCTCGTTCCTCAGATCTATCATCTATGCAAGGGGTTGGCTGGATGTTGTTGTCAAGTTGTTTGAGGCACGGGAGGCGACGCCGTGGAACCCGTGAGACTCCGCGGCTGGAGATCGTTCGGGAGAGATAAGGTTGCGGCGAACAAGATCGACCTCCAACCAAGTTGATGTGCGCGTGAACCTTGAAGTGTGCACACACAAGGAGTGTTTACGGTCATTGGGTTCACCGAGTTCACTACGCTTTGGGGGGTGGGAGGGGAGGTTGATGGATGAGATGTCTCCAGCGCTTGTTTTCTCATCTCAACCAAGTAGTGCGAGCTGTGACCCTGCTTCAGTGGAGGTCACTTGCCCCAAAAGAATTGCAGAAGAAAAGGATGTGGTAGTTGATTCAATGGAGTCGGCTGCTACTGATTTGGCTGCTAGCCTTGAGCAAATAGAGTCTGCAGCCCTGACCTCCTTGGAAGAGGATGGGGATATGGATACAGATGATCTAGAGACTCGAACAATTCCAGGGAGTGATGAAGAGGATTTGACGTCAATCGATCCTGAATTGTCTGCAGGAAGCTCTTGTTCAGTTATTATCGATGGTAGCAGTGTGCCTGAATTGTCTTCAGATTCTTCTTATGATCTCGGGACACCTACATCTGCGGATGCAGGAAACAACCTTGGCAAGATTGTACCAGTGCGAGGTTTAGAAGAGCTATCTGACAATCCGCTAAATGACCATAGTGCAGGCAGACCTACTGCTGAATCTGAAGCTACTGGAAAAAAATTGAGTGGAAGTAGCAAAGGCTCACGGAATGTGTATTTGAGAGACAGTTTGCCTCTTTGGGGATGCGTAACCATATGTGGGCGTAGGCCAGAAATGGAGGATGCAGTGGTTGTGGTGCCTAAGTTCTTTGAAGTACCCCTTCGAGCTGTTATTGGTGATCAAGTCTTGGATGGCTTAGACCCTGACACCATTCGTGTGTCATTGAACTTCTTTGGTGTGTATGATGGTCATGGGGGTGCCCAGGTACTCAACATTTTGGTTGAAGCCATTCACCTGTATTAATAAATACTGTTATGTGATTGTTATGTGTACCTTTGTTTTAATATTATAGGTTGCCAACTATTGCCGGGAGCGCCTCCACCATGTGTTGACAGAACTTTTGACAGATCTGGTTAACAATATTGGAGGCAAAAGTTGCAGTGATTGGAAGAAACTGTGGGAGAAATCCTTTGTTGTTTGCTTCCAAAATATTGATGATGAGGTTGGAGGGAAAGAAAGCAACAGAACTATGGGAAGCACAGTTGATACATTCGATGAAGACGATCATCATTACTCAAGAGCACTGTCAGAACCTATTGCACCAGAAACTGTTGGATCTACAGCTGTGGTTGCTGTTGTTTGCCCAACACAAATTATTGTCGCAAACTGTGGGGATTCAAGGGCAGTACTTTGCCGTGGCAAGCAACCCATTCCTCTATCAGTAGATCATAAGGTAAGATTGTCCTTTTGATTTTACCACAGAATCTATTAGTTTTCCTTGAACGTTTGGAACAACCAAAAAGTCTATTTCGTGCTTCAGCCTAACAGGGAAGATGAGTATTCGAGGATTGAATCTCAGGGTGGCAAGGTCATACACTGGAATGGATATCGTGTATTTGGTGTTCTTGCAATGTCACGGTCTATCGGTATATATCCTTCTCTCTTATACTAGCAAGCACTCTGGAACTTTCATGATACTTTGCCTATGAATTTGTTTCAATTTTGTTATTGTTTCATAGATGCTGAGCTTTAACATGGCTGATTTCTAGAGCCTATTTTCGAAAATAAATATTTCATATGACAATATCATGCACACTCTTTACATTTTTACTAGATATTTATTTAACAACAAGCTACAAGTCTGAATCATTTGGGACCGGCAATTATTTAACAACTTGAGGTACTAAAAACACAAAATCAAGACCGGATAAGGTGCTTTTCCAATTTGAAAGTAGTGTACCTCTGCTATTTCTGCCAACATAATGTTTAGGAAATTGTTGGATGCAAAGTATCTGAATAAAATGTTCCTATGTTACATGATGATCATGCAATTAGAGCAAAGAAGCTATTGTTCACTTGTTGCTAGGATAAGAATCTACCATGAGTTGGTTTATGTTCAGAGAGCAACCTTGAATTCAGACAATCATAGGCCTAGGGAATAGCTCCAAAACCCTTTAATACAAATAGTTCAATATTTCCTCACAAAGCTGCTAGTTAAAAATGATAAAATAGCTGCCTTATGTTCATGTGAAATTTTTGTTTTCATTTCCTCTCCTCGCTGACTTACGAAACCTCAAATTTCCTCATCTTTTTCGGCATGAATGACCTTGGGTATTAATATTTTTCCTTTTGCTTAAGTTGCATTTATCTCAAATCTGTATCATGCTTATCAGTAAAAGCAACATAATGTCATTTTGGTTGCAATATGTAACTTCTGTAAAGACTTAAGTCTTAATCCCATTGAAAAATAAAAACCGTGTAACTTCTAGAGAAAGAAATGATCAACTAATGTCAGTATAGCATATTGTTGAAAATGATAAAAGCTGATATTTACTCGTATGATATTTGTTCCTATGTAATTGTTGGATTACAAATCAATAACTAGCCTTTGCAAATAAAATAGTGCTGCATCTCGTACCCCACTCTTAATGTAAATGCCCTTGGATGACTAGGTACTTGCACCTTAAAAACATCCAGCCATCTGTTCTCTACGTTTGCATTTCTCTTGTAATTCCTTGTCAAATGGTTCATTCAAAACTAGACAAATTAAACCATTTAGTTTTGATGCTCTGACTAGTAGTTTATTCTTTGTATTTTGTTCACATTGCTAGATATGTAAGAAGAGCTTTTGGAATAGAGAGCTCCTTAGATGCGGCAACTTCTTTCCTTTGTTGTTTCTAGAACCTCTAAGAACTTAATGCCCACTTATTTCTCATTATTCTCCAACTTAAATGCTGCTGCTGGTGGATTATAGTACACAAGACCACCGATATGGATTCTGATAGACTCTGAATCTCTCTATGATTATAATATATATGATTCATGCATAGTTATTCTAAAAATTTGGAAGGAGGACATGGAATAATATTTCCAACATATTAGAACAAGTATTTTGGGATTGATGAAATGAATAGCTAAGAAAGTTTGGGAGGGAATGATAATTCAGTTAGAAGTGGTATGTCGACTACATTTGTTCTAGTCAGAATGGAATACCTATTCATGCCAATCTGCTTCTTTCCTGCCCACGACAGTGGTGAGAGAGATACAGCATAATTGGATGTCATATTGAAAGGCCAACAATGCTGGTTCGAATGGGCGTTGAAATTCTTTGTTGAAAACAGTTTGATTTTTCCATTGCCAAAATTTCAAGCAATAAGAACTTCCACTGTCGATTGACACTGCTTGCTTGATAACTCTTTGGACTCAGACATGAGTTCTTAACACATTCCTCTTCGAAGAATTCCACCTCAAAATTTGAATTGAGATCACCACCTCATATATCATCAGTAACTAGAAAGTCCCTTAACACAAGCATACAGGAGAGGACAATTTAGTTCAGCAGGCACAAACGGGTCTTGTTGCCTTGATCTGCGGAACATATAGTATTATCCCAAGCTCGACTTGTTTATATATAGATGAAACCTTATATTCTGTCAATGGCACAATTCTAGCATTTATTTTCCAATTTCAAGTGTCAAGCTAAATGTTGATCTTTGAGTAATGCTAGAGGAACTGGGATAGCTCCCTAACATTTTTAGCCTCTATGACAATTGATTGGTCCATCAACAAAAAGACACCTATGAAATATCACTTTATATATGATAGAGGATACTGTTTATAAATATTTCTACTAAGAATGGAAATCCAATTAAGAGTACAAATACATTATATTCTCTCAAGTCTTTGACATACAAAGTAAATAACGGCTCTTCTCCTCCCCATTCTTATTCCCCACACCAATAGGCTTATGCGGCTTCCTTCAAAAGATGAGTTAACAAACAATCATACACTAGAATCATAATACATGAAATAATGCACGTACAATATATCTAGTGAAGAAATAAAATGGTATTATGTTACTATATATATCACCTTCGAGACTGATGGGTAAGAATCAGATATGTTTTCCAACCATTGCAATTGTAACCTAAGAAGTCAATGTCAAATTTGTCCTGTGATAAAAAAGACTAAAGAAGTGCTGGACAGAGAAAAGACTAATTTGAGTAGAAGAAAGTAATCAACAGGATCATGCAAAGTGTCACAAATAACGAACTGTTCTTGTCCACTCATCCAACCTATTCCTCAGTAAATCTGTATATATCAAAAACAAACAGAAGTAACTTGAAAGTTGCCTTGGCAGAACAACATAATTTAAAAGAAAACCAGAAGTTTAGATTTGGAAAGCAATACTTTAGGTCCACAATAAAAACCTTTAAGTTGCAAAATGTCTAGGAGCGCTGCCAGTGTCATTTGCTTCTTCAAAAGGACATAAAGAATAAACACATCTTTTGTCAATTTAAACAAGTTGTATGTAGAATGTAGAAGGGGCTGGGTACTGGCCTATTAGTCTCACGTAGATAAATGTGGTGGTTCATTATGTTTGTACGTGTATATATATATTTTTTGTGATAGAAAGAGTTTACCCCGATTTGACTTTGTGATGAAGGAAGAAAGGAATAGTGTTTTGCTGCCAAATATGAAGAGGAAAAATGTGATGTCGGTAATGGAAACGGTAATTCCTACAACATGTGATAGGCAGTATGTGGAAAGTGGATTCACACAGAAGCATTATATAGGGAGAGATCATGTGAGCTAGAATTTCTCGGCATCAATGAAAAGAGGAAATCGGGATTTGTGAGTAGAACAACATAACTCGTGGCCATTGTCATGTGTTTGTTCACTCGTCGTTATACTTTTTACAGCATTATGACAGCAAATTTTGTATTTTTCATTTGAGAAAGCTTGTAATTAGGATGCTGCCCTGGTTCAGTAGATCGGTTTATGATTGTGACTTTTATCTGATGTTTACAGGAGATCGATACTTGAAACCATGGATTATTCCTGAGCCAGAAGTTACTATAACCCCACGAGTAAGAGAGGATGAATGCCTCATTTTAGCTAGTGATGGCTTGTGGGATGTCATGTCTAACGACGAGGTGTGTGATGTCGCCCGCAAGCAGATTCTGCTCTGGCACAAAAGGAATGGCCCCGTGTCGCCGTCGTCTCAAAGTGGCACAGTAGCTGATCCGGCAGCACAAGCAGCCGCAGATTGTCTAATGAGACTTGCTTCCCAGAAGGGAAGCAAGGACAACATCACCATTATCGTGGTGGATCTCAAAGCACAAAGGAAGTTCAAAAGCAGGTCTTAACATTGCCGATTCCACTTCAGAAAAGAAGCATGTGTACATTAGTCTTAAGTTTAGTCGGTTAATATTCCGAAACACTATACTCAGGTCTTCACTTTCTTTGTTTGGGGCCTTAAGATTGTATGCTTATAGATATTTATAGAACATCTCTAGCCTTGGCAAAATCTAATGCAGGCACTTCCGATTCCTCGCGATAGTCCTGTACCTTTAACTCTTGACTCGAGCCACAGCAGACTCAGAACACTGGTGGGGAAGAAACAAGGCTGAACTTCTTGTATGGATCCATCTGTATCATTCTGTTTCATTCCCTGGACTATGAAATATAAGATGTAATTAAATGAATGATTCTTTGAAATGTATTAGATTAAAATTATAAAGAGAATGAATCATTCTTATTCAATTTCCGCAATAGCATAATCCTAAATTATTTTGCCCACGGGGCTATGGTGTAGCGGTAGGATATTTAGGTTATAATCTAGATATTCGTGATTTGATTTTCAATTATGGTGAATTTATAGGAATTTTACCTCTAAATATAATGCACAATAAAAAAATGTTAGAGTTTTTAGGTTGTTTGTTGTAAGTGTTTTTTTATTTATTTTAGTGATCAGTGGAAAAATTTATATGACCAAACCGGTCATCTCTAAGAATAGCTGAATTTATTATTTTTTTTTAAGGAGAGGAAAATCTTAGTGAAATACTTCATCCGGGGTCGGCTTTAGGCATAGATCATTAAGGCTTGTGCCTAGGGCACCCATTTTTATTGGGGTCTATTATTTTTAATATATTAAGTATATTTTTATGTGTTTTTTAAAGAGAACGAAAAAGAATATGGCTCATTGATAAAAAAATTGTACAATCTCATTCTCCAAAAATTAAGGTTATTATTTTTAATATATTAAATGTATTTTTATAATAGGGTTCACGTGATCTCAATCTCTAAACAAAGCTTTGAATTTTGTAAAAATTTTATTATGATTCCAATAGATAGTGCCATAAAGGAACTCTTTTTAGAAGGGTTGCTTTCTCCGTCTTTTATTTGAATAATTAAATGTACTTCTATCTTTCTTTATTTTTAAATAATTTTAAGTATATTTATTTTTAGCTAAGTGAATTGTAAACATATTATATTATTATATCTAGTAATAAAATTCTATTTAATACGGTATACTTTTCTAAATTAGGTTATCAAAATTTAAATATAAAATTTTAATTAATAATTTTACATACCAGAAAATTAAATTTTATAAAAAAAAATTATTTTTAAAATTAATATTTTAATTTGTTAAAAAAATTTAAATTCATTTTCAATTCCAAATTTCAATGAAAAAGGATGGAAATTTTTTAAAACAATGTCAAAACCTTTGTTTTTTTTAATCTGCCTAGGGCCTTAAATCAACTTAAGGAGGATTTAAGATAAATTAAAGCATAGGTAAATAAAAAAAAGGGAGTAAATACAATTATTATAATGTCCTGGTAGTTATAAGAATGGTTTTGAATAAGTTAAAATGATTCTAATTAAATTTAAATAATTGTAATTAAATTAATAAAAATGTTTTTAATATAATAATATTCTATGTATTAATTTTCGTTAAATTAAGTTGATTTATTTTAACACGTTAACAAATGAAATATAATTGTTAATATTGTGTTAGAATAAAAAGTTTTTTTGGAATGAGAAATATATTAGTAAGTTACTTTGATATTTTGTATAAAAAAGAAGCCTTATCGTGAAAAATGATAATTGACACTTTGTAAAAATATTAAAAAAAAAAATTCCAATCTAACATTTATCTGACACCTCACTTTTAATAAATTTGTTAGACTACTTGAATTAATTGAATAAAAAGTATAATTTAGAAAGAACAATTAATTTAAAAATACATTTAAAATTTTTAATATGAGATGTCTTTTTTTTATTAATAACGATAAAAAGCGCGCTTTGATTTTGTTCATTTATTATTTATTATTTATTATTTATTAAACTGCAGGAAGACATTGTCAAATTTTTGAAAAATATTAAAAGATTTTGTTTTTGGAAATTAATCCTTTAAGAGCCTCCGCACACTACACCTGTGTTATAATACCCATCATCTTATACGACATACTTATTTCATCCACATACTTATATTATTAATACTTATTATTCATGTTCCTACAATTCATTTAAAATTATATCATATTAAATAAATATATTTTAAAATATTAAAATTATTATTATTATTTTTAATCATAACAGTTAACTTACAAATTTTTTATTTTTTAATTTAATTCAAAATAAATAAATAAATAAATTATAAATAAATAAAATAATACAAAATACAAATCCAAACCATTAGAAAAAATGTAAATAAAAAATCAAATTATTACCGTTTAAAAAAAATAATATTATTATTATAAATATTTTTATTATTTATTATACCATCAAATTTATATTCTTTTAATAAATAATTTTTTTTAAAAAAATACAATCATGGGTGGGTCAGCCCTGGCCCACCTTATGCCATCTTTAACATGTTCGATATTATTAACATGTTAATGTGAAAAGGTGTTATAACATCCTTTCACATTGGTTTTAATACCCATGGGGGTGTTTTAACACCCCCATTAATCGTGCAATGGTGAAGTCGTACGAGGTTGTGTATAGAGTTATTAAATGGGCTAATCTATGACGGGGGTGGGTCCATCCTAACGGGCTAACCATTTGGCGGGGTGGGCCGACCCATCAACTTAGTGGGTTGGGAAATTTTCAAATCAACCGAATCCAAGGCGAGTTACGAGTCTGGCGGGCCAACCCTTGACCTATCAAAATTTAAAAATAAAAATAAAAAAGATTTCATATCTTCAACGTTTATTTCGGAAAAGTTTCATTAATCAAATGTATCTATAAACATATATTTTAAATATAAATAGATAGAAACAGATACTTATGTGAGATGAAAAGTATTATTTTTATTTTAAAAATATAACAAAGAAAGATAATAAATTGACACAAAACTTGACTTATATGTGTTTCTTAATCCACAGGCTAACCCGTGTGGGTCGCGGGCCTAGGTGGGTCAGTCAATGGTGAACTTGGGTTTATAATATTATAATCCAATCTACTTAAATTATTTGACTGTGCGAGTTAACCTAACGGCCCAACCTAAATTCATGACTCTAGTTGTGAGTTTTAAGAGCTCAACATGGAGGGGTTTTGAGTAAATTAACTTGGACGAGTGCTTTTCTGGAAACTTCCATCGCCAGTTCGATTAAACCCTAACAGAACACGAAGAAGGCGCCGCTTAGAGCAGAGAAGGAAGAGATCGAGAGTGAGGCGAAGATGGTTTGGTTTCAGTGCGAGGACTGCGGGGAAAATCTGAAGAAGCCTAAGCTGCCCAATCACTTCCGAGTCTGCTCTGCCTACAAGGTTGTTGATCGCCCATATCGCTGTTATCCGCTCATTCTCTCTGTTGACGAATGCATTGTTAGTTTTCTCGAGCTAACTTTGTTTTTCCTGCCAAATATTTTCTTTCAGCTATCATGCATTGATTGCGGAAAGACGTTCGATCAAAACAGCGTGCAGAGCCATACGCAGTGCATATCGGAAGCAGTATGCCCATGACATCGTTTATTCTCGATTTATTGTAGAACATGCTCATAAATTACATTTTAGATTAGTTTCAAACATGGGTATTAAAGCTCAAATTCGTAATTTTACACTTTCATGCTCATATCCTAATCTTTCATGCAATAGGTTTCAAAAGATTCATTTGGAATTTTAAGAATTTTGTGATTTTTTTCATACTGAAACTTTCAGGAGAAATACTGTCCTAAAGACCAGGGAAAAGCTTCACAAAATACGCCATCTAAGCCTGAGAAGCCCAAGCGAAATGCAGAGGTCGATGTTAATGTTGGTTTGTCTTCGCGTCCTCCTTGGTTCTGTAGGTATGCTATTATCATCATAAACACTGCTTTATTTGTCAAAAGTTGCTTTGCTCGTTCATCTCTTCCCTGGAACACCTTGGGAAGGCTCAAACTTGACTATTAAGGCATTAGCCATTAGTTGATGATCTGTTCATCATTTCTTCTAGCAACAGGTACTTGACTACACGTTTTGTAAGTGCTTCTTTGGTGTTTATTATACATATTACAGAATCTAGCTGCAGAAATTAGAAATAGATAATATTTTCTTCATTGTTTGTAAGATAATGTGACATGTATAGTGAAGTAATTAGCTATTTAATTGTTGCTTTATACAATTTATCAGCTGAACATTAAGACACCTGGTATTCCCCTTGTTTTGAGGTTTTTACAAGTTTTTAAAAAGCTTATGAAGAAAGGCCTTAGCTAGTCAACTGGGCTTTGAGAAAATAGAATGATTTCTTACATCACAAGTTTTGCCCTATGGCTTCTGCTTTAGCCAAGTTTGATTATGCTAACCAAGTTTGTGTAAGGCCTGATTGCCTCAACCAGATGGTCTAAATTACCACATTCCATGTTACTAGTATTTCACAGATCAAGATTTTTGATATATTCATCATAGTCAACCTTCGATTTTCCATGTTAAATTTAAATTGTTATTGACTCTCAGTTGATGCGTCCCTTGACATCCTTGTCAAAACTGAAAAAACAAACCAAAATTCAGAATTATCCCTAGTTGGCATGTGAGGTACCTATTTGTTGATAGGTGTTAGACATATAAAATAAGCTTGGATTTAAAGGTGGCCTGATTATTCCCATTTCACTTTGCTTGGCAGCTAAGAACATGGGCAATTCTTTCTCATCAGAATATCTTCCATGTCCAACTATAACAGAACTTCATCCTTTATTGGTCCTGAATTTAAGTTGATGGAGACCCAATTAAATGACGAGAGTAGAGTACATGGGAACATTGAACTTTCTAATTGTTTTTTGTAGTATGAGCCTTGAGGATGAAGATGGCAGCTTTCAACTTTGGTTTTGTATATGAAACTATTGTTGGCCCATTTCATTTATTTGTCATATAAGCACAACCAATTTGAAACATTTGTCTCCATATTTATGATTTTTGAGAGGTGAAATTAGATTATTTTCTCTACCTACAGCCTTTGCAATACAACTACTACCAGCAAGCAGACTTTACTGCTCCATGCTGATGGCAAGAAGCACAGGGCAAAAGCAAAAGCTTACCATGCATCTCATAATCAATCTTCTCAAACTGTAGTACCAGCTTCAAACAAGGAGGTGTCTGGCGACAAACCATTTGCCAGTTCTGATGGTTCAAATAATATGAAAAATGAAGATACGCCAAAGGATGAATCAGTCAGTTGCAAATTGGTTGCAGAAGCGAAAAACAGAAGTTTGGAGCAAAGAAAGACAAAAGATGGTGCAAGTGAATTTACTAATGGTGAAGTAATACAAGCAGGAGAAACAGAAAAAGCAGATAAACAACCAAAGAAAAGGAAGCATTCTGGAGATCAAGATAAGCAATCTGAGAGTAAACAAGATTCCAATCATAAAATCAAGTGGAAGAAATTTGTAACTTCTACCCTTAAGTCGGTATGCGCATTCATCTTTTTGTAGGAATTATATGATCATATTCATTATCTATCTTGTCTTTATTATGTGGAGTATTGACTCAGTAGTTCTGTCATCTTCTATCTTTTTAAGAAATTAATGTCTTGGTGCTGTATGTGCTTATTAGATTGCTACACTTATCTTGCCACTAAACAGTTGGATAACAGAAAAGGCCTTAATCCTTGGAAAGCTGAAATGTTGTTTTGGTTGTTGTAGATTCCAGATCAAACGATGAAGATTAAAAAATTGCAAAGGATTGTGATTAAGATGGTCCAAGAATCTGGTGCCTCTGAAGATGAGGAACAACTTCAGGCGAAGTTAATGGACAAGGTAAAACCTTCAAAAGATTCTATTATCCTTGCCCTTTCATACCATATGTTGATGCATTAACACATTTGTATTCCTTTTTTCCCAGATAAATTCAAGCTCTCGCTTTGTGGTTGACAACGAGAAAATCAAGTTGGTTATTAAGGCTGAGGAGTCATGATTTTCCAGTGTGGAAGTGAAAAACTTCCAGTGAGAGTAACAATTCATGCATATTTCGGTTTCAAGAAGGGCTAAAGCATCTCCGTGCTGATCGATCTAGCATGGCTTTTTTTGGTTATTTGTTGCTGGTTATCAATTTGTTATAAACATCATGATTCACCATGGATAATTGTGACACTAAAATCAAATCCAATTTGTTATTATTTCTCTATGAATTTTTTGGTGGCTAACGAATTCCATTCGATCCAATATTTTATATCATTGTTTCCATTAACACCTTTAATCTTATTTGATATTGACCTTCTAAACATTGATTCTGGATGAGCCTTGTTATACACGTGTCAGCACTACAATATGAACTTTAGCAGATGGACTCATCTCATATGCAGCACATACTGAGCAAAGGTAATTGAAGAGACATGTCAGTTAACACGCTGGAGTTCAAAGACTTTCCTCACCTGCTGCAATCCTCAGGAAGAATATCATCGCGACACGATGAGAAGGTATAAACTTATTTTCAATTCCTCAGACTAATCGGTGTACACTGGATTTGGAGCTCCTGGAGATTGCTCATGGAAAATGGGGCTTAGTCCCCGACAACGATGACTCTCTTGCCGACCTCATTTAGAGGATGAAATCTAAGCGTGTGATGTTTCCATTGGATTGCCATTCAGTAGTGATCTTAATCCCTAGTTAGTAGCTGGTTTCGGTTAATTTTCTATTCTGTTGGGCCATAATTCTGAACACTGAGTGGCATTTCTTACAGCTATGTGGCTCGTGGGATGGGGACCGGCGTTCGTGATGTTCTTTTGGTCGGTTCTCTCTCGTTGCTTCCAATTTTATTATTTTTGATCTTTGACACTGAAATATCGTTATACTTTTTCAATAATGTCGCTATACAATTTGAATGTACAACCTTGGACAAAAAGTTAGATTTATCTTCAGCTCTGTGGATTTCTTGACTTTTTGAAGAGTGGCGACATTTTATGCTTCTGTGGATCATGCTTGGAAAGTACGACATTCAGGTTTTGTTAGAAATTAAAAAATTGTTGTGGTAATTATATAATTAACATTGAATTATCGACATGCATGCTTGTAGCTAGAACTATAGCGTGTCATTTTTTTTTTTTTTTTAATCTGAAGTATACTATCAAAAACAAAACCAATATCTTCTACTTTGACAATACGCTTTCATGTTGCTAATTTTAGGATGAGTTACAAGATGTACATCAAATTTACAGTTGCTTATGTAACATCAAAACAGTAGATTGCTTTCATGTTTTTGGTTAAATTAACAGTAATATTTTCTGGACGATGTGGATTACAATCCTAGCTTGTGAAATCCTATTTGTAATATAAATCCTATTTGTAATATAGCTTTCTGGGCCATGTTACTGTTATCAAATGTAAGCAACATTTGAGGTGCTTCTGATTGGCTTTGCCACTCTGATAAATGTTAGATTTTTCCTTCTCTTTTAAATAGGAGTCAGAAGGGGAGCCTTGACATAGTGATAAAATTATTATCGTATGATCTATAGATTATAAGTTTTAGTTCCAAAAAAGTCTCATGTAAAATAAAAGATACATATAATAGAATCTTCTTCATCTCACATCGAAGGGAGTTTCATGATGTCACTTTGAAGGGAGTTTTGTGCTGCATATTGTTCCTTTTTTTTTAAATACAAGTTCTTCCGATTCAACCTATTTTGTTTGGTTTGCTACTCTTTGTTCAAATGTTCTCAGGGCTACGACGTAGTTGTTAGACCTCCAAGCGTGGATCTAATGAATATTGAGACTTAATTGCGACAAATTGTAAAAGGTTTTTCCTTCAATGAATAGCGAATCTAAAAAAATGGGCCGTTTGAATAAACTACCAATACTTGTTGCCAATTAAAAAATATTAAAATAGTGTCAAGGAATATGTTTCTCAAGAATTGTGAAATAAATGGCTAAAAAATATAAAGGCCATGGAACCATTAGAATTCCAAGGGAAGTGATATATTTTCTATTTTAATTTACAATCACCAAAAATGTATAATCACGATTAGGCCATGGAGGATTTTTTTTTTTTAAGAGCATCATCACCTAAACAAACTTAACAAAACAAATCAACCATTTGATAAACCAAAAACACATCAATTCTCAAGCAATTATTGAGCACCCAATGTGGGGTCACATATGGAAGATCTCTGTGAGTATACAAAGCAAATCAACTCCATGATGCAAACACATTGATTTAATGTGCGTGAAACCGGTGCAAAAAATCTGTACCTGTTCTAATTATTTAGTGCTGACCTTTGAAGAATACAATTGGTAAGACATTGGAGCATTTAAATTGGAAGAACCCGTCGCTTCATTATTGACTAGCCGATGTCGCTACCATTACTGGAGCCTAAAGGGACTCAGATTCGTATGGTAGGATTAGGTGCCAAGATGCAGCGATGAGTAGTGGCATCGGCTATAGGTTTACTGGGACGCGGAGTCCGTCGTAGCTTAATTGGACATTCAGACCTTCAGAATCCTGCAACTTGGCGAGCTGTTCATTTATCTTTTCGTGGTCCATCAAGTGCATCATGCCTTGTGAATAGATCAAGGTATTAGAAACTTGGCTTAGTTTAATCTTTGCTGGTGTTTAAAAATGTGGAGTACCCGTAAAAAGAGTCCGCCTCGGTTGAATCTTGCGTACTTCATCTAGAGCCTTTCAAGAGGTATTGCAAAGTGAAGCTCATAATGCGATAAGAGTGATGATAACATTAGAAGAGACGCGAGTGATAATTACCCTTGGTAGTCCGAAGTGTGTTGAAGAAGAACGATCTGGCCTCAGTGCATCCTAAATTATCGCTTTTGGAGTATTCAGCAAGACAGATAAGAAACATATAAAGAAAAATTGCAAACGCAAGAAAGGTAGTTCACCAGGATAAGAAGATCGCAGTCTTTGAGGAGTATGTAAGTCTCTTCTGGTATGTCACTAACATCACTGAATTACTGATGTTAGTATGCAGAGCACATGAGAAAGAAATTAGCAAATCCTATACCGAACCAAAATATAGGAAGCTAGAATTGTTTACCTTATGTAGCAAATATTTCCGAAACGAAAACCTAAAGAACGGTAACCTTTTCCATGCCAGACAGGTAGAGGAGTAACCTGAAGGGAATTAGGAAGACATGAGTAAATGATATCGAAGCACACTTTAAAAGTCAAGATATACATTTCGGATATACTAATTCTCATTGTATATGGTTTTGTACAAAGTGTAACTTCATAGTTCTCTATAAAAGTAATGGATTTTTCCACAAAAGAAAATAATTGAAAGTGTATAAATCTTCTTTTGGTTTAAAGGGTAGTCAGCAAAATGAGACAATCACTGCCGGTCCAATAGCAATGGCAACGAACAATTATCCATCTCAAGACAATCAACCAAAGATTTAATGACCTTAAAATTGAAACCCACAGAAAAAAAAAGGTTGTTCGACCCTGGAGTATTGAAGTTTACAAACCTTAAGATCGTGAATCACAAATGGTTCCTCCTTAATCACATTGAAATGCAATTTTGATACAGCGGCACCAGGAATCAGCCCACTGGTATCCACTATGTAATAATGAGTCTTCTTCATCACCTAAAACAAGTTGAAGAAAAATCATTAAGGAAGCTTATAAACACTTTATCGAGCTAAGCATCAAGGTTTACAATAGAAACCGAAAGGGCTGGGCATGCAGAGGTGTACAGGGCCACCTATATGAGCACCTGAAAGGGAACAAAATCGTACTAGTAAAAGTAATGGTGAAAACAACTAACTCAAAACTATATCTAAACAAGTTTTAAATTAGGAACAGATATAATATAGGCCTACTTAGTTACAATAATTCTTATCAGGGCTTGGCTGGGTCCAAACATTTTTTGTTCCAAAGAACGATTTCCAGATTTGCAGAAGAACAGATGTGATACATCCACATGAGAACACTACCAATATCTTCAAATGGATGAAAAACTAGCTTACAGCCATGCCAATGATACTTGCTTTTCATTAACATTACCTTCGAGATACGCAAATTTAAGTTGTTTTTTTTAGAAAAAGATGGGATACTGCTAGTGAGGTAGAACTTTCTAATGACTATTAAATGACCAAATCCAAAATTATTGCAATGTTGTCAAACAAGTGAAGGATTATTATATCAGCATACCAAAATATCTATAATCACAATGTAGAGACTAGTCGTGAACTATCAATAGGATCAATGGATCATTATAGAGACCCATACCTCAAAATCACGTTGTGCCACATAAATAGGGATGGATGGTTGGACATTATTTGTCCAATCTCGGAGATCATCAAGACCTACATCAACAATCACCCAAATTTCAGATAAATGAACTGATAAGAGTAACAAGAATAACCTTTTTTTTTTCTTGTTGCAATGGAGAAATGCTATGCTCCTGTATGCAATCTACCTAAAACAAGAAAACAAGTATATACAACCACTAGGTTAGCCCTTCTGCAGTTAAAGGTAAAATTATACATATAGGCACTGCTAGTATTTTAAAATCCAAGTTTTGAAAAAAAAAAAATCTTGTCATGCAAGACTAGCAATGATTTGGTAATCAAATTTGAATGGCTATCACTATAAGGAGTTTGGAATGAATCATAAACCTCCAATTGCATCGGCGTGTGAATGGGTTATGATGACCGTATCAATCTTTCTCAGCCTGAGAAGATAAAGCAAACAAATAATTAAAACCAGAAGCGTGTAAGGGGGTGGATAGCACTAGCTTATACCACGAACACTGAAGTATTCTACAGATAGAATACAGAAACAAGAATAACACAGTGCAGCATCAGTAATATGAATTTGCAGTTCAATTGTTGGTTAGCATTTCCGAAAAAGGCGATATCATTTTAACCTATGTACGTGAAATGCTAACATTAAAAGATTTATTAACATCATTTTTTCTAGTGATTAGGAGAATAAATATACAATCCTTAAATGAGATGGCCGTAAAAAAGTGTCCATATAAATGATTTGAGTGGCATGTCTATCATGTGAACTAACAAATTAATGTTAGGAAAATGGGAAAGTCTGGAAGTAGTAATCAATCTTGCCGTGTCAAAATGTCACTACTTCTAATGTCATCTGGAATATACTATTCCATGCTTCTTGACTCCTCACGTAACAGTGGAAGTGAATCTATAATGGCAGCACAAAGAAAAACAACACAAACTTGATTATACAATGTTTATCTCTTTTAGTCGCCAGAACTAACTATAAACATTTAGGCGCTAGATTATACACAAACTGTATCCATTGTGAATGAAAATTGACTTAATATCATAGGGAGCTGTTATCAATTTCCCAACCTTCAATTATTTAAGGATGCACTTTCAACAACAAAAAAAATCCTAGTAACCAGATATTCTTGTAATATTGGAGTACATGAGATAGAAAAGATAAGGGATATTGATGCTTTCCTATCATCCTATGCCATGAACCAGAAACAATTAAGGGATATTGATGCTTTCCTATACCATGAACCAGAAAAAATTAGGGGAAATAGATGTTTTCCTATGACATGAACCAGACTACAAACAATCTCTCCTTCTGGAACTGATGAAAACCACTTATTGTTATGCACGTCAAGCTATCAATAAGGCATCCTACAACTGGTTAATAAAACATTTTTAAAAATATTTTCATGTTCAAATAATCAAATTGATTCCTACTTAAAAATTATGCCAAAATTTTGAACAGATCACTAACTGTTACCCATAGGTAGGAAACCATCGAAGAGCGCTATGATAGAAAAACCTGCATAATAAAATTACAATGTAAGATTCAATTTATACAGATGTTCTTCTTAAATAAATGAAAAGGTTGTAAAATATATATTTTTTTAAATAAATGTATATGTAAAACTGTCCATATTTAGGAGCAATGCTACAACCAAAAGGTGTGCATCTTTCCCTGTTGATGTTGTATATTTTATATGCTTAAAGAGCAAAATTCCATATGTGAATGCACAAACAACATAGACATTCAAGATGGTCTATAGTAAAAAAGGATAATCCGGTGCACAAAGTTCCTGCTATGCGGGGTCCCGGGGAAGGATCTATTGTACGCAGCCTTACTTTACTTTTTGCAAGAGGATGTTTGCAGGATTCGAACCCATGACCTTTTGGTCACAAAGCAACAACTTTACTGTTGCGCCAAGGCTCCCCTTCTCAAGATGGTCTATAGTAAAATTTAAAAATATATACTCAGATGCAGAGTCAAGTGTCATAACTCAAGGAAAGACATAAAGTGAAGCAGCATCAAATGGACTAAAAAAACAAAAGACAAGGAAGAAGATACACACAACAGTTTCCATCACAATTCAGTTCAAGGCAAAGCGTAATATGTTTGGAAAAAGTAAATATGTGCATTTTTGTGTTTGAAATGAAACTAGTTGTATTTGATTCATACTTGCCAGCATCTACAAGAATGTTATATCTTCCCAAAGAATTGACATAGCATATAAGGATGCTTGTATTAAGTCTCTTGTTCTTGTCTCCAGGCACAGATGCTTTTGAGCAAACCTAAAAAGACAAATGGGTGCAAAATCTCAGACCACAATAAGAGTTGATGTGAGAAAATATTTCTGGTGACTTGGCAAATTCTTTGCAGAAACGTAATAGAAGGATGTGATACCTCACATATTTTTGATTCAGTTGTGAGGCAGCTCACTCGAGGTATCCCTTCACTAGTTCCTGTGCCTAAAAAAATGATTTCTGACTGACCCTTGTGTGCTTGGACCTTGGTTTCAGCATCAGCAATTTCTAACCAAAAAAGAAGCAACACTACGTTCAAACTTAAAAACACCAAAATGTTGAGGTTAGATACAAAAAAGGTTTAATTGATTCTAATATCTTTTCTAATACTTTGAAGATTCTATACCATAAAAAGTGGCCGTGTAAACAAGATAGAACACTTCATATATATACAAGTGGCTCTTTTGTGACAAACGAATGCCATATCATCATCTAACCTTCATGGAAAAGAAAACGCCAACACTACAGCTATCTAAAAAAAATCCATCATTTAACCAACTCAACCAAAAACTTGGATTCTATTCTCAAGGGAAGGGCTGGACAATATTAGGTTCTCAGCTAAGTTAAACCTGAAATATTCTAACTGACATCACTTTGTACCAACTGCACTAACTCCCTCTATATCCTCTTCCTCTGTCGCTTCCCTCCCCTTCTCAATTCACTACTCCCCATCCAAGGCTAAAATTGTCCTCATCCTAAGAGACTTCCTTTATCATTTTCAGTATACACTCTCAAGCCAACTTAGTGAATGGTGCTGTAGGCAAGTTATTAGTAACCAGCTGATGTATACTGCCTTTAATCTCTAAGAATGAACATTATAATGATATTACGAGACCATTGAGAGAATATATTATCTCCAAACTTAAAATTATCACTTTTAATCATCATTAACTCTAACAGCGTGTAGGGGAACATATTCTTACAATATGTTATACCAGTTCTAGTTATGAAGCTAATTTGAGACATCCGGTTCATGACCAGGATAAGCAATTTGATAGAAATTGGGTGTCAGTTCACGGTGTTCTGAGATGTTTGGATATAAAACCTAGGGCAATCGAACGTTCTTGCCAGGTTTGGGATGAACACATACATATAGCATGATAGATCCAGAATCGTTCATTAGGCCCAATAATATAAGCTATTTGCAGAAATTCTCAATCTGGATTTTGCATCCGACTGCATAATACAGAAACGAAAAGGGAGATCGATTTTACATTAATCATCATGAACTTTTTGAAGACAACATAGACCATAAACGAAAGAAAGAAAGAAAGAAAGAGAGAAATACTCTCGTAAACAATTCGACATAAAAAAAAACTAAATAGAACTTCAAAGAGGTGATGCAATAACCAACATAGAACAGAAAATAGAATGTAAATAAATGAATGAACCCGTCCTTACTGGAACAGATCCGGCGCGGGAGCAAGCGCGGCCGAGACGGAAGATGCAGAAAGTGCCGAGGGCTTTCTGCGGCCGCCGAGCCCCATCGGGGTGTGGAAAGGGAGACGAGGTAACAGGCGGCAGAGCGAACAAACGAGAGCGTCGCCGCCATGGGAACGCCGTTGCTGCTCCTCCAGCGACACTCGTGGACGCACGGCACTCGAGTGAACCGACGGAGAATATGCGAATCGAATCGAAATTAAAAAGGTTTTTCTGGGCGTTGGGTTTCAACGGGAGAACACCACGACTGCTAATCCAACCACCCCAGCCATGATTGCCTTCTTCATTTCGTTTAATCAATTGCTATATTTGGTAAAAAAAGTGATTCTTTTACTTAATATAAACATATATTTTTAAAAAATGATAAATCTACAGCGATATCTCAAACCATATACTTGGTTTTGCATATTATCCAAAACACATACTCATTTTTTATGGATCAAATCGTGTATCTCTTCTCATTCTTTTTCTCATAATACTCCTTGCTCGTTACGGTGTTCATCCGAGAAAAAAAAAACTGTGAACCACTCTATTTTTTTTCCCCCAAAAAAACCTAATTTCCTTCTATGTCTTCTTTGAAAGAGTTCGCTTCCGGAATAGTATGATGGCTTGCTCTCATGCATGTCGAGCGCCATCTCAGAGTTTGTGATGGTCGCGTGAAGTAGGGTTGTCGCCGTCGAGGCTGTCACTGTGACCAAGAAACTTCTTCATAGCATTGGAAAGACCATGTGGATCATCAGAGTCATATTTCTCATCCTCGTAGTTTCCTTTATTGTCGAGATGGGTTATGAACAATAGCTAAACGAGTTGGAGATGCATCAATCGACCCTCCTAGGCACTCCCACCACCTCGATACCCCTCTATACCACTGTCACGCTATCCAAGTAAGAAAAGGAATGAGATGGTTATAGTCTAATCTCATGATTGGATAGGTGGTAATAGTAATTCCTATGAATGTGCTCTTATCTAATTGAATATTAGATTTCATGAGGATTGTCGAGGGTTACCCTATTTTAATATTTTTCGGTCATTTCTTTTAATTAGGGTAGGAAACGTGTTCAAGAATCAAGACAGATAAACATCTATAAATGCTCAACTCTAGTTGGTGATCTTTTTATAATTTTCAATATTGCTATGCATCCTGTGTTGAAACAGATACTACTTAGTAAGCAGATATGTGTTGTGATTCTTTTTCATTTTACATCTTTTGGTGGTGAAAGATAGATGCCTAAATTTTCACATATATACACTATATATAACCAAGTCATCATGTCCTTCCAATTGTTGTATATTGAAAAAAAAAAAAACAAGAAAGGTATTATCATATTTTGATTACTTAAGATTGATTGATGACTATTTTTAGTTATTGCAATTTACATCTTCAACTAGCTTGTTTTTCTTTTGTTTGATGTCATTTTACAGATGAAATTATCTTGATTTGTAATATTTTCTTGTTTGAACTAAGATCATGTACTATGACTTATAGTTTTGATAGAATCAATTTAAAATTTACAAAGATTTCTTATGGCAGATAACTTCCAGTATTTATTTTATGATTTTCCTAAGGTTGATTGAAAATTATAGATGACCTTCTAACTGATTTATTTCGAGAGTATATTTTAAATTGGCCAATCCTTTTTCATATAACAATTAGTTTGTTGGACCTTTATTGTCACTTTGATCAGATATTTGGATGCCAAAACTTTAGTTTTCTAACTAGTTACTTGGACTGAATTGATTTACTAAACATACGCAAAAACCTCATTAACAATATGTCGATTGTTAGACTTTAGTTTTTTGTTATCCTTATATTTTATTGTTGTTATTCAAATGTTCTACCTTTTGAAAATAATATGGAGAATAACATGATCGTGGAATAAATTATGTTATGAAATATCATAATCTTGTACGAGATTATTTTTTCTTATAATAGCATTAAGTCTGGTCTATTCCTTTTTCTTCTGAATTAACAGGAAGTTCTTTAATTGTTATTTGCAGAATATTTATTTCTTCTTGTAAAAGACTAAGAATGATGAAAGGATCTGAAACAAGAGGTTTGGAATCAAGATAACAAGAAGTTAATCAGTCGTACAAAGACATACAAATGGAACTTAAACGTTTACTTCATTAAACTAGTTGTTTTGTCCAAGTTCATAGACGCTGAATAGAGAAAGGAAAGATTGAAAGTGGATTTTAAATTATCTTATTATTCCTATTCGGACAAGAAACTAAAATATAAAAAGGAAAATTGCAAGACAAGATGTTAAACGTCGTTCAAGCATGCATTTCATCGAGAATAATATGCATGTTATATATAAGATGTACTATTGTTGTGTGAAAGAAAATGAAACTATCAACTTGAGATCTATGGTTGTTTGTCTATTGTAAATTGATATTTGATATGTTATACAATTATCTTGTTTTTTTATTTGAGAAATATTTTATCTTAATCTATGCTAGTTTTGAATTCTTATTATAAATTGATATTTGAGAAACTATTAGATGAGTACTTTTGTAAAATGGTCTTGGTTTTGACATATTAATGAACTCATTTATGGTGTCAGTCAGTGAGTATGATCGTCGTGGCTCTAATAATGAGCTTTTGATATCATTTCTCATGCTTTAATCGAATTGAAAAAATTACTGCTTTTAATATAGTGTATCACATTATTGTTTGAGGACATGAATATATTTAGGAGCATTAGAAGAGTACATATATCTTTGTTTGAAATTATTCCGAATTCTCTGGATCCATTAGCTATTTTTGGATGAAACTAGCTAATGGGCCTTCGCTATTCAAAAAATTAAAAATTTAATATCTTCGGAATAATGGAAGCCCAAGAAACTCATTTGTGGTATTGGTCAATGAGTATAATCATCGTAACCATTACAATGTGTTTTTGACATCATTTCTAAAACTTAAATCAAGTTGAAAAAAATCGCTAATTTTAATATAGTATATCGCGATGGTGTTTGATGGCATGAGTGTTATAAGGAGATTGAGTCAAGTACATACAAGTTTGTTTAGAGTGATTTAGATATCTCTAGGTTCAATAGACACTTTTGGGATAAAACTAGCTGATGGACCTAAGGTATTTTAAAAATCATAAATTTAATTTTGTCTGACATAGAGAAGTCACATGAACGCATTTGTGGTGTTGGATAGTGAGTATCATCATTTTATCATTTACAATGAGGCTCTGACATCATTTCTCAAGGCGGGAACAAGTTAGAAAAATGGGTTCAATACAGTATATCGGGATGGTGTTTGATGACATGAGCATAATAAGGAGTTGATCTTCTGAAGACCAGCAACAAAATCTTTTGCAACCAACAATCATCGATCAGTTTAGTCCCAAAAGTGGCTGATGGATTTAAAGATGTCTAAATCACTCCAAATAAACTCCTATCTTCTTGTTAGAAAAACTTATACAAAAAAAATCCACTGGCCTCGAGATATAGGAACTATATGCTTCCCATTTCACCTTACTACAAAGCATAATATTTTATGCCTCCATTATAAAAAGAAGAATGAACGATGGATGTCCAAGAAACTAGCTAGCTCAGCAAGACAAGTCAATGCCTACTTAGCCAGGATTGCTTATGCACACAGAGTCACTAACTCCCGAGCCTCGTCACTAGACTCGGTTGGTGAACAAAATCTTGACAATATGATGAAGACATAAGCACTAATGTCACGACAAACACAAGACAAAAGTCATAACGAAGAAAAACACTACTTAGCTGAAAGATGCTCATGCTCAATGGATACTATATTCTCCACTCAACCTACTTTACTAAGTAGACACTTTATTCTCCACTCAACCTACTTTACTAAGTGGACAAGTATTAATTTACAAGGACAATATTAATACATTGAGACTAGTTGTAGGTCAATTGATAACTTAACCCTATAAGTCATGGATATGAGATATTACGTTGACATATAGGTATATATTAGAGAATATGTATTGAATTGACTCATAATGAGATGTTTCATGGATCCATTATATGAGTATCATAAACATTCTCATAATTACTATTGATATGAATAGTCCTTAGACCTGAAATCACTACGGTTCCCTACATAAGGAGTTATGTACTTCAGTATCGGTAAACGTCACATGTAACAAGGTGAACTATAAAGTCAATCACTGGGTATGTAATAAGATATGCGGAGAAATATAAGTGATGTAGATGAGATCTATCCCTTCCATATGATAGAAGTGATATATATGGACCACTTGATTAAGTATGACATAAAAAAGCATGATCATGTTCAAATTAGTCAATATAAGATATTGAGATTATTTGATTGAGTGTGTCTACTTAGGGGTGAAGAAACACAAAGATTGATAAGAGGATTACATGGTTTATGCCTCATTGATCAATCTAGATATTAAGAATAGAAGGACTGAATTATGCAAGATAATAGACATAGAAAGATTAGGTCGACTCTCGACATTCTCGTCACTTGGGTAGCAATAATACATTGCTAGATGCTACTCATTGCTTATGTATCTAAAATGATTTTAGATACATTGTCAACATTAAGAGAGCTTATTGGGTCATACACAAAGAACATGTTGATTTGAAGATGAGTCTATTTTAATTTGACTAAAATATGATGGATCATAAGGATATAGGATTAAGTCTAATATGAATTAGACTCATTGAGTTAAACTCAAATGAATCCAATCGTTAGCTTATTGGATTGAGTTTAATCCGAATCAGATTCATTAGATTAGACTCAACCACTTAAGAAGGTTAATGTCTATTAATAGAGATGACGGATCATTAATTAAAGGAAGACCAAAAACCAAAAACCTTAAGTATTTTTGGATGAATACAAAAGGATTTTTTTGATTCATTTTCGTGAATGACACTTGGGCTTCTTGTTTGTCTTCTCCTTCTTCCTCCTTGGCCGAGACCCCCTTTGTTGGTTGCTAGCACAACCTTAGGTGGTCTTCTTCTCTAAGTTTGTGAGTTCGTGTGGATATCGAAAGAGGCGCGAACATCATGATAAGATCCACCGAGGACAAAATTGTTGTCGGGAGTTTGTATTTACGTAACAAAGGTAGAATTCTCAATTCAACTAGTATACGGTTTCTTTCGTATGGATCTTCTAGAAAGGATCTTGTTGTTTATTCCGTTGTGCATGTATTATTTTTACGCTCAAGATCCTAACAGTTTTCTCTATAAATATAACCCCAGACTAGCAAGAAGAATATAGAAGAAGAGAAGAGAAAAAGCGAGTAATGTGTGCAAGGTTTTCTGTAAGCATTCTAAGTATAACTTCATTCCGTCTTCTTCTTATGTAAGTTTCTTATAAAATTTCCTTCTATACTATCCTTTCATGTGTGTACCTTTTCTTAGAAATTTGGATGCACAATTTTTTTATGGCAGCGTAAAACTTTTTCTTGGTCAGAGTAAGGCTCTA
>JBBMJZ010000137.1:13181217-13192688 GCA_037833815.1 Zingiber zerumbet
ATTCATGATCTTCTTCTTGATCTAGCACGTCATGAAGCTCGCGAGCTTAACTTCTTCAGGTCCATTGATGACATAGGCGACGATCCAAGACCTTTACGGCGTCTCAGTGTCACTGAAAATGTCGACGACCATATCTCATTGAACTGTCTGACCACTAAACTACGGTCACTTGTAATTTATCCGAATGAAGGTTTTCAGAGAACGCTGGCAATTGCCATCCCTGGAGCGAAGTTCCTCAGGGTCTTGGATTTGCAGAAAGTACCCATCGAACACTTACCAAAGGAGATTGGGGACTTGATCCTGTTAAGGTATCTAAGTTTGAGCCGATCAAAACTGAAGGAGCTGCCTCCATCTATTGGCAATCTCATCCACTTGCAGGCTTTCAATATAAACAATACGAAGATTCAACATTTACCGGATGCATTTTGGAAAATCCGAACTCTGAGACATGTATTCCTCAATGAAGAGAATACGAGCATGCCTAAAGCGACATACTGCTCGGAAGACATTCAGACACTTGTGGATATTTCAAGTGGTCCATGGGTACGTGATGGCGTACTGGAGAAGCTGAGGAATCTTCGAAAATTGCATTTGAATAACATATCAAGCTCTGATGAGGACGCTTTAGCCAAGGCAGTCCAGAACCTTTCCCGGCTCGAGATGTTGGTATTGAATGGAGAATCGTTGCCGATGAGCTTCCTAACTTCATCTTGCTATCATCATATTCAGTTTCTGATTTTGAGAGGACCGTGGGTAAGGCCTGCAAGGATTCACATAGAGGCAGAAAAGTCCAGGATATTTTCCAACCTGATCTATCTCGCTATTTGGCTAACAAGGTTGGAAAAGGATGAAGATATTGCGATGCTCGCATCTCTCGCAAACCTTCAGTGTCTTCTTTTGTGTGATGATGCATTTGTAGGAAGAGTTTTGGTGTTTCCAAAGGGAGGTTTTCCTCGTCTCCAACGTATCAAATTGTATGAATTGAGCGCCTTGGAGGAGTGGGAAGTGGGAGAGGGAGCCATGCCTCTCCTTCAGGAACTAATGCTTTGGCACTGCAGAAATATGAGAATGCTGCCAGAGGGGCTTGTAAGATTGACTGAGCTCAAACAAATTGAAATAAGGGGAATGGAAATAATAGAGAGAAGGGTCGACAACGATACTGGAGAAGATTATCACAAGATTAAACATGTTCCTTGCATTGAAATAAATTGAATGGAGAACGATGACAATATCTGACGAAAGCCAAAAATTAATCAGGACGAACAAGTCTTGCAAGAAGTTGAAGGTACTTTAAAGCAGACAGAAGTCTACAGCAATACCAGCATCACTCTGTGTGCTGCCATTGGCATACATTTTTATACTATTTGAGCAAAAAGATGATAATGCACATCTGACATATTAGGTGGCTTAGTATCACCGGCCATGGCCACTGATTTATAGAAAACACTTTATTGTCTTTTATCAAGCATCGAGATATTTTATATTTGTTAGAAATTAATTTTAAGACCTATTAAAATAATCACTCATATAATTACTAACCATGTCAATCCGTGAGTACGATCACTTCGTTCACACCTAGAGTCGCAGAAGTTATAGCATTCACAGCTTCCATTGTATCATGTTTCCTTGGGATGAACAAACCCGAAGATTGTGCAACACAGAGATTTGGTTGGCTTTTTCTGAGACCTCTTTTTAAATTGATAGTGATACCGAGATGCATTTTCATACAATTAGTTATCTAAACTGTACTGGCATGTACGTTTGACCACTGGATTTGTCCTGGATGAGTCCTTCAATCTAACTTGCTGATACGGGTTTGCAAATAAGGTCTCGAGTTGTCTTCAAAAAAATCTAGCATGAGACATTCAAAACAATCAATTATCCTTCTGAAACAGATCAAAAAAGTTCAACTGCGGATGATCCATGTTGAAACAAAACGTAATACCTTACATCAGCGGGTAGAAATTAAGAAAAGAAAAAATATATATATTAAATTATTAAATAAAAAAATTGATATTAAAAATACATAATATAAATTTTTATATAGCTAAGCTAAGAAATCCTAAATCCTAATTAGAAAAGGAAAAAAAATTAAATTATCTTAAAAGTTATAAATAAATAAATAAATAAATATAATCTATCATCCCCTTAAATTCACGATTTTACAACTAGAAGTATTGAGAGTTTGTCATATAAGAAACGAAAACATGATCTGTATATTTAAAAGAAAAACAGGCAATGTGTTTTTTCTCATAAAAGCAGAAGATGACGGAATCGATTGGGCTATTGATTCCGACAATGTTAATCGATTGAGGCAATTGATTAAGAGTTGTTTTTATTGTGCGAGAAGGAATCGATTGAGACAATCGATTAAGACTTATTAATCGACTGGGTTAATCGATCAAGGTCTTTTGTGAGAAAATAGAGAATTTGGGAATCAATTGAGTAATTGATTAAGGCTTTCTGAATTGATTGTGATAGCTCACCAATCGATTAGGGTTCAGAAAAAGAGTCATTCTATAGGTATTCGAATAGTCGGCTGACATGACAATTGATTAGGGAAAACCCTAATTGATTAGAGGCGTCGAGTAAACCATAGACAAGGGTTTTTGCAAAGGCTTGAAGGAACTTCTTCTCCGCTCATCTTCGCCCTTCTTGGAGATTTTGGAAGAGAAGTGCTCCTGCACTTTCCAAGCTTCAAGAGGCATCTATAAGCAATAAGAGATCAAGCAAGTAAGATTTTATTTGTATGCGCCTCCAATTTGTTTCTGAGAATGAGTAAATTTCATAGTAGATGAGACCATGAGGAGAGTGGATCATTGGATTAGTCACCTCAAGGAGGTGGATACCAAGTAAAATCAAGGGTATTAGTATTACTTCAAGTTTCCACTGCAAATCATTATCAACGAAGCAATCGAAGCTATTGACCCCCCCCCCCCTCTAGCTTCCAAAGTGTCCTAACAAGTGGTATCAGAGCGAAGTCATTCTTCATTGGACTAATCGCCCAGAGAGCAACAAGCTAGAGGAAGAAGAAGACATTGAATCTTGAAACCATAATTTCAACGATCAAAGACTCATCATCAAGGAGCTCTACTTCAAATGGATTTTTGAGATGGATTCAGATACAACACTTGGGCACCTCCACCATTTAGATTAGAAAGTTTCGTTCTTTGGAAATCAAGGGTTGAAAACTACTTTATGATGGAGATAGAGCAATAGTCTGCTCTAATGGAGGGCTTTGAAGCTCTAAGAGGCTCAAAGAGAAAATGGACAGAGGAGTAAATCAAGAGGTGCGAGGCAAATGATAAGATAACTAAAATTTTAGTTAATTTATTGTCGAGATCTATTTTATGTAAAATTGGAGAATATAAGATGCAAAATGAGTTATGGAGGAAATTGACCAAGCTCCATAAAGATCGCTCCACTTTGCCAAATCAAGATAAATCCAAAGAGAGAGAATCATTGGATCAAGAGGAAGAGAATTCAGAAGTTGAAATATGTTTAACATCCGAAGAAGAAATTCAAGAAGCATCTACCTCAAGGATTGAGGGGGGCATAGACCATTGATGTCAAAACAAGAAAAAACATATCATCATCTGAAGTCAATGAGAAAGAAGAAAGTGTCACCTTCACAAGTCAACAAAGCACAAATTGTGAAGGTATATCAATTTCAAGTTGAAAAAATAAATCACATTATATGCTTTGAGTATAGGGGGAAATGGTATTATAAGAGAAAGTGTCCCAAATTGGTCAAGAAGAAGAGTCAAGTGACACCCAAAGACAAGGAGAAACGAAAATAGGTTGGCTCCATGGTATAAAGGGGCAAGAAGCACATTGTGTGCTTATCTTACAATCAAAAGTGGCATTATCAAAACCAATGTCCAAAGAGAAGAATTTTGGTCAAAAAGATACGAGGAAACTCAAATAAAGAGGGAGCTTCCAAGGGTCAAACTAAGGTATCATTAGTTAATAGTACTTATTTAAATAATGATAAAAAGTATGCTAGAAATAGTTTCTATCATTTTAATGCGATTTATATTGAAAATAGGAACCATGAAAAATCTAGGAAAAATTATAAATATTTTCATGCTAGGACTACCTTACCCAAGGATAAAAAGATAGATAATAATTTAGACAAAAATTCCAAGGATTCTAGATATGTGCCTAAAAAGAAAAGTGTCCAAGCCAATAATAGAAAATCAAAATTTGAGAATTTAAGGATGACAAATTAAGTTTTGAGGTTAAAACTTGAGAAAATAGAGAAATCCCTTTAAAGAATTGGAAAATTTACTTAAGGGATCAAAAGAACAAAACCGGGGTTTAGGAAAGCTAGAGCCATCCAAGGGAAAGAAGGGTTTGGGGTACAAGCCTAAGTCCAAGAAAAATATGGTCTCTTATCATAGAGTTCTATATAGTTATGAAATTAACCTTAGGTCTAGGAGTCAAGTCAAGGTTATAAGGGAAGTTATCCCTAGAGTTGACTTTGAGAAGACTAGTGTGACCAAGGTTTCTAAGAAGCCTAGGAAGGTCATTAAGAAGGTCTTTACGGAAGTTATCTCTAATGAGTACCTAGAACATCAAAGGAGCACCAATAAATTTTGAGTTTCTAAGAGTGTGTTCTCTACACCCTAGGTAGGTTTAGAGTGCGTCAACTCAAATTGGAAGGGTAGTTAACCCAACCGTGATGAAGTTGACACTTTAGGATATTTTTAAGGTATTGTTATATCTTGAAAATGAAAAGTTGATTTTTACTCTTAAAAGAGTAAAATGTGTCAAAATTTAAAGATTTGGACTAAATTAAATGGGCACAAATAAGGTAGAAGTCAAAGAAATGTCAAGTTGAGATTTTGACATTTTCTTAGGAGATAAGGTCAACTTAGGATTATATTTAAATTTAACAATTAGCTAGTGATACTTAGATAGATAATCTAAGTATATTCTTTATGCTAGAATTGTCATGATTATATGTCGTATCATATGTCATGACATCATTATTTTTGCATTCATATTTTTATGAAAATACCATATGTCATGCTATATATACATCATTTAAATATGATAGATTTTTTTAAAAAAAAATATACATTTAATGTATGTCATGATTATTCTCATGCATAAACTTTAATTCCTTGTAATTAAGGATAATAACATTAATTGGCATCATAGGTTGGATGATCAAAGTTTAAATACTCATTTAGAAATGCATGAGCCCTTAGTTAAGAAAATCCTAAGTTACATCTCACAAAAACTACAAGGTTTGACTTGTATGTGCTTTTGAGACACATTAGATACAAGTAAAATATTATGAGAATGAACAAAATTCAAGATGTTGATTTAGTCATCTTTTAAGAGTTTTAGTATCATCAAAATAATAGATTATGTGAAGTCCAATCATTGGGAAAATTAATGTACATGCCATGTGCATTTAGCTCAAAGAACATGGTTGAAAAATTATTTTAAAAATCATTTTAGAAAACCTTGGTGAAGTCTATCTTTTGATAGGGATCATTATTGATTAGTTGGATATAAAGTAGAGTGAAACATTGAAGTTTCAATAGTTTCCAGTTTATATCAATCTTTTAAAATGAGAGTTATTTTCATATAAAACTATTTTTTTCCTGATAGTATATGACATAAGTAATATTTACACAAAGTTTCATAATTTTTGGAACTTTATAGAATTATTTATGCATTTCTGAATTTCAAGTTGAAATTAGAAATTCAGTTATGGTAATTGATTGGGTCAATCGACTACCACACCCCAATCGATTAGGTGAATCGATTGAGGTGGATTTTCATGAGCACAGAGGTTCACAAAATTGATTAAGTGATCGATTAAACTACTTAATTAATTGTATCAATCGATTAAAACACGCGTAATCAATTGAATCCTAACTTCAATTGATTCAGAGAGGCTGCAATCGATTGGTAGCTAAAACCAATCGTTTAAGAATTCCGATTTTGGTTTAAGTGGTTTGATTTCGGTCCATTAAGTCATGTTTAGTCAAGTTAACCATCCCTAACCCTCTAAAGTGCTTTGATAAGTAGTTAAGGGTAATTTTCTTGATTAAAATAAGAAAATAATGGTTAAATGAGACTAATTTGGAGCTTAGAAAAAGATTTGGATTCAAAGTTGAATTTTCAACCTTAGAACTTCAACTTTGGGTTTCTTAAATGTTTAGAAATTCTAAATCATTGTTGGTGCAATGATAGAAGTTTGAAACATGTTTTAAGGGGGAGTTTCTTCCTAAAGACATGATTTTTTTCATTAAGGGGGCAATAGAAGATTATAAATATTCATTGTGATGGATGAATGCTCTAAGGTGAGCATATGATACAATGAAAGGTATAAGACTTTCATTAGGTTCCTTTGATAAAATTGACTTTTAAGGTGAATAGTTTTTTACGTATGTTAAAAGGGGAGAAAAATATAGGGTTTAAGTTATAAACCCTCATTCATGCTCAGGCATGAGATGAAGTTAGGCTAATAGGTTAGCCTAATTTAAATATATTGACAAACATCAAAAAGAGAAAAATTGTTGGAAGATTATTGGTGTAATCATCCTCGGGGCAAGGTTGATAAGTTTGATTAAACTCGAGTGGATTTGAGCTTGAGTTTTGATGTTTGAACAATGTATGAGACAATATGTGAGAAGAGGTCAAATAAGTCAAGGTTGATCGAATATTTGACGATATGTGAGATGGGAGTCAAGTAGGTCATGGAGGACTGCATACTTGACTGGAAAGTCCTAACCGGATGTTAGGTAAGGTAAAGACCTAACTCGAGAGTTAGGCAAGGGCAAAGATCTAACTAGAGGTTAGGCAAGACAAAGTTCTAACTCGAGAGTTAGATAAAGGAAAGTCCTAACTGCAGTTAGGTAAGGGCAAAGACCTAATTGAAGGTTAGGAAAGACAAAGTCCTAACTCAATGGTTAGGCAAAGGAAAGTCCTAATTGAGGTTAGGCAAAGGAAAGTCCAAGTGTATCAAGGATGACCGTACGTTGACAAAAAAAAGTTCAAGTGAGTCTGGGAGGATCACACTTTGGCAAAGGATAAGTCCTAGCTGCAGTTAGGCAAAGCAAAGTCCAAGTGGGTCAAGGAGGACCGCGCATTGGCAAATGAAAGTCCAAGTATATCTGAGAGAACCGCACATTGGCAAAGGGTAAATCTTAGCAACGGTAGGCAAAGGAAAGTCCAAGTGGATCTAGAAGGACCACATGTTTGCAATAGTAAAGTCCTAACCGCGGTTAGGCATGAGGAAAATCTAAGTGGGTCAAGGAGGACCACACTTGGTGATCGGAAGTCTAACGGTTGGCACGAGATGGAAAGTCCAAGTGGGTCAAAGGTTGATAGGACACTTGGCGAGGAAGCCTCAACATGTCACGGTTGATCAGATGTTGAGTAAATGAACCCTAGACTTGGATCAAGAGAGTTAGGGTTGGGAAATTGATTCGGCAATCGATTAGCCTTAACCTAATCAATTAGGGTAATTGATTAGGTCAAGCCTAATCAATTGGTGCAATCAATTAGGACAACTTTTTCTCGCGAGAATAAAATATGGCAAAATCGATTCCGGTCATGCTAATCAATTGAGACAATCAATTAAGAGCTATTTTTGTCATGAGAGAGGGAATCGATTAAGGTAATCAATTAATTGTACTAATCGATTAAGGCTTTCTGAATCGATTAGGATGACTCACCAATCAATTAGGATTCAGAAAAAAAGTCGTTTTGCAGGTGTTCAAATGATCAGCTGACATGATAATTGATTAGGGAAAAGTCTAATCGATTAGAGACATCGAGTGAACCCTAAAAAAGGTTTTCGTGAAGGTTTGGAGGAACTTCTTCTCCGCCCTTCCTCACCCCTTCTTGGAGTTTTTGGAAGAGAAGTGTTGTTGCACTTTCCAAGCTTCAAAAGACATCTATAAGCAAGAAGAGATCAAACAAGGTTTTATTTGTATGGTGTATTTACTTCTTGCTTTCATTGTATTCTTGTTATGAGATTGTACGAGGCTTTTCTGCCTCTGATTTGTTTCTGAAAAGGAGTAGATTTCATAGTGGATGGGATCGTGAGGAGAGTGGACCCTTGGATTAGTCACTTCAAGGAGATGAATACCAAGTAAAATAAAGGGTGTTAGTATTGCTTTAAGTTTTCGTTGCAAATCATCATCAACGAAACGATAAAAGCTATTGGCCCCTCCCCTCTAACTCCCAAAGTGTCCTAACACCAAGGCTGACCCACCAGAGCTAATAGGCCAGTTTCTCAAGGCCGACCTGCCAGTTATTCCAGCTGACTAAGCATCACATGGACCCTATATAGATCGTCAGAACACGTGGGTTGTCCAAATACATAGAGTGACATGAGTGACATAACGTAATCCCCACAAAATCTCTACGGTACAAGACATGAATGATATGACCCTCTGACATCCATGATGTGACATGTTCTTTATTACAGATATGACATCTAATTAATGCGGAGATTATAAAATATTATAAAAGGTCACATCCCCACAAACACGAGTATGTTTTCACACACAGAAACTCAACACTCCTCCACTGCTCATTTATCATTTTTCTCCTCTATCGAACTGATTTGAGCATCAGAGTGGTTATACCATAAACTCCCTGACCTACTTATTGACATTCTTCTTCCTCCCTTCTTCGTGTACTCGTTGGTGTCCCTTATTCAACGTCTTCTTCCTCCGATCAACACCACTAGCATCTTACAGTTAGTTCAGCTTCACTGATATAAGACGGGATCACTTAATTTACCTAAAATGATATACTGCATTTGTCTAGCTAGCAACTCTTCAAGTAGGGGTGGCAATTTTTGACCCGATACGAAAACATGACCCGAACCGAACACGAAAAAAATCAGGTTTGGGTTGGATAGTTTCGGGTTTTGGTCAAAATTGAATCGACCCAATTTACCCAATTAATAAATAGGCCGGGTTCGGGTCAACCTGAAATGTCCCAATTACAACCCGCGAACTTGTTTATAAGTAATTATAAATTTAAACTAAAATTATAAATTTAAAAAAGTTAAAAACCATAAACATAGAGATGTGCTATTGATTGCAATGTTGCTATGATTTATTATTTATGATATGGATTTTCAATTTGTGTAGATAAATATTATTTGTTTAAAATTTAATATACAAAATTTCTTTATTGAATTCAGGTCATGTTCGGGTCAAACGGGTCAAACGTGTTAAACGGGTCAAATGGGTCGGGTTTGGGTCAAGTGCAAATAAATAGATCAGGTTCAGGTTGAATAGTTTGACCCGAATTAATAATCAGGTCGGATTCAAATTGTCATTTATCAACCCGCTAATCTATCAACATGAACTTATTAACCCGAATCGAATTGTCACCCCTACCTTCAAGTATCAAGTAAAATGGATTAGAAATATAAATTTTTGTGATCTACATGCATGGGTGATGGGTCTACTTCTTTTCGAAGGCTAGAAATTGCACAATTATGTGAAGTAACGTTTGTTTTACTTCGCAAATGATAATTATGGCCAAAATATTTATGCGCAAATTTTCACTTTGCCCACCTATCTTATCCAGTTCTTTAACTCAGAAAACCCATTGAAAGTTTGAAAAATACCATTAAACCCTTTTAAAATGTAAAAATAAATAAATTAAAAGAGCAGTCTTTTTTATTTATTTAAAAATTATCAAAATAACATCTCCCTCATAATTTTCTGTCTAAAATATCCTCTGTCCACCGTATAGCTGCTTGGTATAAAATAACACCACATTATAACGATTTTACACAAAGTATCATTATTTTTTAGATACCTAGTATAAAACAATATTGACACCGTCTTAAAGTTGATTAGCACAATAAACTCTAACATTATGCTATATTTTCTATCCCAAATATCCCTTTGTATTTCATCGAACCTATTTTATACCAACAAAATCACATTAAAAATGTTTTTATATAAAACACCACCATATTAGATCTATTAATTTTATATAAAATGATACTACTTTAAAATTATTTTTAGACGAAGTTATTTTTAATTAAAATTGCTCTGAGATGAAGACCAAAATTGAATCAACATATATAACTCTATTTTCGATTAGTTGTGATCCATTTTGAGTCAAAAATAACTTCACCTTTTAAGCAACTATAATTATAATCAAAAGTGAGCTATATATTTTAAGAGTAATATTACGTAGAAGAAAACAATCTAAGAAAATAATTTAGGGATATACATATAAATTAATGGTCCATCATTTTTATTTTATGGGTCCATCATTTTATGTATCTATCCTTATAATTTTTACCTCTGTATATCATTTTCATATTTTTAATAGAATTTTAATTTTATAATACTTTTAAGATGGACCATAAAATGATATTTTAAAAAAGTAAATTATAAAAGAGTAATTATTTTAATAATTTTTAAAAGAATAATTATGATATGGATAAAAAAACACCTTAGATTATCTGCCTAAGGGTATCCACAATCCACTCTAATTATAACATCTTTCATTTCATTAAAAAAATATAAGTCCAATGTCACATACTCAGTATAATAATATATATTTTTCATCCATATTTTTTTTAATATTAATACTCATTATTTATGAATCTCATCGCCTATGTAATTATCTTAAAATTATATCATATTAAATAAATACATTTTAAATATATTTTAAAATATTTAAAATATTATTATTTTTTAATAATAATCTTATTTTTAAAAAAATAATTTTAGTGTTTTAAAAAATAATATTAAAATTTAACTATTTCAATCATCTTACTATTTTTAAAATTTATAATTTTTTAATAAATAAAATTTTAAAAAAAATACACACATGAGTATTATAACACCCCTTCATAATGTTTTTAATAAAAAATATTACATATCCGTGGGGCCGGCACTAGGGGGGCCGCTAAGATAGCGGATCTACCTTTTTTAATAAAAAATATTATAACACCCCATTAATATATCACAATAGAAAATACTCTTATGCATCTCATTTGAAGAATGCATGCGGTTCCGCATCTCATTTGAAGAACGCCCTTCAGCTACGACATTTTCACAAGCATCTTCGGAATTAAAAGGACTATACAGTATCATACAATAGTTAGATATATAATATGTAAGGGCATTCCTAATATATCACCATTATAACATCCACCGCTACGTCAAGAAGAATGGAGTCCTCTACCACATACTTATTATACAATATATCTCTTTTATCCATATTTTTTTTAACATTAACACTCATTATTTAGGGTCCCATAATCCACTCAATTATCTTAAAATTATATCATATTAAATAAATATATTTTAATATGTTTTAAAATATTTAAAATATTATTATTATTATTAAATAATAATATTACTTTTTAAAATTATTAATTTTTTAAATTTTTTTATTTTGAAATAAATAAATTAAAAAAAAAAACACACCTTGTTGCTTGCACATGTTCAAATGGAAGG
>JBBMJZ010000137.1:13203768-13219924 GCA_037833815.1 Zingiber zerumbet
AAGAAAATCTAGTATATTTTCCATCCAATTGAGTATCATTTAAAGAAAATCTAGTATATTTTCCATCCAATTGAGGTGGAAAAAGAATCGTACTTAATTTGATAAAAAATATACTAGATTCTAGTTTAATGTACTAAATTTAAAAGAAATTATACTCATTTTTAGACTTTTTTACTGAAATATCAGGGGTAATTAGGTAAGTATATTTAACTGGGGAGTGGAAATAAAGATGTATACTAATGGGGACTATATGTAAAGTGGTGTTTATCAATAGAGAGTGTATGTAAATTTACCCTTAAATGATATGTATAAAAATTGACAACCCTTTTCATGTAATTTTTAAGAATCCATTTATAAAATATCAACCTATTTTAATAGTTTGCCCATCAATAAGTCAATTCGTCTTGGGCTGAGCCCAATAATAGGCAGATATATAAACGAATTTTGCTTCCTTTCGTGCACCACAAGACGGAAAAGGCGAAAACGAGACGCGGGGAGAAATTGGTGCCGGTGAGGTAGAGGTCGGTGATGGCAGCAACGGCAGTGGAGAAGAAGAACTCGGCGGAGATAGAAGCGGAGATGCACGCTCCCGCGACGAGGATGAGAGGAGGCGGAGGCGAGGGGCTGCGGCAGTATTACATGCAGCACATCCATGATCTCCTGCTTCATATGAGGCAGAAAACCAACAACGTCCAGCGCCTTGAGGCTCAGCGGAACGATCTCAACTCCCGAGGTTAGGAACCCAAATCCTCGATGCTTGTTCTTGCGTCATTTTTGCTAAATGCCGTAATCCTTAGGCGAAACCTAGTTCACTCTAATGAAAAGGTTGGATCCCACCTTTTCAATAGAATTTTCGGTTGAGATTTGCCTATGGTGTTTTTTTGGTCTATGCATCTGGCTGTTACATATGATTTGTGGCTCCAGTCAGGATGCTAAGGGAAGAGTTGCAGCTGCTTCAAGAGCCGGGTTCTTATGTGGGAGAGGTGGTGAAAGTGATGGGGAAATCAAAAGTCTTAGTCAAGGTAAATCAGCTGGTTCTTTTTTTTTCTTAATTTTCTTCTAGCAACGTGTTGATTAACATCATTATTAACCAACACAGAATAAGGACAATTTCATTCTAATTAATATTTTTCATACAGTGCTCTGCTTTGAATATACTTTGTGAATTCATCTTGCTGTAAGTTGGTTCGCCCTCGCCCTGTCTAATTCTCACTACTGAAATCATCTCTCAAAGTGGATAATATTTTTGAGCTATTGTTAACTATTTGACAAATTTTATAACTTCTGTATACTATGTAATATATCCTTTTGCTTACATAATCAATACACTTAATTAAAACAAAAATAATGTGCTCTTTAGATCAGTTCTCCACGGTTGATTGTGATTTTTCACAGAATAATTGTAAAACTAAGACACTTGTAGTTGGTCAAAAAATCATAAAACTTAAACAAGTTCATGCAATGAGGAAATCCATTTCTCAAGAGGTGAAAGTGTTTGTCAACTTCTGCGCATATTGTAAATGTAAGTTGAGGACAGTTACTGAATTATACCAATTTGCTGTGCAGATGGGGGTGCTTGTTTAAATTTTTGAATGGAAATGACAGAAGTCATTTTTGTTTAAGAATATTAGAATTTTAGTTATCCATTTTGGTTTGAAATTCACACTTCAAAAATTTAAATAAATCAAAACCATACATTTGCACCCATAACTTACCAAACCAAGCTGAACCTAACCAAAATAATTTGGCAAAAAATAAACAAGTGAGATTTGGAAGAGATAAAGTTTGGTTTTCAAGGGCCATATAATAGATAGGCTTAAATACAGATTTGTTAAATCAAAACCATATAATACATTCTCTTCTTGGGAATAATCCAAGAATTTGATTGGTACTGTGCACCCACTATGGATTGGTTTAAAGAACCACAGTGGCAATTCCATGGAACTGAACTTATTTGATTGATGAACGATGAATGGCTGTGTATTTCGGGAGCCTAGTCCCAATAGAAGTAAATATAAGCATTTGTTGAATAAATTAAATGAGGAAATATGAATGGAATTATATTAAGTTTAGTAATATAGGAAAATTTTAGAGAAGAAAAAAAATTGATATGATGCAAAGATGTCCTACTTTTATGCACTTTAGATGATTGAAGATATTAGGTTGAAAAGATTTTGTAATGGGGATTACAGTGGCACACAACAATAATTTTAGAGTATTATAAAATGTTTGTAAGTATTTAGCATGAGTGGTAGTGGTACACAAAGTTAGTCCAACTTCTATGAATTAGTTTGTCCTTATCTAACGTTGAGCAGGATAGCGATTATGGCGGTATTTATTCCGTTGATTCGACTGCGAATGCTAGAAATAATCTTTGAAAACCTATTAATTCAGAAAAAAATACTAGGAAATAGGGAAAAGGGAAATAAACGACACGGCCGAAAATATTATTTATCCAAAAACTAACTTTAAACATCAACTAAACAGACACTTATGTAGACTCAAAATCCTAAGATGCAAAAGAAAGGAAAAAAAACCTAACATAAAAGTAAAAAAATCTTAACGGACTCAAAATCCTAAAAACCCTAAAGGGACTCAAAATTCTAAAATGTAAAAGACAAAAATAATTCTAAAAAAAGACAAAATCTTCGGAGCCTCTAGCATTAGTCGCCCCTGGTTGAAAAGAACTCGCCTTCGAGTTTTGTGTATTGTTAGGTGGTAGCCTGGGAGGAAGATCCTCTGACATCAACTTAGCAATTATTTGTTGTGGACAAATGCATGCTAGATATAAACTAACACGTCTGGCCACTCAAAAATATGTAGCAAATGCCCTTATTATCTCTGCTAATGTATTAGAATTACAATCTTCAATCCCTTTAATGATCCAAAAGTCGAGGACTAGAATAATGTTCCAGTTTTTGCAAGCAATGGTCTTCCGTAGCTTCTCTATCCCATCAGGAAATTGATCCCATGTTTCCACGTCACATAGTAGAGACTTTTCAACATTCTTTTATTCCAACCAGGACCAGAATCCCAAAGTTTCACACAGTTCAGATTCTCAATCCAATGAGCCATGCATGTTAACATGATGCTGAGCAATTATGTCAACTGCAACAGCTTGACATTGCATAATTCTTTACAAAGAAGCTCACTAAGTTCAGGATGGTCTTTAGCAAGTTTTGAGGAGAGTTGTTCTGAGGCCAAAAGTCTGGAAGGTTGCCAACAACTGACACCTGGTAGCATCCTACACCTTCAGTATAATCCTCAAATTCATCCTCACCATCACCTTCTTCAGAAAATCTATCATCATCCATAAAAACATCTTCCGGTGTTACCACATACAAGGATGTGCTCACAATGGCATGCTCAAGGCCCTGTGCAGAAATCTTTATGCCTTGGGCTGCTTTGAGCTCTTTGTGATGCAAGTACGAGCCCTTCACTCAGAACTCCTTCATAGGATGAGGAGTTAGCAAAGCTCTAATACTGGCCACAACGGGGCCCTGCATTCCACAAACAACTATCTAATCACCCTCATGAAGAACGCCATTCACTAGTACAACGTCTATGGTTGTCCCTAAGCCTTCAATCAGTTTAACCTCCAACACCGTACACTGCACTTCATCAACATAAGTAACTTTATCTTCTATTGTCTTTTGTTCATTAGTACTTTCGCTACTTTCATTGTCAGAATCATCATCAATATTGGTTTTCAATCCATCATCTTCTGAATTGCCCTTGGGAGTTAGCAGACTCTTGCGAACGATTAGAGTCTCATGGTCATCACCATTAAATACCTCATCAACTTCATCAACAACTTCATCCACCTCATCATTGTCATAAACTAGATCACCGACTATTTCGATCTTGTTATCCACATCTTCCTTGTAATAAAAAATTCCTTCCACCTCCTCAAACTAATTAAAGAATTCCTCGGTCCACAACGTGTCAGAAAACTTAGGATGTTCAATTGGAAACCAATATATGTGTACAGTTCATCTCAACCATGGTTCTCACGATTGTGATAGAGTTTTGCAAAAGTGGAATCCGAATTTAGATAAGGGAACTTACAACCTTTAAGATTTTGCACCGCTAGACATCGGGATAATTCCTCGATTTGTCTCTGTAGATCTTCAAATATCTCGTCTTGGGTGCTATGACCATGGTTGCGAGGCTTCCTCAGTCGAAACCTACCTTACTCACGACCACGACGAGGCTGGTTGGAAACACCGTGGGGTCGGGCCGGTCATCCCAGAGATAGTCAATGAAGCTAACTGGGATTATCATTTACCTTGCTCACGATCACGACGATCATCCATGGGATCTAAAGGCTTTGATACCAATTGGCGTTGGACAGAATAGCGATTATCCTGCGGATAGTATTGATTTCATTGATTCGACTGCGAACGTCAGATATAATCTTCTAAAACCTATTGATTTAGAAAAATACTAGAAAACAGGGAAAAGAGAAATAAACAGCACGGCCGAAAATATTATTTATCCAAAAATAACCTTAAACATAAACTAAATATATGCTTATATAGATCCAAAGTCGTAAGATGCAAAAGAAAGGAAAACTTCCTAACAGAAAAGAAAAAAATCTTAATAGATTCAAAATCCTAAAATGCAAATGACGAAAATAATTCTTAAAAAAAAAGACAAAATTTTCGGAGCCTTCTGCACCATTATCGCGGTAGGATCGAGGCTAAGACTCTTTCAAGTGATTACACATGGCAGGATATTACCACAATAAGGTATGATTGGACATATTTATCCAACTAGATCAATAGCTGCATATAGGCTGATACTTCAGCGAAGAAAAAGTACAATTATTATATAATTGTAAACTGGTTCATTATCACTAATTTGCTTGGTTTCTACAAATTGTTAATATAAGTTTAAAGCATATTCCAAAAATTAAAACATTGCATGAAAATTTAAATTTTTGATATTTTTTTAATGAAAAACTCGGTGTTTGTTTGAAATACATATAAATGTTATTTAAATTAACTAAACCTGATGCAAAGCAGAAGCCATTCTAAACTTTTTGTAGAACTGTGTGGATTTTTTACTTTTAAGGTTTTTACATGATTATCTAGGATATTCTTTTCAATCTATAAGATTTCAGTGTGTATCTCTGTCATTCATCAAATTTCTTTGTTTGATATCAAACTTTCTTTCAATTACCTATATTAAATGATTTTCTTTCATTATTAATGAAAAGCAATTACAATTTGCTCTATAAATTATATTACTATTTATTGAACATTCTCTTTTGACATGTCTAAACTCACAAATCTTCAATATCAAAGTGTTGATAATTGCTGTAAGAAACAATGTTTTTTTTTAAAAAATTATTAACTTCAATAGCTGGACTTTAGATTGTTTTTGTCACCTGGCAAATAAACTAGCATTTTCATGATGCAGTCCTCTCGATATCTTAACTAGTTGCTTATTGTTCTTCTGGAGTTAAATATTGTGGTTGATAATGCAAGCAACATTTCTTGTCTAGGTTCATCCCGAAGGAAAATACGTTGTTGATATTGATAAGAGCATTGACGTCACAAAATTGACACCTTCAACAAGAGTTGCCCTTCGTAATGATAGCTATGTGCTACACCTTATCTTGCCTAGCAAAGTAGACCCTCTGGTAAACCTTATGAAAGTTGAAAAGGTTCCTGACTCAACCTATGACATGATTGGTGGTCTTGATCAACAAATCAAAGAGATAAAGGAGGTTAGTGAAGTTCAAGAGTTATTTGGTTATAGTCTCTTTTTTTATGGTACTTTCTTGATTTGTTGAACTGCATGATAATTATATGAAGGTTTCTTTCTCAATTTAGGTTATTGAGCTCCCAATTAAGCATCCTGAATTATTTGAAAGCCTTGGAATAGCTCAACCAAAGGTATCGTCATCTTAGCTGCACTTCAATTTATTATCTTTGTATAATGATGACAAATACTACGTAACTGTGTGTCTGTTCTGCAAAGAACTTTGCAAAGTTGAATGTACAACTGCAATATTGATGCTGAATCATTTACAGGGAGTCTTGCTTTATGGGCCTCCTGGAACTGGGAAAACTCTATTGGCAAGAGCTGTTGCTCATCATACTGATTGCACATTCATCAGGGTTTCTGGTTCTGAGTTGGTCCAGAAATATATAGGAGAGGGCTCTAGAATGGTTCGCGAACTATTTGTTATGGCTAGGTACAGTTGCAATATCAACTATACTTCCTAAAATTGTGTTTTGAACAAAAACTCCTTTTTTTTCAATCTCTACATGGGCATTGATAAGTTGTGAACCAGCTATTGAAGGTGCAATTGTATGATTTGAATTGCACAACGACCCATCATAAAATTGTGCTTATCTCTACTATCTTGATTTGACTAACCTTCTATTTTGAGCTTTATAAAATGCTAATATTCAATTTATTTAAATTATTTTTTAATGCGTAATCAAATTTTATTCAATTGCATTTGCATGCTCATACATGCTAATCGTGCTCCCAAATAATAATATTTTTTTATTTGCTAATTTAGTAACTCCACATATCTGTTTTAGCATTTTATCTCTTCTATATTATTTTTTCCACATATATATTTCTAATAGCCTAAGATGTTAATCTATAAAGCATGTGGGGTTCTCCCTGGTGTTAAAATTCTTTCTTGTAGCCTATGGGGCACACGATGATCACACAAGATTCCAAAGGCTTCTTTTCATTTCAACCGTGCATTGTTAATCCAATTGATTATATTTTCTATCAATATATTTTTGTTGAATAATAAGTTGCCTTATGTCGGACTTTTACTTACAATAGTTCGATGTGCATCCAGCTTAACTATCCTCTTGATTCTTTTGTTATTACTGATATCACATTTCATATTTTATGCTTTAATTCTTGTTAAAACCTCTAGCTTTTAATTTTCTCTCAAAGTTCAAGTTTCAAATTTAATCTATTTACCCTCTCATCATTTAACACAACACATTTCAAGTTTAATGCTTCAATTTTATTTCCTATTATAGTTTTAAAGATTCAAGAGTTTAAGTATGGAAAATTTAGTGACTTGGTAATTCACTCTTAGATATATGGTTTTATTGGTGCAAAATATATTTCTTTTTTTCTTCGTCCTAGGGAGCACGCTCCATCAATTATATTCATGGATGAAATAGACAGTATTGGATCAACCAGAATGGAGTCTGGCACTGGTAATGGTGACAGTGAAGTGCAGCGCACCATGCTTGAGCTACTCAACCAGCTTGATGGTTTCGAAGCATCAAACAAAATTAAAGTTTGTTTGTATTAGCATGTGATGACTTAAGTTGGTTTTCTAGAAACAGATTTTTGGTGCATTCTTTGAATGGTTCTGAATTTTTATTTAGGTTCTCATGGCCACAAACCGGATCGACATCCTTGACCAAGCACTTCTCAGGCCTGGTAGAATTGACAGGAAAATTGAGTTCCCTAATCCCAATGAAGAGGTGGATGATAGATGACCAACACGTGATTATTTCATCATTGTTTCTTCAAGCGATAGATATAGCTTTGTTCATACAATCTGATATTAAGTATGAAATGTATTTCAGTCACGCTTTGATATCCTAAAGATTCATTCAAGAAAGATGAACTTGATGCGAGGCATAGATCTTAAGAAGATTGCAGAAAAGATGAATGGGGCATCTGGAGCCGAACTCAAGGTATTGGTTTCCTAGTGTTCATATGATAACATTGTTTTGATCTGTCTTCTTGCTTCATGCTACTGATAATTTTTCGTGATAATTCTTGTCTGACAATAATAATTGCATCCTATTGTGCTGACCAATCAAAGTGCTCTTTTCTGTCATCATTCATAGGAATATTTCACTTGTAAAATGTACATTTTTTTTTTGCCTTTTCACCTCCTTGAGACTTAGATCCACTTGAGGGCAATGTGAGATTGACAGGTTTCTAGTCCCCTCGGGACGGACAGTTGGCTAGCACACGGTGGTATTGCCACCATGAGGTCTGGGGTCAAATCCCAATTAGCAATCGAGTGTCTGCCCTCCCCCATGCGCTATTCAGCTACCCAAGGCTAGTAGTCATCCATGATTTACCTCTTCTGTGTTGGCCTAGGGACGGACTAGCTTAGGCGCTGGGAGTGAGCGAATCGTTTATTGCCCACCACGAGATTGACTGGTTTCTATCACTTAGCTAAACCTGCTTTGAAACTCAACCTTTCGTGCACTCTGATAGCTACCAGACTTTTCATTTTTTTTCTCCCATGACTGTGTTGGACGCCCGACAACTTAACTCTGAATCAAACAACAATGCCCTCATGTGTCACACTTGGAAATTTCTAAATGATGAGATGTCAGATATTATCCATATTTGAATTGCTCGAAAGTACCAGTAATATAACTACCAAATGTGCTCTTTGATGATATCTTTTTCTTGTTTAGTTAGAGAAACTATAGGCTGCATTCATGCCTTGACGATCTGTTTGCAGGCTGTGTGCACTGAAGCTGGGATGTTTGCCCTCAGGGAACGAAGAGTTCATGTCACACAAGAGGATTTCGAGATGGCAGTGGCTAAAGTCATGAAGAAAGATACTGAGAAGAACATGTCCCTCCGAAAACTGTGGAAGTAGATTTTTCTTAGTTGCTGATTATGTTAAGCTCCAAACTTATTCGTGTGATCCACTGATGGCCCTTCAATTTCTCTTGGACATGCTAACGCATGCAAATACATGATGATAAAAGATGCAGAATTGCAAAATGCATGTAGATTTTGCAAATCTCGAAGTATGTTTGGCTAAAAATGTCAACTGCTGTCAGTTATGTGATTTGAAAGCCGGTAATTTTCTGATTGGTATTCTATGGTTGTATATTTTTTGAATAGAAGATGTTCAGAAATGTTTACCAAATTTAGAAAAGGGTAAACAACAGGCCAAGCAAGATAGATGATGCTTTTTTATTTATTGGCACCACTTATCGGTTTAGGTTGATTAATCATAAGATGATCAATTTGTTCTCATGAAAATTTTTTATTGCCTATTAAGATAAATCGAAAAGTGTTGAATATTTTAAGGTCAATCTTCTATTAAGAAAAATTTAAGCTGTTACACCTTTGTAGTATTGTTCCGGGGTAAAGATAGATGATATTTGACATTTATTAGTTGGGATTGTTAATTTTGTTTAAATCAAATTCAATTGATCAAATGAATCTGCAGAGATCGAACTGCTTGTTTATGTTACCTGGAAATCATTTATACGTGTATCTTGGTTTATATTTAATATCAAAATCAGCCTAATGAAGACAACTACATCTGCAAAAGACAACTATACTATAATTTTTCAGTCTGTATTTTATGGTGAGGCGATACTGAATCGTTTGGCATGGTAATACAGTGACGACAGCAAAAGAAAACAACCCCCAGAGATAAACAATATACGGCAGGCTTAAAGGTCATAATTTTCTGTTAATAGTTAATACGCTACACAGACGTTTTTAAGTAGACAATCTGGTTAGTGGTTTTCTTCAGACTTTGAAAACACAGCATTGGGAATCAGGATTATGTAACAAACTAAAACAGTCTAATCGTTATTATTATAATAAAATTGAAGTAAAAATTGAAATACTTCAATTTTGATTTAGACTTTTTCATCAAATTAAAGGAAACTAATCAATTTTTAAAAAATATTTATTCAAATAAATGATTTTAGAAAATTTGAGGATATATTTTTATTAGAGTAGTACCCATTTGACTTAATGTAGGCATTCTTTACCATTTGTAATTATACGAGGGATGTCAGAGACAATTTATATCAAGGGAAATAAAAATATATTTTATTGATATAAAAATATATTTTATTAATACGAGGGATGTTAGAGATAAAATATATTTATTCTTGACCATTTGTTCTTATAGAATGGACAACCTCCTAATATTGAAATAAATAATAATTTTCAAAGATAATTTCTTTATTAGTCTTAGGTTATATATATAGAGAGAGAGGGTGGTAGTTATTAATGAAATATATAATCATCTTTCTTATTTATAAATAGGTGGTAATTATTAATGAAAATTCTAATTATCTTTCTTATTGGTCCACTTAGTCCAATCTCTACCCACATTCTAACATCTAGTTGAGTGTTGCGGTATCTCAAGTTCTTCTTTCATCATCAAAGCATCACAAGATCTCTCCCTCAAAAGTTATCTCCCGTTGACTCATCAAACTGCGATCTCAAATAGAAACAAATTGATATCGTATGTGGGAAATGCTTAAAATGAGACTTTGAGATGGTGAAACCCAGGAGATCTATTGAGGGTCCCAACTCCACAGGCGATGTGACTAAGGGTGAAACTATCAGTATTTCCCGAGAAGATTTCCAAATGTTAATTGATCAAGTGGTGCAGTTGGTTCTATAAAAACTTCCTCCAACGAATTTAACTCCCGAAGAAGTGTCCAATGCCTCAACCGAGGTGTCACTTATCCCTAGTAGAGTGCCAGTGGGTCCAGTAGGTCCTCCCCTGACGCCTTCGCCAAGCCATTGAGTAAGATCGCGATACCACTTGAAGAACATTCAGATGGATTAATGAGGCGGGAAAGATGCCTCCTCCAAACCAGAATAAAGGTAAAGAGCTTCCGCATGTCAAAGAAAGAAGTTCCCAAAGCATGTCTTTCTCAAGTCGTGTCATGGACAATGAGCTACCACATAGTTTTCAGACATCTCAACTCGAAGAATACACCAATTCAGCTAATCCCGAGAACCATCTAAGCCAATTCGAGAGCGCCTCCCTACTTCACCAATACACGATGGCGTAAAGTGTTGAGTCTTTCTAATGACTCTTTCTGGTTTTGCTCAATGATGGTTTAATCGACTATCATCCTCACCCATCTAGACCTTCACCGAAGGTTATATTTCTATATACCTTTGGTAGCAGTAAGCGGTACTATAAGGCACCTCTAAATTTGTTTGTCTTGAAGCATACGACTAAAGATAGTCTGAGAGAATACATACATCAGTTTAACAAAGTTGTCTTGGAAGTGGCCTCAGCCACCTCTGAAGTGATCGTAAGTGTTTTTTCCTAAGGTATAAAGGAAAGATACCTTTTCCGATCTTTGGTGGAGAAGCCTCCGACAACTTTCAACCATCTCTTGGGTCAGACAGAGAAGTATATTAATGTGGAAGAAACCCAAGCTACGAGGAAAAAGGTCATAGCATCAACATTAGTATCTGCTTAACCTGAGCACAAGACTCCACCACCTCTTAGGCATAAAGAACCACTTATTAACTACCAGTATACCCCATTCATCGAAGGTGGGAGAACAAAGCAAACCATAGAAGTAGTCCGACTTTTAACTTGGAGTCGGGTAGATCAGATAATGAGAAGTCAGAGCGCTATTACATTTATCACCAATCTCATGGGTATTATACCCATGAATGCCAACAGTATTCTAGAGAACTTTGTTGTGTAATTGAAAAATGCATATATGCTTGTGGATCATCTCCATTACTCTCTCAGTGATCGCCAGTTAGGTATTCTTGAGGAGAGAATTCAAAGTGTCAAGACAATCATCGAATCACCTAACCAATCATCGAAAGGACACACCCCGAGAAAGAGGTCTCGGTATTGGGAGGCAGCTAGACCCTAAGATTCTTGGGAGGATCTCTCACATCGAGGGGACATCAATATGATCTCGGGAGGTTTGACCGACGAAGACACAAACTAAGTGGAAGACTCATGGCTGAAGATTTGAGAGTTATGGGACCGACACTAAATCTCAGGGGAGACAGATCCCCCACTAGTTTTGCCCCCTAAAATTTGAAAGAGGTAACTACTCCCCATGAGGATGGTAACTACTCCCCATGAGGATGCACTGGTGATATGGGTTTTCATAGCTAATTACAACTTGGTAAGAATCTTCGTCAACATAGGGAGCTCAATGAATGTTCTTTTTAAAAATCTCAATGACTAGATGCAGATAGATCGACATGAATTGTGACCCATCTTTATGGTGTTGTTCAGGTTTATCGAACATTCAATCTCCTGCTATCCTTGAGAGACAAACCTCAAAAGAGAACTCGGATTACTATCTTTATAGTGGTCGATGCCCCATCCACTTACAACATCATCCTCGGACAACCTAATCTGAGCTCATTCCAAGCCATGATTTCCACCTATCACAAGAAGATGAAGTGCTCGATGGATGACCAAGTGGGCAAAGTTAGGGCTGACTAAACAACCATAAGAAAAAGTTATGTTGAGGCAGTACAGGTCAACTTGTGGAAAAATTAAAGAACTCGAGGGGTCGAGGTCCAGCTAGTTCATGATATCCCTCCAGCTCGGCCTCCTGAATGACATGAAGAGGTATCAATAGTGCTCAAGCAGCCAAAGTGGACAACGCGGGTGGAAGCTGACCTCCCTTATAAGTTGAAACAAAAGGTATTTAGCTGCTTATCTTACAATCAGGATGTCTTTGCTTGTTTGGCCAAGGAGGTCACAGGGGTATCACCCTGTGTCATAGAACACTGACTCAACATTGACTTGAAAGCTAGGCTGGTTTGACAAAAGAAGCAACATTCTAGGCCCGAACAAGACAAGATAATCAGAGATGAGATTGTTAAGCTGATGGAAGTCGATCATATTCAGGAGGTATATTTTCCAACCTAGTTGGCTAATGTGGTGGTAGTTCCTAAGCCCAAGGACAAATAGAGGGTTTGCATAGACTTTTGGGATCTCAACAAAGTTTGTCCCAAGGACTATTATCCCCTGCCTCGAATCGACCAATTGATAGGCACGACCTCTGGCTACGAAATCATATGTATGCTAGATGCATATCAAGGCTACCACCAGATTCCCTCTCCGGTTGAAGATCAAGAAAGGTTAATTTCATCATATTGGATGGAACTTTTTGCTACATTGTTATATTATTTTGATTGAAAAATACAGGGTGATATATCAATGGTTGATGGATCACTTATTCAAGCAGCAGGTTAGGTGAAATGTCAAGGTCTATGTTGGCGACATTCAAATCAAGAATACCTGAGCTAAGAACTTGATTAGCAACATCAAGAAAATCTGTGGCATGCTGTGTCATATTGTCTTAAGTTCAATCTGAATAAGTGTTTGTTTGGAGTCAATAGTGGTCATTTCCTTAGATACATTATAACTCAACGAGGAATTGACTACTATTGACTCCAAACAAGCACTACTGAATATGTTTGTGCCAAACAACCTTAGGGAGACACAAAAGTTAGTTGGGCGAATCATAGCACTGTTCTGATTTATTTCTAGATCAATTGACAAGAGCTTGGCCTTCTTTAAAGTTCCCCAGAAATTAGCTTGATTCAAGTGGGATGACAAATGTGAACATGCATTCACAAAACTTAAGGTATACTTGGCCATTTTGCCTCTTCTCTCTAAGTCTATTGCAGGAGAGAAGCTTTAGCTCTATTTAGCCATGGCCGAAGGAGCAGTCAGGTCGGTTCTACTCAGGCAGGAGGGTAGTATCTAGCACCCAATCTATTTTGCCGCTCCTCTTCTGAAAGATGTTGAAACTAGATATTCCACCCTCAAAATGTTTGCTCTGACTCTAGTCACAACGGCTCACAAACTACGGTCGTAGTTCCTATCCCATTCCATCATCATGCTTATTAGTAACACCCTGAGGCAGGTATTGACTAACACCAAAATCTCGAGATGGCTAATCAAATGGACAACATAACTACACGAATACAACATCTAATACTAGCCCAGGATGGTCATCAAAGCACAAGAGCTAGCCAACTTAACTGAAATCCTCGGGTAGGAGTTGAATGAGATTTGGAGGATCTTTGTAGATGGATTAGTTATGAAGCAAGGCAATGGGGCAGGGTACTATTGATTATACCCCGTGAAGAGATGTTGCAACAAGTTATATAGCTAAACTTAGCGTTCAATAATGAGGCTGAGTATGAGTTGTTGTTAGTCGGGCTTCGAGCTGCCAAATAGGTTATTGCCTCTTGAGTTATCATTTACTTTGACTCTCAACTAGTCATATATCAACACGAAGGAAAGTTCGAAATAAAAAATGATCAACTTTGAGGTTATGCTGTAGTTTTAAAAAAATTAAGAGGTGAATTTCATGAGGTCGTCATCTAGAAGATACCCCAAGTTGAAAATCAAAATGGCAAGTGTCTTGGCCACATGAACGTTGAACAATCTAGTCACTCGAATTCAATTAATCTTTCAGATTGAGCAAGTACTTTCCCTAGAGGAGTTAGTCAACTAGAAAAAATCCATTTATCTCCTTTTTAAAGGAGGGGACTCTACCCGACCACCTAGATCATACCTGACTTCTGAAAAGGCAGATATCTCGGTTCACTCTAATTGGTGATTGTTTATATGAGGAGGTTTTTTCTTGGTCTTTGCTTAGATGCTTTGGTCCTAATGATGTTGAATACATCTTGTGTGAAATTCATCAAAGCAGTTGTAACAATCACGTAGGTGGTCGAACTCTTGCCATAAAGGTCCTGCTGGATGACCATTTCTAGCTGACTCTACAGGCAAACATAGTTCATCTAGTTTGCACTTGTGTCAACTGTCAAAAGCATCAAAATCTCTTCCAAACCCACCTACGGAGTTATTGAAAACATCCATTATTTCATGCCCCTTTGATAAAGCTAAACTGAATTATAAAGCTAACCTGAAGGTAGAACGTTTACAAGTGTTGTGTTTAGCAACTAAAATCAGGACTGTATTTATAGCCCTGATCGAGACGCCTGGAAGGGTTCCAACCACCTGGACGTGAGTAAAACTTTATCCACGTCACACCATATCGCAACAGGTGGTGTCTCGATAAACTTTCTGGTCCGGGTGTCTGACCTGCTTCGGATGCACGAACCCTGTGAAATTTGATCTACAGTCAAGGGTGCCCTTAGAGGCGCCCTCGGCACCCGAAGTGGTCCGGGTGACCGGACTAGCTTCGGGCGACCATGCTAGCTCTAGGCACTCGGACCAACTCCGGGCGCTTGGACCACAGTCAACAAGTTAACTTTTTGTCTGGCTTCCACTCTGGCTCTGTTCGTTTGGGTGATTTCGGCCATCCGGAATAGAGCTCACCTGAATCTATTTTTCAGCCTTCTCGAGTAACCTTCCGCTCTAGCTTCCCGCCCCTCGGAACGGACGTATTCTTCCGCAGCGCCTCATCCCTTGGACACACCGAGCTCGTTGATTCTCTCCCGTGTGGTCCTTCTCGCTAGCTGCGTCTTTAGCTCAACCTCCTGTGCTCTTAAGTTCCTGCACACTCAGACACAGAGCATCAAAATATAACAGGAACTAACTTGACTTGTTGATCACATCAAAACTATCACGAGGTACTTACAATGTACCTTAGTGTATAATTGTGTACAATCCTTATGAAGAATTGAAACTATCTGCCAAGGTATGTTGAAATGTATTCTTAAGATGTGATAAAACAGACGTTAAGAAGGTTAGATGGCACCTGTTTCTTATGCATATCTTTAAAACCACCAGTAAGTTTATAAAGTAACTTTCATGCACCCTCGTCATGTAACATAAGTTAGGATGCACAATAAACCGACCGAGGTAGTAACGCTAAACAGAATAGTTCAACCGAACAAATAAATTGCTACCTTTAAAGAAACTTATCATAATTGATTGCCGGATTGGGTAATAAGTTTGGCCCGGACTTAACGATGAGTGAAACAACTAGGTCGAATAAAGAAAATTTACACATAATATATGCTTGCTTGTAACTTGGCCTGCGACTTAAGGGCTTGAGATAAACCTGATTGCTTGGGAACTAAAAATGTATAGGCGTGAGAGCTTGCTTACTTTTAACCCAACCGAATGATTCAAGAGTTTATGATATTTCGGTCTTTAAGCCACTCTAGATTTGTTTGAGCCATGGAAGCATGCTCACTTATAACCTAATCGAACGGTTTGAGAGTCTGGAAATAGTTTGGTCATTAAGCCGCTCTGGATTTATCTGAGCCTCGAGAGCATGCTCGCTTATAACCCGACTGAACTGTTTAAGGAGTTTGGAATTCACCCGGTCTTTAAGCTAGGGCTATAATTTACAAATTTATATGAATCTCCGGATAAATTGCCTGCATTCTCATTAAGTGTAAGAAATTTTGCATAATATATGAGTAAATTACTGGCGTATTTATT
>JBBMJZ010000137.1:13226212-13255479 GCA_037833815.1 Zingiber zerumbet
ATCTGATCGGGTCCACAACCCTTTTGATGCCTACAAAATAAAAATCAAATATTAGCATCAAATACCATGAAAATAAGCTAATTTACAATTAAGTCCAAGATCACATGCAATTATGAAATATAATGTAAATGTGAATTTTATCTATGAAAAGGATCACTAAATACATGCATTGTGAATTAAAATAATGTAGCAAAATCATGGTTATCACAGCCTTCTCCCTTCAAGAAAAGATTAGTCCGGGCAATAAAAATTATATCTACCCTGCAAAACAGAGTTAGCACAACATAACAGATAGAGTAGTAATTTGATTTTGTCTCCTTGAGATCAGGATCTAATTAAAATCTTAACTTAGGCTTCCCAAATGGACATAAGTTGGATCAACGCCTACAGTTCTCTCATCGGAGAACACGTCGCCACTGGATCTCTCCTCCAGTTGTTTACTTTCACTTATCAACTGCAGTCACTTGACTTGCCTCTGATGCACCAGATCTTTCTACCAGTTGTCAGGTCCGCTGACCCAACTGGACTTCGGCCAGTTGTCAGGTCCTGGGGACCCAACTAGACTTCCTGCCAAATATCAGGCCTCGTAGATCTATCTGAACTTCCCACCAGCTATCATGCCCGCAAACCTAGCTGGATTTCAACCTGATGTCAGGTCCCTTGGACAGTCAACTCCTACACACTTGGTAGAGTAGTTAGACAAACAACACATCTAACTTTAACCTATTTATCATACATCAAAACTAGATTATTAGCACAATCTACACCAACAATCTCCCCCTTTTTAATGTACTGACAACTCGGGTTAAAGTTAGAAAAAAATACAATAAAGCATAAAATGTTTAAAGTGAGTAGATTTTTCTAACCTAACGATTTTTCTAACCTAATCCATTATCCTCTCCTTTTGGCATACATCAAAAAAGATAAATGCATAAAGCATAAAATATGACTAAAAGGAAGTACAATTATACAAATAATATTATAATAATGTAGCAAATAACCGAAGGCAAATGCTTTGTATATTTCAGTTTAAAGTGAATATTTCAAACAACATTTCTAAGACATTTGAGTATATTTCCAATAATTTGTAAGTTAAGCTTTGAAAACTTCAAAAAAATTTTAGGAATTTTTAAGTTAAAATTTTCTGAGTGAAAAAAATTCTAAGTAGATTTTTCAACAAAAATTTCTAAATAAATATTTTTAAAAATATCCAAGTAGAAATTTCTGAGAATTTCAAAAACTTCTTTAAGTTTGAAAAATTTTCAAAGTAAATTTCTCAAAATAATTTTAAACAAAATTTACTAAGTAAGAATTTTAAGTTATTTAAAAAACTTTTCTTAAGGAAAATTAGGAAAAAGTTATTTCTAATGCTTTAATATTTTTTAGGAAATTAATTGTAAAAAAAAACTTTCTAATAAAGATTCTTAAGAGTATTTTTTTCACAGAATAACTTTTCAAAATATTCTAAAAATATTTTCAAAGAGATTTTTAAAACATTTGAATGAAAATTTTCAAAGCAAGTTTGTCAAAAATTTTAAGGAAAAAATTATGTTTAAATTGTCTAAACAATTTCTCCTCCTTAATTTGATACCATAATAAGGACTATCAAACATTATGTAATAAGCATTAATAAGTCAAATAATTAAAGTGAAAACAGCTAAAGGAAAGCTGTATAATAGTAACTGAACTAAGCATAAAGTAGCATCAAGTCAATATGTACAAGCAAGCAAAAAATAGCAATCAAGGATTGTACTACTACGAAGACAAGGAAGATGGGTCGGAACCCCAGGAGCGCAATAAGTCCATCAACTCAGTATGATGAGTCTGGTTCTCCTCTCGAGAACTGGACATGCCCCGTCGAAGATCGGAGACCTCCAGTCGAAGACTCACCATGACAGCCTCAAGTCCGATAACTCGGTCATCTAGAGTACGAGAGACTGGAGGCATAGGTGACCCAAAAAGATCAGCTATGTATGCATCTATCCCTACCTCCTCTCCTGGAGCTGGATCAGGCTGACCTTGAGCCACGAGGTCAGGTTGGGGCTGGGCTGCTGGATCAGGTTGGTGCTGGTCCTCTCTCCTCCAGGATAAGACACCCTCATCATCTAAATGAACACCATCTAAGGAGAAGTTCCTAGCACTGACCATGTCAAACTCAGTTAGAGCTCTAACATCACTTGTGGTGACATCAATGCCCAATGAGGCTATATAGGCGGTCAAAATATGACAATAGGGCATGCAGACTCGCCGACTGGTGGTGATACTAGTTGAATAGAGAATGGTATGAAATATATATGTGCAAACTAGTATCTATATCTCACATATGACATAATGTATAAAAGAGAAATGAATGAAAGTAATACATCATCGCTACGTCGCCAGTGGTCAAAGGCAAAATGCATGTGACTAAGATCCTATAAAGGGCATAGTCATGGACTCTGAGGGTGACTGAACGAAACTGGGTCATAGTTGATACATGCTGACACTTAAAAAAATACTAATATATAAATCATATCGAGCATAATATACGAATAGGGATCACCAAATTGTAGATCCCTAGGAGGATAGCACTGAAAAGGGTACGTGGATGGTTGTAGTCCTAAAAAGGTATGGATGCTAGTGGGGGATAATGTAATATCCATACCGGCGACCCTAGTGGATAGGTCATATTGTTGACTCTAACTAAGTTGTTATATAGTTCAGCACATAGATGGAATGCATGACCGCATGAAAAACTACCTATCTAAATATCTAGACAACACAGGTATATAAATAGTAGAGGTAAACCTAATCTTAAGTTTCTCAGTAAGAAACCTAGGGTCTATACTAGCGGTCGAGGGTCCAGTACCAACATGTAATCATTTCCTAATTAACAAATAACATCCTAAAGATAAGATACTAAAGTAACTAAAATAAAGTTGTTTTGGGCTTCGATTTTTGGCTTTTTTAAAAAAATTTATTTTATAAGGTGATTAGGAATTTATTAATCTTAAAAAAAATAATTTAAGGTTAAATTAAGAATTTGATTAAGGTAACAAATTGATTCAAGTTAAATTATTTAATTAATTTTATTAGGTGAAATTGAAAATTTTATTTAAGTAAAGAAGATGATTAAGTTAAGTAATTAACTTAAGTTAAATAGCTTAATTAAGTGAGGTATTAAGTCAAATTGGAGATTAAAAATGATTAACTTTAAAATGGTTAATTTAGTTGTTTTAAAAATTTAATTAAGGTTAAGGATTTTAACTAATAGTTTTAATAGATTTGTTAAATAAGTTAGGAGATAATTAGATCAATTATTTAATTTAAGTTAAGAATTAAGTAGGTTTTAAAAAAATTGATTAAATTAAGAGATTAATTTAAGTTAAATAAGATTAATTTAAGAACAAACTAGTGTAAGTTATAAGTTAATTTCAAGTTGCAAAATTAAGTTAAAACTTAAGTTAATTAATGTAGTTTAGAACTAATTTTGAAGATTAATTATCTTAAGACGTTAATTAAAGATTGATTTAAGAAAAGTATGAATTTAATTAATGGTTAACTAAATTGATTAACTTAGAGGATTAATTAATTCAAGTTTAAAGGTTATTTTGAGTTAATTTCGTTAATTAATTAATTGAAGATTGATTTGAGTTAGTAATTGATTAAGTCAAAAAATAAGTTAACTTAGGTTAGAAAACTAATTGAGATGAGAATTTAGGAAGAGTAGTAGTAATAAAAGCTTAGTTAAATATACTCATTTATTATTGGTCCTTAACTATCTATCCATTGGTTACTAATTAACTATTAGAAGATAGCAGTGTTTACCTAGTTACTCAAATCAAGTATTTATGCCCAATTAGATATTTACTAAAAAAGGACTATTTGATTTGATCAATGTATTGTTGTATTTTTTGCCCAGACTTATGTTGATAGACTGATAAGCATCTAAAGTCTAGGCAAAATGCCTACGCATTTCACACCATTCTATGTTTATAAATACACAATCAAGGTAACCTAGTGTGTTTGTGAGATGCTCAATTTTAAGATCTATAGAATCATGCTTTCTAGGGGTTTGATCTATGCTAAGGCTAAAACAAATTTTAGAACACTAACAAAATAGGAAATTTTTAGAAAATATAAATAATTTCCCTAGAATTTAAAAATTATTTGAATAAATATCCCTCCTCTTAATTTAAGATTTTTCAGACACAAGCAATATATTTAAACTTATTTACAAACAATTTTAATGAATTAATTATTTGATTTCAGTTTAATTATTTAGATTCAATTTAATTTACTTTTAAATTATTCTTATTCATCTCACCAGTCTAAATTTTAAAACAAAAGGGATCCTATGGTTTTGTCAGATGAGTTAAATTGAATTTCAGGGTTTGGTTTAACTTTGTGTTAGATTCAAGTTTAGCTTTGGGTTCAATAAATAGACAGTCTTCAGATAAACTTCTGGGCTATGATGAGTCACTTGGACATTATTTGAATAACCATGCCTTCGAGGTTTTTCAAATAGTTCTATTCACTGAACTTAATAATAAAACTTTGGTCTAACTAGCTAGAATTGGTAAGGGGTGGCTTCAGTTAATTCTATTAAGCCAAATACACTAGGTCGAAGTCATATCTTTCTAGACATACATAGATAGAGCTTCCCTAACTTACTACATCCAAAACTTCTCCAGTACTATTTTTAAGTTAAACTTTTATCCCTATTTGATCTAATTATAATTACCCAGCCGGGTAAACTAATATTTTAGATGTGCCAACCAATTTGGAGTCTCCCCCTGAATTATTGAGTTTTTATGCTTTAGGTTTATGTCGTTTATTTTTATAGTTATAATAAACTTAATGGTAGTTATTTGATTTATTTGAGTTTGACTTGTTAGACATCATTTTATGATTTGATTTATTTGATTTTATTTGATTATTTAGTTTTGAGTTAATGGGTTTAGTTGGATTTGGTTTTAGATAATGAATTTTAGTTTTGGGTACATAGAATTGATTGGGCATAGAATTGATTGAGTCTTACTTGTGTGGTAAGACACACTTTCGGAACTCAAGCTTTAGTCATATTTTTGTTTTGACTTATCAGTGATGTAAAAGTTTTGTTTATTGAGCTGGACTTGTATCAAAGTCTGGATTTATTATATACAATCTTTTGGATTTTAAGAATTAAGTCTAAGTTTTTTGATCTAGTTGTGAAGGATTCTAATAATCCTTTAAGATTATTAATTTCATTTTTTAAATTTGTGTTTTCCTCCTCAAGTTTTATATCTTGATTTGGATTTATTTTTTCAACTTGTTGCTTGAGGTGTTGATTTTCCTCAAGAAGTGATTCAGATTGTTTTTCATGTTTAATTAATTTTTTATTTAAACATGCGATTATTCTAAAGAATTTTGAGGTTAGGATAGAAGATAGCTTGTTCGAACCTTCGGAAATGAGTACAGACTCGTGGCTCGATTCATATTCAGACTTGTTATCTTCTTCTGACTCGCTTTCTGATTCTGGTCCTGTTGTGATCAATGCGAGGTAGTTGTGGTGCTTCTAATCTTTGACATCTGATTCTTCTGAAGATGATTCGTTCCACATCACCTTGAGTGCCTTTTTCTTTCTGGTTGTTTTGGATTTGTTGTCTTTAACCTTTAGGCACTCGTGCTTGTAGTGTCCTTTCTTGTTACACCTGTAGCATATGATCTTCGCCTTCGTGTCATTTGACTTGATTACCTTTTGTAGGTCCTTCCAGAAGTTATTCTTTCTTCTTGTGAACATTTTTTTGATCATGTTCACAAGTTCTTCTTCTTTGTCTTTTGAGTCAGATTCAGATTCTGGCTCTGGTTTGTTATTATGGTTAGCTTCTTTTAAGGGACCTGCAAAAAGAGCTATACCTTTCTCGACATGCTTTGAGTTAGTCTGTTCATGGAGTTCAAGTTCACAAAATAATTTATCTAGTTTTAATTTAGATAAGTTCTTCGTTTATAAGCATCCACGATAGATGCCTACAGTGGATTTCGAGGAAGTGTGTTTAAAGCATACTTTATCAAGTATCGGTTCTCCATTTGATGGCCGATTGTATGAAGCCCGTTGAGGATGCCCTTTATTCTTGCATGTAGTTGACTTGCAGATTCTTCTTCCTACATTTTTATGTTAAATACTTTATTTAAATAAAGATCCCTTTTTATTACCTTTGTGTCGTTGGTTCCCTCATGTAGTTCTATAAGTTTGTCCCACAGCTCCTTCGCATTTTCGTGTGGGCCAACGAGGTTTAGCTCCTTCTTTATTAATCCACATTGGATTGTGTTAAGAGCCTTGAAGTCGATCTAGGTCTTTTTCTTCATTTTCTGGATTCTAATTTTTCGGGTCCATTGGAATTCTGGCATTGTCAACGGGAGTCTTGTAACCTTTGGTGACGCTAAACCATTGGTCAAAGTCGGTCTTCAGGTATACCTCCATCCACTTCTTCTAGTACGGGAAGTCATCACCGTTGAAAAGGGGAGGATGGACGATGCTGTATCCTCGTTTTAAGCCATGAATCTTGCACACAAAGAGAAAAAGAAAAGGAGGTCCCAAGACTGGATCTTGGATTAACAGTGTGGGAGAAAAATAAAAATATTAAGACTGAATTGGTGTTGCACCAATTCAGAGTAGATTGTAATGAAAAAAATTATCCAAAGAGGTAATTGTACCAATTTAGATTATATCGAAAAATCTCAAAAATGGAAAAAAAATGGAAAGAAAGAAAAAAATATCACCCCCTTTACCTGATTGGTGGTTGCACCAATTCAGAGTGGTACTGCCTTTGATACAACTTGTAGGATCGGAAAGAACGCTAGAGTGGGTGAATAGCGATCGCCAAAAATTTGATTTAAAATAGATACGCAGTAGAAGAATAAAAAACAATGCTAACATGACCAAGTTTTTACTTGGTTCGGAGCCTTCGACGACTCCTACTCCAAGGCCCGCACTCGTCGAATGCTTTCGTTGGGCAATCCACTAATAGTTCAAAATAGTTACAAATTGCAAGTGCAAGAACTACAAAACAATGTTATCGACAATGAAAAGAAAAGAATCTTGATCGCAGTTGTCGGAGGAGCTTCACAGCGTCGCAGGAGTTTTTTCGGAGCACCGAGTAGAAGAGAAAGTTGTTGCAGTTATTCTAAAGCTCTGGGTTGAAGGCCTTTAAATAGGTCCATTCCGGGTGCTTGGAACCCCTCCAGACTCTTGGATCACATGGCTTGGCCAATCGACGCGCTTTATGTCAACTTGTGGATGTTTTTCGAGTTCGAGCGCCTGGACCGAGTCTGGGCGCCCGGATCGCCTGGGTGCCCTCTGCACATGCTGGGCCAGCTTAGTTCGGGCGCTCAAATCCTTCTCCCTACAAGAAAAGTTTAATCTGGGTAATAAATTATATCTACCCTGCAAAATAGAGTTAACACAACATGGCAGATAGGGTAGTAATTTGATCCTATCTCCTCGAGACCAGGATCTAGTCAGGATCTCAACTTAGGCTTCCCAAATGAATCTAAGTTGGATCGACGCCTACAATTTTCTCATTGGAGAACACATCCTCACTGGATCTCTTCTCTAGTTGCTTACCTTCATTTACCAACTGCAGTCACTTGACTTGCCTCTGACCCACCAAGTCTTTTCGCAGTTGTCAGGTCCTATGACCCAACTGGATTTCAGCCGGTTGTCAGGTCCTGCGGACCTAACTGGACTTCCTGCTAGATATCAGGCTCCACAGATCTATCTGGACTTCCCACCAGCTATCAGGCCCGCAGACCTAGCTGGATTTCAGCCTGGTGTCAGGTCTCTCAGACCAGTCAACTCCTGCACACTTGGTAGAGTAGTTAGACAAACAACATATCTAATTTTAATTTATTTATCATACATCAAAATCAGATTATTAGTGCAACTTGCACCAACATTCTCGAGCTTCGGCAACATCTACTTGGTTCGATCTCAGACACCGATATTGTCTAGGGCTTAGTCTCGGGTCCCGACTTCATCTACTCTCATGGTCACTTTAGAGTGACCTTGCTCATCCACCCCACGTGGCTTGCTCAGGACACGGGAAGGACAATGTAACCTTCTCATTATTAAAATCATTCCTCCATAATATTTCGGGTACATGGTGCTGGATGAATAGAGAGGCAATTACTAGGTTATCAGAATTATATTGGTCTCTTAGATGTGTTTCCTTCAGACATGTAGTGTTCCATAGATGAAGAGATATTTAACGACTGTCGGATCTGATCTCATTATTGGCTCACAAAAGGATAATGGCGACAGAATTTATAATACCCACGTGGAGATGCTCTTCTGACAATTATAAAAAATCCTAAACAAGATCAATGCAAGGGATCTTGATTCCAAAACCCTACCCCAAGTTTTCTCTTTCTTCTCCATCTTCTTTTTCCCGCATACTACCTCAAGAAACCCTAATTCAAGTATCAGAGTGGCCTACTGGGCCTCTCTGACACCAATTCAACCCTCTTTTGAAGTGTATTTTAAACCCTTTCATCTTAGTCACCAAGGAATCCCAGAAAAAGGCACATGCCAATACATTTAATGGCTGATAGCTTGACGATCAACCATATTTAATCGGATCATCAACCATACTCTTATTATAAATTATTTTGATTAATGCTATTACATTTAAAATTTAAAATTTGTTTTTATGCAATTTTCTTTTCATTTATTTTTCCTCCTATTTTTAATCTTGAATTTCTATTATATTTATATGTGTAATTGAATGTGCTATGACAAATGATCCATGGTGGTAAAAGGTGAATACGATTGCCCCTAGTGCCCCCGCCAACCCGTCCTAGGGGTCAATACGGAGGAGGTAAATCACGGGCGGCTGCTAGCTTTTAGAATCATGATTAGCACATAAGGGAGACATTTACCTCAGTTTTGTCGAGGTTCGAACCTTAGACCTCATGGTGGCAACACCTTATGCATTAGCTACTAGACCATCTCGAGGGGACTACTCTGACAAATGGTCCATGCATATTATACATAAAGTGTTCGTACGCTATATTGAATGTATTTAAATTCCCTTTTGATAGTACAATCTATAGATTCATACTTATTACGGTATTAGGTTTGGGTCAAAATTTAGACACATTCGAGCGTATTTTTTATATATATATCTTAGTTATATTTACTAATGACTAGCAATTATCCGTGATTTACTTTTTCTATGCTGACTTAGAGATGGATTGACAGGGGTACTGGGAACCAGCAAATTGCCATTTGCCATGTGATGCATAGATTCAAACTTGGACTAACACACATATATTCATTAAATAATTGAGAAAAATGAATTGATTTATACTAGTTATATTCAAGCACCAAGCCTTCACCAGAGTTCATAAAACCTCGATTAGAAAGAAGCATCAAAGCAAAAAAGAATAATTATTAAGGATAATCTTAATTAATCTACTCTTATTGTCTTCTTTGAAAGCTCTAAATCATGCAAGCAATTAGATTTCTCTTTAAATGGCGCTTAATTAAATTATCTTTAAATGTACTAAATTTAGAAGAAATTATATTAAATAGGAAAAAAATCATACTAAATTTAATAGAAAATATATTTGATTCAAGTTTAAATATGCTAAATTTTAAGGAATTATGCCTCATTTTAAAACTTTTTTAATCTAAAAAATGGGGGATAATTAGATAATGATGTTCATATGCAGAGAATTGAAGCAAACAAAACTAGAAGTGTAAATAAAGTTTTTTTACACAATAACTGCATGTAAAGTTTAAATTATAATTGAGAATTTTAACACAATTTTGCCTTATAATTTCACTATATCAAATATTTGAGTTATGATAAACCCAGTTAAGTTAAATTGAGTTTAAAATAAATTAAATGATTATTTAAATTTAATTTAATTTTTTTTTTTTTATGAATTTGAGTTTTATTGATTTAGAAGTTATCTCAAATTCCAGTTTGTTTGATTATTTATATTTTTTATTATTTTTAATTTATACAATTGATTATTAAGTTTGATAATATACATTTGTTTGTTTGTTTTTATTTTTTTTTAAATTTATTTATAATAAAAATTTTATTTATGAACCTAATTTTAAAATTTTATTCATGCAATTTATGATATTTATTCATGAATATTAATAAATTGAATATATATATATATATATTTTAAAGCTTGTTTATTTATACCAAATTTACTCACTAATATTTGATTCATTTATACGTTATGAGAGGTCTAACTTTGGAGTTTGACCAACTAATAAGCTCGCAATGAATTAATATTGTTGTGGTCCCTCAAAGAACCTTTAATTGGTCAAAACATTCGTTGGACTAATTTATTCCATCACATGAGGAATTATAGCGTTATATGAAGATTATGGCCTCTAGACAGAATTAATCTCATCCTTAATGATCATGTTCAATTATTCTTAAATTTATTCTAATCTAATGATCAACATTAATGGAGAAAAATAAGGCTCAAAACAAGAAAATAAAATAGAGTTTTCCTCCGATTACATTTACAGCGGATTAAGCGGAATGATTTACTCAAGCGTCCATGAATCTCTACGGTGCATTATAAGATATTTTTCAAATGGGATTATAAAAAATGGAGGGTTTTTATGTCAAAATCCGTTCTTACTATTTACTCTTACCGGTCGAAAACCACTCTGGTTTTCTGCGCTCCCCACTCCACCCTTTAAAACCACCTTCAGCCTCCTCGACCTCCCGACACCAAAAATGCTGCCTTTACCCTTCTCCTCTCCGGAGTGCATGGCTTCCCTTTTCATCTAGCGGTGGGCTGCGGTCGCTGCGGAGGAGAAAATGGACTTTAGCGGGGCTCTTGACACCGGCGTCTCTTCTGAAGCTGCTGTTGGAGGCATCTTATTCTTATCCTCTTCGCCCTTGCTTTCGGACATGGAAATCAGCAGCCAAAGAAGGCCCTTCGGATCCGTGCTTCCGAAGCATGAGAGGTCGGTCAAGGCGGCGAGGACTGAGGCATTGGCCGAAACGCCGTTCAAGGCGGCTCCTTTCCTCCTCAAATCCAACTCCTGCCCTCTTTTTCCTGAAGGAGAGCAAATGCTCAGCTTCACGTCGAGATCCCAGATCGAAATGATGGTCGGCGGTGATAGAACCTTGCCTTATTACAAACAACCCTCGGCGACTTCTTCTGCTCGATGCTACATCCCGAGGAATGCAGGTAACTCAGGCTTTTATTGAAGTTTTTGATCCTTTTATTTCGATTCTTGTCAAGGAAAAAGTTGGCTCCTATTTCTAAGAAACTGTAAGGAAGAATGAACAGTTTGTTTACTCTGTCACTTCCTTCTACCATCTCTCTTCTTATTTCTCTGGAATCTAAAACGATTGTTAAAGAAACAGGGAAAATGTGATTTTCGCAGCTTGATGTGCTTCGCCAAATTGTGCAGACAACTTGGTGTCTCATGAATTCCTTCTGATATGGTTTCCTCACTTTCCTTCTCTTTCTACTTCAGGTTTGACCTCAAATTTGAACATGCAAAGCGTCATGGCGAGGGCCAGGGGACCCTTCACCCCTTCTCAGTGGCTGGAATTGGAACACCAGGCCTTGATCTTTAAATATCTACTTGCAAATGTACCCATACCAGCTACTCTGCTCGTTCCCCTAAGGAGAAGTACGACCTCCGGGTTCCCTCTGTCAGCTGGAGCTTTCGGCCCAGGTGCTTATTGGACTTTTCAATTTAGCAAAAAGAATGGTTATCTTGGGAAGATTTTGTTGCCAACCCATATACTTATTGATGCATGTTGTTTCTAGCTTCAAGAAAATATTATAGTTTCAGAATCTTCATTAGCTTTCTGGTATTTTTAGCTGATAGCAAATAAGTTGATTGTTTTTGCACACAGCACAGCATATCATTCCTTTCTTCTCTTCTTAGTACACTTTAAACTCGCAAAGTTCTAAATTACTTTGTGAAGATCTTTTTGATTCTTTCTCTTCACAATAAAATGTTTGTTGTGGATTTAAAAGAATGTCTTTTATATGTTGGTTTCATGATCTTGCTGCCATAGAATGCTGCAAATTCAGTTTTAGTAGGCATGAGGGAGTATGTTGGTGTTAATTTTGTAAATGTTCAAAGATGTGTCGATCCAATCCGATCCAATCCAATCCAATCCAAAATGACAAGACTTTAAGTTTTGGAGGTCCCTTTGATACTTAAGCATGCCCATGATGGCCTCACTTAGCAATGTCGAACTAGAGGGTAGAGTTTTTTCTCCTCCTCCCGGACCTCCCTCACTTTCTCTTGACTCTCTTTAATATTCACCTTTGTCTCATCATCGTCTTTTGCTAAGGTGAGAAGTATCTATTTCAACTCAAAATATCACGACACTTAGATGAAGATCTCTTTGATACTTGTGTGTGCTTATGATGATCTCGCCTAGCAATATGTAACTACAAACGATGAGGTTCTTGTGACTCCTTTAACAAATTTTGGTTGCATTTTCTTTCCAAATGTCGTAGGAGGGTGGGGGTCATTCCATCTAAGCTATTCTAGAAATGCTGATCTAGAGCCTGGTAGATGCCGTCGGACTGACGGGAAGAAATGGCGTTGCTCCAGAAATGCAGTTGCTGACCAGAAGTATTGTGAGCGACACATGAACCGGGGCCGTCATCGTTCAAGAAAGCATGTGGAAGGCCAGAGTTGCCGTGCTGCCAAAGTGACACCCATCGTCACATCTTCTCATCAGACATCTGCTGTATCAGTTGGTACTTGTAGTACTCTCACAGTTACACAGCAGCAGAGTAAAGCCTTGCAGTCAACCATCGCACACCCAGTGCAACCGAATGGGTAAGTAACCTCTGGCGATAAATTTTGGTTTACGCTTTTGGTATAAGCATAGAGATTTTTTGAGCTAATGAATTTTGTTGGCAGAGTTAGCTAACTAATTTTTTTTTTTTTATAAAAGCAGTTATGAATTCACTTTCATAATACTCATGAGCTTGTCAAACCTGTAATCTTCGTTGACTATGCCATATCAAATACATTCTTCTTGATCAATGCAAAAGGATACATGAGGTATGTCTCACTAATAACAATAAGAAATTATGATGAGTAAAAAAACTTTTTTTTTTAAGGGAGTAACTGCTAGAATTCATTCTAGTGCTCCAATGAAGTAGTATAAAGACAATTGAGGGACTAGGAAGATTTTGTTTTTTTTTTATTTTCTTTTACATGATATACAAATCATGATGAACTACTTTGTGTGCCAACCAGAACTTCTGTTTTACTGACCATTGTGATTTATATACATTGTTGACTATTCGGTAAGCTTATATTACTGAGCGTCGTTGTACAGACCATGAAAGATTATTTGGGATTCTGTAGGTTGTATCTCAGAATTAATTTCTTTTCTCAATACTATATAATTCTTAATATATTTCCTGAAAATGACCTTTAAACATGATTCTTTCTTTTCAATATGCAATTCTTATCTATGTTGTCATCTGTAGGATGCTGAACAGCGAAGAAGTTCAAGATGATCATGCTCAGAACCCCCAAAGCATCTCCATTCCTAGTCCTGTTGAGCAAAGGCCTGATGGTAATTTATATGCTTTCTCAAAGCGACACACTCTACTCGAGGGAACCTCCTTTGATGCTGCATTCAATCTCGTTTCCGATGGCTCACTTTCAAATACCCCAAGGAGCTCATTTTCAGATAACAACAATTTTACTCCCATTTCAATGCTCAATGATCAGCATCTCGAGTCCAATCCCCTTTGGTACTGTGGCGATGACAAATTGGCACTTTCAGCACTCAAGTGGTCAAGAGAATACAACCCGGCACATCTGGGCCTAGGTGTTGGGGACCTTAATGATGTATGCCAAAGGCAGGCGAATTGGAGGCCACTCTCTTGGGAGGCTTCCCTGGCTGGACCTTTAGGAGAGGTGCTGGATAGAACTAATTGCAATTGGAAGGATCAAAGCAAGAACTCTCCAACCCTACACATCACAGCCGATGACTTGGATTCGAGTTCGCGAATGGAGTTCTCACCAACTGGCGTCTTGCAGAAAACTTCATTTGCTTCACTGTCAAGCAGCCCAGGAAGTAGCCCCATGGCCGACAACAACTGCATGCTTCATGAGGGCACTAGTAGCTTGAGCAGCGACCTCCTTGCTTCAACTCTTCTAACTTAATGCTCACAAAATCACAATGTGAAGGTTAAACCGGTGGCTTGCTTGTTTACTTGTTTATGTACAATTGAACTGTGTGCATCGATCTATAGTTTACTGAATCTCCAATCTGTTTTGATGTTGCATTTTGGAGTCATTTTGCACTAGTTAAATGCACTTTGTATTGCTGTGATGGCAGTTATTTTCACTGTCTATTTTCTGTCCGATTAGAAGTTGTCACTTGATTTAAATTAAGCTTCTCAGGCGCGGAAGCGCTGGGAAACTCCAGCCCTCGGTGACGAAGCTATAGGTTCGGAATTTTCCCTCCACAAGCTGCCACACTTTTCTCTCTTTATCGTCTATTTTCATTTGGTATGATTGGAATCTACAGCTCAGTACGAAGGCAGACTGATGGATGGGAGCAAGTTCGTTTTTAGCCGGGAAGGAGGAGAGTCTCTTAGTCTTTGCAGCGGTTATAAATGTTTAATATCATATCTAAATAAGTCATAAATGTGAACTAAGGAATATGACTTAAGGCTTTATGTTTTTGTTTTCTATCAGTGAAATTCTCTGGATATTAGGAAATCTGTAAGTAAATTGATGATCATTTCTAAATTGGACGGAAAACTATGGATTTGGTCTAATCCATAATTCCAGAGCAATCTATTTCCATTTCTTAAGAAATTATCCTATTTTGGTCTAATCATCAATTTGCAATTCGATTTCCATGGTTCATCGCCAGGATCGAAGAAATTGTATTTTTGGATTCTGGGCTGCTGGAATGAGGACATTGACAGCATCCACAGTTGAGTGGCTACTGGAAATCACCGTAGAAGGGCTGCAAAACCGTCGATTTTGAGAGCGATGAACATTTGCGTTCAGTTCAGTGATTTCAGTTTTCATACAGATTGGTAGTGGTTTCATATGTGGTTTCAGGTTATGGATTTTTTTTTTATTTAAAAAAAAAAAACCTAACGCAACTTTTAGGGAAAGAATAGAAGGTCCCATGTGGCGTGAAGGCCACGTATGTGGTGTAGAGGCAACGTTTTATGTGAAGGCCACATTTTGCCCGTCCAGATCCCGTCCGCTTTTTACATGCTAAGAAGGAGTCACTTATATATATTGATGGAGAATTATGATCTCTGTCTATAAAATAAATGGGGATCATGACTTTCCATCAATATATGTAAATAGTTCTCTCCTGATCTGTAAAAAATGGACTAGAGGATCTACCCTCACATTTTGCTGTTTATCAATTTATTTTTAGAATTATATATATAAGGACCCTTTAATAATAATCTACTAATTTTAAATTAATATTATAAAATAATCAATGTTATATATATATATGATTAATGGATTATATAGATTCTATTAATATTTATTATTTTAAATTAAATTAAATTTAAATTATATGTCGCTAAAGTAACCTCATTATTTAAATTTAATTTTATTTGACGTATTAAGATATTTGAGGTATTATTTATATTTATATGAGTATTAGTCGATTCAAATATCTTTACAAATTATACATTTACTTATCATAATAAACACATATAAATTATAAGGTTTTATTTATTATTTTTTATGAATATTATTTGTCATACAGTATTGTTAGTGTTTGATTTTTACAACAAGAGTATTATTTTCAAATAATATTATTATCTAAAAACTTGATATTGTTATTACATTCCTTCATATGAGTTTTACGATTTATTTTAATTGATTCAATATGAGCATGTTATTTATGTTATAATTCTCATGTCCTCCTTTTAGCAAATGTTGCCACTATTTCTGCTAATTTAAGTTCAGTACCGATCCTTAATGGTACAAATTTTAAGGATTGGACGGAGAACATTCTTATTGTTCTTGACTACATAGATCTAGATCTTACACTTAGGACACACTAAGCCTACATATTCTAGTTCTTCTTAACAGAGGGCTAATTATGAGAAGTGGGATCGCTTTAACCGCATGAGTTTTATAATCATCAAACGTGGCATACCTGAATCTTTTAGAGGTGCAGTGTCTAATAGTGTCACCAAAGTTAAGGAATATCTCGATCAGATTGAGAAGTGCTTTGCCAAAAGTGATAAGGTGAAAACAAGCACAATTCTGAAGAGCTTGATTTCCACGAAGTATAAAGGTAAGCGAAATATTTAGAAATTTATCGTGGAAATGTCCCACCTTGCATTAAAGTTGAAGGCACTTAATCTTGAATTGTCGGATGACATGCTTGTGCATTTAGTGTTTATTTCTCTTCCAAACCAGTTTAGTCAGTTCCAGATCAATTATAACTGTTAAAGGAAAAAATGGACTCTTAATGAGCTCATTTCATATCGTGTTCAAAAGGAATAGAGGTTGAAGCAAAACAAGGTTGAAAGTGCCTATTTGGCAAACACTCCTAAAGATAAGAGTAAGAAAAGAAATAATGAGGTTACTAAAGGTTCTTATATGAAGAAACAAAAGCAAGATCATGACAAGAAAGGTTGTTTCTTTTGTAACAAGCCTGATCATGTCAAAAAAGAATGTCCTAAGTACTGCCTAGAGTGCGAAAAGGGTACATTTTTAAATTTGGTCTATTCTGAAGTAAATTTAGTTTCAGTACCTAGAAACACTTGGTGATTAGACTCCAGTGCAACTATTAACATAAGTGTTTCAATGTAGGGTTGCTTGAGTTATCGAAAGCTAAGTGATGCTGAAAGATGCATTTATGTAGGTGATGGCAAGTTAGTTGAAGTGGAAGCAATAGAGCATTTTAGATTGTTATTAAGCATTGGTTATTATTTAAACTTAATAGATACTTTTATTGTACCGTCATTTAGGTGGAATTTGATTTCTATTTCTCATTTGGACAAATTAGGTTATTATTGTTCTTTTGGAAACAGTCAGTTCAGTTTATCTAGTAATTTTATTATTGTTGGAACCAGTTCACTTATAATTTATGACAATCTATATATGCTTGATATAAATGCTTCTTATATTGAAGCCCTAAATGTGGAATAATGTGGTACTAAGCGCAAATTTAATAATGAAAACTCAGGTGGCTTATGACACAAACGGTTAGGGCACATCTCTAGAAATATAGTCGAACGACTTGTATCGGATGGAATTTTACATTCCATTGATTTTACAAACCTAAACATTTGTGTTGAATGCATTAAGGGAAAACACACCAAAAGAAAGAAAGAGGGTGAGTTTGGGGACTACAACGTTCTTTGAGGATATTGAGTTTGGGGGGAAGGATAAAGTAACAGACCTTATTTTTGAGGAGGAATGCATTCTCACTACTCTTCAAGAGGAAATGGCTTATATTCCTATAATTACTTCTAATAATGATCAGGATTTTATTCCTGTAAGTGATCAGGATGCAATACAAGAACAACAAGACATTGTTAATCAACTTTCAGAAGAACAAACTCAACAACCTTAGGAACTAGTGTATGAGGAACAAGTGCCTTTACGTAGATCGATCCAATAGAGAAAGGCGAAGTGCTATTTCAGATGATTACATAGTACTACTCCAAGAACATGAGGAAAATAATGGTATGGCGTAGGATAATCCGATCAACTTTCGTCAAGCCATGCAAGCTTCAAATTCTCAAAAGTGGTTTGAGGCAATGAATGAGGAGTATAAGTATGCAAGACAATAAAGTTTGGGAACTTGTCCTATTACCCAAAGATGTGAACCTCATTGGTTGTAAATGGATTTTTAAAAACCAAATGAGATTCAAACGGTAATGTGGAAAGATATAAAGCACGTCTTGTAGCTAAAGGCTATGCTAAAAAATATGGGATTAACTTTACGGAGATCTTTTCTCCAGTTTCAACGAAGGACTCTTTAAGGATGATCATGACACTTGTCACACACTTCAATATGGAACTCCATCAGATGAATGTCAAAATAGTTTTTCTCAATGGAGACATTGAGGAAACAATCTATATGGTGCAATCATAATACTTTGTATCAGAAGATCCAAAGAGTATGATTTGTAAACTTAAGAAGTCCATCTATGGGTTAAAGCAAACTTCTCGTCAATGGAATCATAAATTTCATCAAATAATCATCTCATTTGGTTTTGAGGTAAACATGGTAGATGATTGTGTGTATCATAAATTCAATGGGAATGAGCATATCTTCCTGGTTCTATATGTTGATGACATTTTGCTTGCTACAAACGATATATGTATGTTAAACGATACCAAGAGATTTCTATCTAGATATTTTGAAATGAAAGATCTTGATAACGCATCCTTTGTACTAGGAATCCAAATACATTGAGATTGTTCTCGAGGTATTCTGGGATTATCCCAAAGGAACTATATCAATAAGGTGCTTAAAAGATTTGACATGCAAGATTGCAAACCAGGTAACACCCCGGTCGCTAAAGGAGACAAGTTTAGTCTTAAACAATGCCCTAAAGGAAGCCCCGAGACTCAAGAAATTCAAAAGATTCCCTATGCTTCATCTGTAGGAAGTCTTATGTATGCTCAAATTTATATGCGTCTGAATATTATTTACATTGTTAGAGTGTTGGGCAGATATTTAAGCAACCCATGAACAGATCATTGGAAAGTAGCAAAGAGGGTAATAAGATATTTAAAGAGAATTAGTGATTACATGTTCACATATAAAAGGTTAGATAGTCTTGAGATCATGGAATATTCTGACTCTGATTTTGTGGGATGCCAAGATAGCATAAGATCCACTTCAGGCTATGTTTTTCTATTGGCTGGCGGAGCTATTTCTTCGAGAAGTGCCAGACATGCATTGACAGTTTCTTCCACCATGACAGCAGAGTTTATAGCATATTACGAGACATCTAATTATGGAATATGACTGAAAAATTTTGTGGTTACGTATTTTGGGAAGGATTGAGAGACCACTGTAGTTATTTTGTGGCAATAGATCAGCTGTATTGTATTCTAACAATAATAAGAGCTCGACAAAATCGAAGCACATCGATATCAAATTCCTTGTTGTGAAAGAAAGAGTACAAAGCGGTCAGATTTCGATAGAACACATAGGTACAAACTTCATAATAACAGATCCTTTTACGAAGGGTTTACCACCCAATGTCTTTTGTGAGCATACCACTCATATGAGTGTTATTCAATTTGGTGAAATCTAGATCTAGTGGGAGTTTGTAATATATATGTTTTCTATATATGTTTGGTTACGTTGCTGAAACTTATGTATTTAGAGATTTTATGATCAGATATAAAGTTCAATGTTTACTTCATTACACTTTGTATAACTTAAGTTAAAAGTTATGATCTCACTTTGGTTAAGGAGGACCAGTTGAAAATTGATATGAATAGATCACCTTGCATGTAATTTTCATGCTACATATTCATAATTGATCTATGTCATTTGATTATATTGATATATGTGACCATTGATGGTTTAGTTGTGATAGATACAACGAAGACTATATTGATCCTATGTTTATATAATTAATGGACGAGATTGTTAAGAAAGTCCTATGGCTATGATGACAAAAGTTATGAGCTCATTAAGGTTAACACATTTATAAGTTTACACATATGACCCAGTGGGAGATTATTAAAATTTTGGGGTCATAATTGTAATTATAAATGTCTAATGTCATCATCTAAATAAGTCATAAATCAATGTAGTCAAATTTAGAACTAAGGAATATGACTTAAGGGCTTAATTGTTATGAATATAATAGTGTGGATACCCACATATGTAATTTTAATTTGTTGAGGAGCCAAATTAGAAATAAGTAAACTTAGACTTCTATAAATAAGGGTTATTGACTTGATATCACATGGGAGTGATAGGCTTGTAGGAGAATTGGACCAAGTTACAGGTACGCTCAGGGAAATCTAGTTGATCCCTCCTATTTTTCTGACCTAAGAATTTTGTTTACCTTGCATTGTTTATCAAGCGAATTCTTTCTTTTCCCTGTCTAGTCAAATACCAAGTCAAGCTACTTGATGGTACTCTTGTTGCAGAAACTCCTGATGCAGGACTTGAATCTTGTGTTAATCAAGGTATAAACAGTTGTAATGGTTTGTTTAGACCATTCTGGTTTAGTCTAATTTACTAGTTGCTTGTTGTAGGCCATTTTTGCCCTTCACTATCAAAGGTTCTTCAAACTATGAGAACAGGGGAGAAGGTTTTTGTCACCATTCAACCGCAATGAATGTATGACCATGCAACCAAGTTCTGATGTTTTGAAACTTTTGATACTGATGCCAACTTTTTTTGTTTTTCATTCTACTGGGGGCTTAAAAATATTAAAGGTAACTCTTCCTTTATTTTCTCCATTACAGAGAAAAAGTATACAATCAATCAGTTAATCTCTAGATTATTAGTCATTGAAGGAGCTTATATTGTTATTTTTTATGTTTCTTTCTTTCTCATGCTGACATTTGATATTAGACTATTCTGATACTGGACATCAACATAACGCTGAGATGTAGTCACCATATCATACTATGCGTCATACAGGTAAAAATTATTGATTAGTAATCACAGAATTCAAATAAGATGGCACTGTAATTGAGAAATTAGGCTTTGATGGAGGGAATTTGAGTTTATTATAGATGAAGGTCAGCTCTTGGTTTTTAACATTTTCACTATGCAATATGCAACGTTGGACTAACTTGTTGTGCATTCTACATATTATGGTTACATTCTCATTATCTTGTAGAGACGACATGTACTAATAATGCATTATATTTTGTTGTACAGAGCAGGTTATTTCTGGATTAGATTGTGCTGTGGCAACAATGGTGAAGGGTGAAGTTTCTGAGGTGACTATTGACCCCCAGTATGGATTTGGAAATGATGAGGTTGAGAGGGATTCAGTCATAATAATACCCCCATGTTCAACATGGATATATTTATGGAGTTGGTTAAATATAGGAAAGGGATCTATGGGATATGACAGGTCTTGAGAAAATAGAAACTGCAGAAAGAACCAAAAATTCAGGCAATGATCTTTTCAAGATTGCCAAGTTTCACCGTGCTGCATGCACAGAAGTATGACAAGGTAGTTCAAATAGATGTCAGCTGGGTTTTGGCTCAATTATCACTTGTTAATGGGCTAAGCTCTTGTCTTTGAGGAGAGGAACTAACATGCAATTTTACAGGCTCTTAAATATATATTGATGGTGATGGAACTTTTGAAGACAATGAGGAAAAGATAGTGAAGTCTCTTAGAGTCTCATTGTGGTTGAATTCAGCAGCTTGCTGCCTGAAACAGAAGGACTTTCAGAGAGCAATTCGATTATGTTCACAAATAAGCACTTATTGAAAGCTCCAGATATTAGATATTGAGTTCTGGAAATTTTTGTTTGTATTTATACAGGTACGGGCTTCTACCTGTAGGTATTAAACATTGAGTTTTGCAACGTGAAGGCGTTATGTAGGCGAGCGCAAGCATTTATTGAAACTTATGATCTAGATTTAGCTAAGTTGGATATTCAAAAAGCTCTGGAGAGCGACCCACACAACAGGTAAGTAGTCCTAATTAGGAGGATCTGGGGATGCGACAGAGCCAACTTCTGCACTTTTCAAAATACTTGGATGCATATAATAGCACCTTACTTGCAAGGAGGTGAAATGGCTAGAAATGTCTTTAAAGAATCTTCAATCAGAGAAGAATAAAAAAGATGCAAAATTATGTTTCAGCTGACAAGAGAGGATGCAGATGTGGCATTGAAGGTTAGTTCCTGATCTCACTTAAAGACAGACCATTTACATTTGGTCATTGTGTTGTCTTAGGAGATAATCTTATATTCTAGACAAAAAAGAAGTAAGCAGTGATGACGAGGAGGTCGAATGGAAAAGTAGAATATAAATGTCAATTCATTTGAGTTAAGCATCTAATGGCTATGGTAGGATACAGCCTCAAATCCTGTGTTCCATTAGATAACCAAGCATATAGAGGTCATTTGTCACTTTGTTATGTCAGAGCTATTTTTTACAATTTATACGAGCTAGTTTGAGGGGAAATTTGAGGGTGTGATAGGTCTTTATGTTCGTATGTAAAGTTAGAAGGTCTATTTAGAATGTTCTATATATATACTTAATGGTATTCATATATAAGTAGGAGTTATACCCTGAATAATTCTCCTTTTATAATTTCATTAATGGAGCTTCTTTTAGTCCTCACTGGGTTCTTTTAGTCCTCACTGCACAAAGAACAAGTTCTTTTCTTCTTCCAGGGTTCTGGACTCTAGGAGTTACTTTCATGATCCATGGAAGGTTGTGATGTAAACTTCATAGTTGTCGGGTAAGTTATTGTATGAGACAAGGATCGACTTAGCTCCCCATTTCAACGTCTTCTAGGGCCAATCTATTGGTGCAGTGGTAAAATACTCAAGGGAATAAACAATCGAATCCCAATAGAAATGAATATACCTTTTAAATGTACATAAATTATACTTTGAATTTATTTAATAGGGGAGGTCATCTACCTCTAATATTAGTCTCGCGGAGTTAAATACTTGAATTATATATATATAAAAAAATATAACAGATTAATTATCAAAGAGGGCACCTTGTTAAAGAATAACATATGAACCAGTTCAATAAAATGTGAAATCATATGCAAAGGACAACAGACAACAAAAAGGAGGCCGAAAAGAAAATATTCAATAATATATTGTTAACAATTATAATAAAAAGTTGGTTATGTTCATTTTACCCTAACCGTTTGTTGCAAGGAAGGTAAATTATAAAATTAATTTATAGCCAATTTTTAAGTTGATTCAAAGTGAGAGAGCGATTTTTTTTTTATGATAAGCATCAATCATGAAGGAATTGATTCTTTACCCCTTAGAAAATATTCAATAATATATTGGTAACAAGATCCTTATCTGTGTCCAAAGGGGTAGCAATCAAAATTATACATCAATTTGACGATAACATATTATAGACTTTGATCATCTTACTACGAAGAAATATAATGATATATATATAAACTGAAAAATCATAAACGCAAGTCTGGGTGGTGTAGTTGTTTATCACGCTAGTCTCACACACTAGAGGTCCCCGGTTCGAACCCGGGCTCAGACAAAATTTTATTCATATAAATTTTGTCATATATACTCTTTTGATAATTTTCATTATTTTTATTTTGTATATCCGAATTGGAAAGTACCTGATAGGGATGCCATCGCTCCTGTACTCCGCAATGTTTTGCTTATAAATTTTGATTTTCTTATTTTTGTGATGATAGTATTTTTCCTTTTGATTTTTTTTTATATTTATAAAAAGTACAATATTTAATGGTATGTTATTTATTTTTATTGTTTTTGATGTTGGCTTCTAAACAGCGTGATACTCCAGCAACTCACATAATAGATTCTAAACAATTATAAAAATACATCAGTTTTTTAATTTTTGTAATTCAATCAAATCATAATAAAAATAGTATCTATATGAAAATTAAGGGATGGACGATATTTTAAAACTAAAGGGCTCCAAATAACTTAGAGCCTTCGTAGAGAAAACTATACCTAAAAATAGTAGCCTTTCACACAATTCTTTTGAATGCTGTCTCATAAATTGCAAGCATTGTTGTTTTGAGGAGAGGGGAGGCCAGATCTCAGAGAAGGTCTATTATTATACGCAATCTTATCCTATTCTATGACTCAAACTCGTGACCACTAAATTACATTGCAATAATTTTATCGTTACATCAATGTTCCCTTTCAAAGACTAAGATAGCAATAAGGATGTTGCTGGAATTCAGATACATATCACAGCTTTAATGTCATTTTTGTTTGAATAAAGGAGCAAAATAAGTGAGAGGGCTCGGCGGTATGAACAACGACTCAAACCGCACACATAGATTAAAGGCACAAACACAATAGCAGCATAGATTATCGACTACAGCATTTCCCGCATATAATAGAGAGCAAAGCCTTGGCTCTACTACTGTACATGTAATGTAATATTTCAGCTCAAAAGGATCTGCTCCAACTCCTGTCAAATTATGCTACTTGCAAGGCTTCTCGGCTTTTGATGTCCAAGACCCTGTACAATGCTTCCTCCACCACCTACATAAAAGAGTTCAATTATGTTTATTTGCTATTTATATAGTATTGAACGAATATAAATAAACTCTTATCAACACTTTCATTACCTTATCAGGAGTGGAAGCGCCTGAGGTGACGCCGATAGTTATTGGTCCAGCAGGAAGAAAATTCTCTTTCTCTACAAGCTCCCCGTGCTATTTGTAGAAACAGATGAGGTGATAATTAAAGCGATGGAGTTCATAATACAAACTGGTAAAATGTTGTTTGTGTGTATGACTTACGTTTAACTTGTAGGTGATCTTGTTTCCTGGTCCAATTCTCTGTTCATTGTCAATCCAATAAGATGGGATTCCCTTGAGCTCTGCGATTTCTTGGAGATGTGAAGTATTGCTGGAATTCCAACCGCCGACGACGAGGATGAGATCAAGTTTCTCTTCCACCATCTTGAACATGGCGTCTTGCCTTTCCTGAAATAGTGCAAGAAAATGATAGGAGGGGCACTGAATCAGTAATTCAATTGAGTACCAAAGGCAGGAGATACTCCAATCACAAGAAAATATTCTTTCTCGTTTCTTCAAATTTAAAACTAGAAGTATAATAAGAAAATCACATTTAGATATCTCAAATTTGAAAGAGGCACTTAAGAAATAAGGTTTCAATGTAGGACCTAATTAACTTCATTTTCAGTCCTAAAGAATGATAATCAATTTGAAAGAAAATGAAAAACAAGCCAATGGACCATGCTTAATCGCGTTACAAGACAAGATCATTCAAGGTTATTGACGAGAGTCCTAGTTGAGCCAAAATCTTATGAAAGTGAGAAGACTAATTCCTCACTTCCAAATAAATTGCAGTACTCTAACTTGCAAAATCTAAAGAGCAAATAAATGGTAAGATAAATGAGGGTTAAAATCTTGGTAGACTGCTTACTGTATCCTTAAAGCATATATAGATTATGCATCAAGGTTATTGGCGAAATTGTACAAAATTTCTACAGACATTAGAGAAAAAATTGACAACAATATTCAGAAAAATAAAAGATTTTTTTTGCATTTTGACATTATGATTTAAGGGGAACGAGTTAATTGTAAGTATTTAATAATATAGAAGTGAAAACACAAAAAACCACAGGTCTAACAGTTTGAATTGAATTTACAATTTGAAAAAAATATATAGCAAAAAGACAAACTTTCAATAAACACACCTGGGTAGCATCGCATATGGTGTTGAAGCTGACAAAATGATCGTTGATGTTTTCTACACCGTGTTTTCGCATCATGGTTTTCTCAACTAATTTACCTGAATTCTCAGAGTTTAGTTGAAGAGTAAACTTACAATTGGATAGAAACAAAACACATCAGAAATATTTAACTTACCTATGTCCTCTGTTTCACCCTTTAGCATCGTAGTTTGATTTGCAATGCCGACTTTAACTAAGTCGACATCTGGATCAAATCCCGCAGAAACAGCAAATTTAAATTTCTGTAACACATGAATACATTGTTAAAACTTTCCTTCTTGTGTGCAAATATTACGAAAGAAGAGAGTGAATATACCTCAAGAAAAGCTTCTTTTGTTGAGCTAGACCCATCTAATTCCCCACCAAGAATGTAATCACACACATACATTGCCTGTTTTTAAGATAAAAAAATGGTCATATACAATGTTCATTTGTAAATAACATTCACATCAAAAGATCATTGCTTAACGTATCATTACCTCAGCCATGTTCTTTACGACAATATATCTTCCTGCAAATGAAGCTGTTGCAATAGTCTCTTCATGTGAATATTTACCATGTATGATTGAAGTGTAATCACCCTTCTTGTGCTTCTCAACAGTGTTCCAGACCTTTAATGGGAATTAATACATATTATTTAAGAATGAGATATTTAAGGGGAAATACAATTCCAAGTCCCTTATTGTCAGAAAGGAAAAAAAATACCTTTGAAACCCATGGACAAGTAGTATCAACTATCTGGACTTGTTTTTCACTCAAGAGGAACATTTCATCGACAGCAGCTCCAAAAGCTGGTAAAATCACAACATCACCCTTGTCAACGACCTCAAATTTTTTCTTGCCATCCTCAACAGGAATATTTTTGACGTCCATTTCTTCCAATCTCTGCGACGTTTAGAACAGAATATAAGCAATCTCATAGAACTGAAAATTTATCAATGCACAAGGAAACTAACTTAGAAATAAAAGAGCAACCAAATATTCATCTAGTGAAATATTTCTTCAAACAGAAAAATAAGTATTAGCTCTGTCAAAATAAGTATTCATTAAGCTTCTTTTGACCACTAGACATAAAATTACTGGAAAAAGCAACAGTGAATGTTAAACCCAACATAGTATCTTGAAGATTCAAGCAAAATTATATGCTTTCATACTCTAGAACCTAGTATAATAATTTCCCTACCACCGAGCTCAAATTTTTACTGTGTAGTATTTCTGTTTCTTTGGCTAGCTCAAGAATATAGGAAGTTCGCTATTTAATAAAGAAAATTTAGGAAGCCATCAAAATAAATAGGAATATGTAAGAATCAAGATTATATATTTGAACAAGCTAACTTTTCCCCCTTTTGGAGAAACAATTGAATGAGATTAGACAACTAATAGATAGGAGCAATCACAAACCTTGTTGACCGTGGGATTGTGGATGATTTCGTTGGTAATCCAAATATTGTCTTCTGGAAATTGCTTCCTCGCCTCGTAAGCAATCTGGACCGCTCTCTCAACTCCCCAGCAGAACCCATAGGCCTCCGCGAGCTTCACAGTCACGTCGCCCCAAGTGTACACATTATTGTTCTCCTTCAGCGTCTTGACAACATCGCCTGAGATCACACAAACCCTAACCGGAGTCAGAACCCCAATTATCCCACAGGCAGCAACACCCGCACAGACACACATAAAAAAGAGCCCAAATCCCTAATCTTACTCGTGTACTCCTGGTCCATGAGCTCGAGTGTCTCCTTCTTGTGCCCAAACCCGCGTCGGTTGTAGTTTTCGCTTCGGGTGAGGTTATGGCGGAAAGCCTTCTTGTCGAAGTCCGGCTCGAGCGCGTTGTCGCCGCTGCAGCGGACGGTGATCGGCATGCGCGCCTTCGGCGCAAATCGGACGCCGGAGGGGATGGCTAGGCTGGAAGAGAAGCGCGCGAGCTGCATCGAGATCGCCATCGAAGAGGAAGAAGAAGAAGCGACGACGACGGCGAGAGGCTCAGTGCGGGAAAACGGCACACCTCGCTCGCCCTCTATTTAACGACTCGCTATGCTACGAAACGGATCCGACTGGAAAGTGGGGCCCTGTCCCCCAGTGCCGTGCCTCGCGAACCGTTTCACCCGAATCAAACGGTGTTCTAATTTGACACGTGTCTTTTCTTTGAAAATTGATGGGCCAGACGTCAAGGACGCGCGACGCCGGTTGACTTCCACAAGGGCAGCGGACGATCCACGCCGTTGACCGTTGAAGATTTCCATTTTTTTTGTTAAAAAAATAATATTTTCAAATTCTTTTTTATTTAATCGGGCAGTGCCGTTCAATTTTGATGGGTCGTGAACGATTACTGCAGAGATTGACCCGGCGTTTAAATGAAGATAACTTTATAGGATAAGTCGGTTCAAAAAAAAATTAGATACCTACATTATAAAAAAAAAAATTCTGATTACCCTGGACTATGGTGCGGCAGGACTATTAACTAAAAATTTAAAAAACAGATTCTGATGTAAGTAGTATGAATTTTCCAACCTTCTCCTCGGCCAACTGTTAATAATATAAAATTTTCATTCTGCTTGAGAAAATATTCTACAATATCATTGATATGGGAGATATTACGAGTCGACTCCTATATAATATGACAGTCAAAATTAAGAGGAGATGATAATTAAAATTAAGAGGGGATGGTAGCCAGGGTATCACCCTCATCAAAGTTTTACTCTTCGCTTAATGCTAAGGCTTTCAGTTCGAGAACGACCAACTAAATAACTGATCGAACCTAAGGGACCTAGTGTTCCATTTAAGTACCAAGACACCTATTATACATTCAATCGACAAATAGCCTATCATGCTTAAGGGATGATCGACCTATCACAAATTCGGTCGATCATAAGCCAGGCCGGATTTAGAGGACCCAACTTCTCATTCTTACAGTACAAGTCTTTCAGCATATGGTTGACCGACCCTTAAACCGGTCAAACCTAGGGGTCTTCTTATATGCCAACCCTCTAGCATATAGCCGATCGGTAACAATTCCAGTCAAGTTGGCATAGCTCACGTAATTCTCATTATAAGCTTAACCGAACTTCCAAATCTCATGTTATCACTTCAAATGCAAGCCTTCTTTTATATGAACAATCGGTTTAAAGTATCGATCCAATCTCTTGAGATTTGGTTCCCCATCCTTTAGAGGCAAGTATCTCAACATACGGTCGATCATATAGCCAACCGAGCCTGTAAGACTTGACTCTCTATTGCTTCAATATCATATTCCAGCATCACATAGTAGATAGCCAAGCGGCATAATGGACGAACAATTTTATGAGACTCAGTACCCGAATGGTCTTATGGGACTCACTAGATAACTGTATAAATTCCAGACTTATATCTTCTATTATCCGACATCTTCTGACACCGAATATTCTTTGTCCCCTCATTACTATGGAGTTATGAGAAGTGATATAAAATGAGTTCTCTTCGCTAACGAGGCATGCAAGACATTCCAAGTCAACTTTATTGCATAAATTCTCGCCCACGTGCCAAGCTTCCGGCGCTCAACTCTTATCAAAGCATGAAGCATGCGCCGAGCGACCACTTCGCTCAGACTCCCACTTGGTCTCGGAATCAGCAGCTGGGAGATGGCTCACTGGGCGACGGGCCAGTATCGTGAAGGCAATCGAGCTGCTATCCCGCTCAGCCCTGAAGGCAATATCAGCTAGCCGAGTGGCTCTTCCACTCGGCCCCAGGAGTGGTCATCTAATGGGCACGGATCAACCGAGCAGCCCTCCCGCTTGGCACTCCCTAGCTCAGTATAGTAATGGACAAGAGGAGTAGCTGGGAATATCTTCGTAGGGACTAGTGTCGCCGACAGGCGGCATGACTAGTGGTATGGTC
>JBBMJZ010000137.1:13317037-13333937 GCA_037833815.1 Zingiber zerumbet
AACGGAGGACAATGACAATGGCTGGTTCGACGGTCAGGCCCCTACCGGCAGGAGACGGGTTCGAGCTGACCCCCACTCAGGCTTGGGATGATACGCAAGACAACTGACGCTCGACACGGAGTGGCAGGACGTCGTACGGGATGTGGTCAGGATGCAGCAAAGTCCCGGCCTAGTGGCTTCCCCGCTCGGCCAAGCAACGAAACCTGGTCATGGACGGAGCGGAGTCCAGGCTGAGCGGCTACCCTGCTCAGCCAAGCAACGAGACCTGGCCATGGACGGAGCGGAGTCCCAGCCGAGCGACTACTCCGCTTGGCCAAGCAACGGGACCACTGTAGTATCTCTCGACATCCTTTTGGGAGATAGTACCGCTGACACGAGGCATACTCGATCGAGAGATCATACGGCCGAAGCTTCTACTGTCGCGTTATGGATATGCATGCCCTGTTAAAGTATGGTGTCAAAGATACTTTCCTAACAAGGCCCTTTCATGGGATATATGGGAGAGTGTGCTCATGCCTCGAGAAGCGTGCACGATGCCTACCGGGGCTCTATATAAAGGGGGGTCCTTCACCAACGAAGGTACACGTTAGTATTAAATTCCACCGTTGCTCTACTTCTCTATATTTTTCGGTGATTGACTTGAGCGTCGGAGGGTCAACACAGGGACCCCTTCCCTGGCCCGGCACTGACGTCGTTTGTTGCGGAGCGAAGTTTACATCAAATCAGCAAAGCCGCCACCTCCCAACTTTCCAGCTTCACAATTTCGGATAGGATCACCCGTGAACCTAGCATGACTATTTAACCTCTCTCACTGCCAAAAAAACCTGCCTTTCCACCGCGTCAATCTCTTTGGTCAGCTAAACTGGCAGAGTGTACATCAAAAAAATTGATTAACTAAGACAGATAACATCAAAAGACCACCCAAAGAGAGGGCAATTCCTAAAAACTTACATCTGCTGTTCCCAAACTTCCGAGTTTGGTAATTTATCTGAGTTTCCAGAAACAAGATTATTTTGGCAGTCAGGATTACATTGTTCGTTGCTAGAAGATTGACCGAACCCCTTGTAATTCAGTCATGGTTAGAAAGAGCTATACTAAACTTGAAAAGAAAAACACGTACAAGACTAAAGAATCGAAGCACCTACTTAATATCAGTAATGCCTAAAAGCTAAGCTTGTAACAAAGTTATAGGTGCTTCTGAAACTACTTGTTTTGGAGAAAGCATCTCGCTATCTTGGGCTAGAGCGATGTAATTCTGAGCTCTCTTTTTTATCAAAGCTTTGTAACTGAACTATTACTTAATTTAATTTGGTGGGTACAGCTTACCAATATTTCTTTTTCAAAAAACAAAAGGCTAGATCAAAATGAGAACCTGCCAACGATGTTTAATATTGCCCTCTTTAGTAATGAACACAAAAAATCAAATGCAAATTAATAAGCAATTTGCTAGTCCTACAAACAATAACCATTTATATTCCAGTCTCCTAACGTAAGCCTGTGTAATACGCTGATACGCTGTGTTTTAAGATTAAAACGGCAGTGAGCCCACTGGTTCTGAATCTCTCTGGTTGAATTGGGGTAGAAGCCATTTCGGTCAGAATTTTTGCATTGTTCGGACGAAATTGCTTTTGCTTTTGCTTTTTTGATTCCTGAATTAACAAGTTAAACCGTCTGGTTTGGTTCGGATACAATAGAATACTGATAGAGCATTAACAAATTACATACATATTGATCATGGTTTATTTCTGATGCCCAAAAACGTGCTTAAACATAAGCTTTCAGCTGACTGACAAATATTAACAAAACTGCTAATTAGGTTTTCATTAAACGTATGGTTTAATTAGACAAATACGTGCTTAAACAAAAGGTTAAGATAGAATGCAAGCCGATAGACTAATAACCACGCTGTTAATTAACATACTTTATACTTACATATCAGTGTGTGTTTGTGTGTGTGTATAATTTTGATTTGTTTTTAACAGAAAAGACAAAACACCAGGGGCTATAGATAATAGATGCCACTCAAAAGTATCTGCTGTGCATGTTCCACTGTCTGCTTGCAACTCAATATGTAATTTTATTTCTATATTTAAAAAAGATATAAATACACTTTGCCTGAAAGAAATTGAATACTGTGAAGTGTGGACCACTACCCACCTACGTTCCAATCATACAGAACCATGTTATATAACCCAGACGATCATAATGGTCATTTTGCTCTTTGTGTATGAGCTAGCCAGTAATGAAATGCCATTTAATGTCACCCACTTGTATTCATTTCATGGTGTATTTCTGTTCGAGACTAGTACTAAACTACTAAATCAATTATGATCATTAAACTGAATTCAGACATCCCGTGCTAGGGTAAGAATTCATGCAAGCACATATTCAGAGCACAAAATATTCCAAAGAAGAAAAGAATAAAGAAGCAAAACCAAGAATTTAAAACCAAATCCAGAGAATGAAAAGAGAGGTCTAATCAGTGAAGCAATAGGCACTAAATTGTAGTTGAGGCAAAAGATGAGGGATTGATAAAAAGGAAATCTGAGGATCACAATCAATGAGCAATAATGGGTGTTGTGGCTATAAGAAAGGCTGTGGAGTGAGTACTTAGAGCAAGCTTTTAAGCCAATTTTTTGCATGGTTCAACGTAAGCACTATATGCTTTCATTATCGATTTATTCCAATTAAAGCATCTTTGGTGTTTATTTGATACTTGATAAGACATAAATCAAAAAATCCTCCAGTTATGGACGACAAACAAAAGAAGAAGAAAGAGAAAAAAAAAAAAGTAAAAACTGAATCAAAGAGATGGATTCCCTGTGCTTTGTGGGCGTAAACCTCATCTACATCACTTTATAGTTTATTCATGAATCCCTCTCACATTTTTATGAGTTCTCTGACTGCTTTGCAGTCTGAGTCATCCTCTAATGTCCCTGACCTTCTCTGATCAGCCTTCAACCGTAATTATACCCCTATGCTAGTATTAGAAAAAGAACACTGAGCACTTGAGAGCACAGTTCCTAAAACCTCCCTCCTCCCCTCTTGTCTCTCTATCCTGTCTTTTTTTGACACGAGAGAGAGTTGAATAATTGGAAAGTACTCATTGACACACCTTGAATTCGGGACTTCAATGAAAGTTTTCTTTCTTGTGTGACCAGCATTTAGTGAAAGGGTTTGAGGAGCAGGGCAAATGGAAACACCGAAGGCAACTTAAGAAAATCCCACTTCACGGGATTATGACATGGTAGAAATCACAATGGCACTGTATATTTCATTATCATTAAAGAAATATCAAAATTATCGAATAAATATCTTATTTTTTATTTTAATCCAATATGTTTCCTTCAACCAATTTATCAATTTAAGAAAAAATTTAAACCGAACAAGACGTTTCAGATGAGTTTTGGTTTGTTTCAATTTAACCAAAAACATTTTACAAACAATTTACAAATCTACTGAGACAATAAAATTTATTGTTTATAAGACAGCCAAGTTGCAAAAATAATAAACTATGCTTCTATTATGAATAATAATAAACTTGTAAAATGGCAATAAGAAAATCAGCTCGTTTAAAAAATAAGACCAAGAACAAATAAGATCACATTCCAAAAGTGGCTATCTAGTTTATACTTAAATAAATAATCAGGTTAGTAGTTTGATAATTTTCTAAATTTACAATATTATTTACTACTTTCAAACTAAAAATATCTGCTCCTAGTTTGCACCAACTATAATTCAAAAAAGAAAAAAAAAACTAATAGCGTAATTTTATTCCTTGAAGTTCATCTCTTTTTCTTTTGCCGCTAGATATCTTAATGACCATCTTTATGTTACTGCGTCGAAGCCCACTTTTAGTCAAAGTTTTCTCTTCCTCACAGTTCTATTTGTTGATCGATACTCCCTTCTCGAGGTAATAAGGTAATATCCTGTGTCATCAAGTCTCTTCTCTCTCCCTATACCTGTGGTCCTTCGGTGTCTCCAAGTCATTTCCTTTCTTTCACAAGGTCGTCTCTATCGCCAAGTCTCCTTTGAGAATGTTACTATGAATTTGTAATCAAAATGAGGTATGCTGATGAAATTGTTATAGTTTCACTACTATCATCATCAAAGGGAAAATATATGATTCAAGATTATTTTTTTCTTTTAACCGTGTCATTTGTAAAACCTATTTGTTGAATATAGATGACTAGGAGAAAATGAATGTTTTATTGAAACTGTCTACTTTTAATTATTTACTAGTATAAGGAAACTATATAATTTCTAGATAAATATAACTCTTTTAACGAGCTATTTTAATACTGTCCTTATTTATAGAGCATCTCGAGGAGAGAGTTTTATTCCGACACAGCAGTGGTGAAGAGCTTGAGAAGGATAGAACATCAAAATAGTGACTGTGGAGATGGCCACAGGGAAGAGGTCAGTGACGCCAAAGAAGAGGTCAAGAAAAAGAAAATTGAATAATTCTAATATTTTTTTTGCACTGTAACTAGTTTAAAATATTTCGGTAGGCAATAAATAATTTTTGTTGTTTGTTGTATCTTTTTGCACGTAACAAGTGCAAAATAGTTGGATAGCGATCGATATCAAGGATAGCAAGGAACAAATAGGGTATCTCTTACATAGTGTTTTTCTTTAAAGGATAAACATCTATTGGATGATAATACAAACAAGCCAGTTATTATAATTTTTCCCTAATGATATTACGACCCTTCTAACATGCCTTTTCCGATACTATAACTTAGTGCCTCCAATCCCACTCCGTTCAGCATATCCCGATAAAGTTTGGGTGGGTTTATTCTCTCCAGCTCCCTTCACCATCTGAGCCTCTTTTTCTTCTACTCAGTTGGAAGCTTTGGTCTTAAGATAAGAACAGAATCGAGACTATATACCACCACTATATGGTCCCTTTTCATTCCCACCATTGGTGATAGAAAACAAACAAGAAGATCTCTATGTTCTTATTAGAAACTATGTCAAATTCCACCTCCATCTCAGAAGAAGCCAGTGTTTCCTCGGAGACAAGAGTCCATGACCACTTCAGCTTGAGCTCTTTGCTTACATCCATATCACCTCATCAACAGCCACTACCTAAGACCAAGAAGAAGAGAAACCAAGCAGGGAATCCAGGTAGAGTCCTTAAAATATATCAACTAACAGCATGTATTCTTGGTTGTTCTTAAATTTCTGATTTTTTTTGTTTGTTTTTTTGGTTTTTGTTCCAAAGACCCGGAAGCTGAAGTTGTAGCCTTATCACCTAACACACTGATGGCCACCAATAGGTTCATTTGTGAGATATGTAACAAGGGTTTCCAAAGAGATCAGAATCTGCAGCTGCATAGGAGGGGGCACAACCTACCGTGGAAGCTGAGGCAGAGAAGCAACAAAGAAGGAGCTACAAGGAAGAGGGTGTATGTTTGCCCAGAGCCATCTTGTGTCCATCACCATCCTTGCAGGGCTCTTGGAGATTTGACAGGGATCAAGAAACACTTCTCCAGAAAACATGGAGAGAAGAAGTGGAAATGTGACAAGTGCTCTAAAAGATACGCTGTGCACTCTGATTGGAAAGCCCATGTTAAGACCTGCGGAACAAGAGAATACCGATGTGACTGCGGCACCCTCTTCACTAGGTTTGTGATATTAATTATGATGTTGCATAACTCAGTTTTTTTCCGCCACCACAAGACTCCCCCTATCACATACTGTCACTCTAATTCTCTCTCAAGCTCGCTTTATTTCGTTCTCTTTTGCATCTTGATCAGTTTTAAGGCATTCTTCTTTTCGTTATACTTCCTTGCAAGAAGAATGATTTTTTTCTCCATCTTGCAACTGTATAGAAAGAGATAAAAAATAACACGCATAGGATATAATAAAAATGTTGATTTTATTAGATTTGATTGTATTTGTTGTTCTAATAGTAGTAGGATTTAATAAAATAACATAAAATTAAAGAAGAAAAATGGGGTTTTTTTAACTACTTTTAACGCAATAAGTCATATATCCTATGTTTTTAGGAGAATTCTTCTCATCTGAATCATAATGCATATAAGAAATCTTAATTAATTGCTGTATGTCAGTGTTAGAACCTTAGAGGTAATGCATGGCTTTAGCTGACAACCATACAGTAGGATTGTCATGTCTCAACCACGTGTTCACTTGCATGTACCTTTTTAGTTTCACCGGTAAAGTTGCTGTAAGGCTGATAAACAATTAAACTATAGTTTATGAATAGTCAACTGCTCCTAAAACGGGTTAAAGGATTAATTTTGAACGTACATGTATTCTCGAAAAAAAAATTCCTAACATCTTCTAATTAATTCAACAGTCGATTATAAATTAACTTTATAATTTACTTTTCGTAAATTTAAAAACGAACTATGAAACCTTTAAAATGAACATAATTAAATTTTTTACTCCAATGAATGGTCAACTGCTCGATATTCGATGCCTATGACCTAAGTGATGAAATTCGTGACTCTTCTGCGATATAATTTATACCTAAGAATATATATCCTAAGCTATGCAATATTGAGGGAAAAATTAGAGACTGCGTATTGATTGAGTATATGTCAGTTCATGATGGCACCCATATCTACTAATCTCACCATAGGTTTTACACCTGTAGTACCACAATAGAGAAAAACCAACCTAAAGTAGATTAGGCCATTGTGGATTAGCCACCAATTGAGATCTTATCTAGATCTCTTCTGTTTTGGCATCAGTTTTATCATTTAATGAATTAATGAAAGGAAAAGGAAGAGAAATCAATATTCAGAACCAAGGATAAATCTCATGGTTCCGAAATTTGTTTCACTTATTATGAGTTTTAGAATTTTTTCCTTGTGTTTGAGTAGAAAAACTAGGTCAACAACTAACTTTTTGGAGAAAAAAATCAACTTGTAATTTAATTAGTTTATATGAAACTCATAAATCATAGTGGGTTGATAGTAGAAAAGTAGCAACATAATAATAATAAGACTATGAAAAGAATTCTTAGAAAAATATTGGCAAAATTTACATAATCGAAATATTATTAGCTTACCTTATCTATCTCTAGAAAAATCTTATCGAGTATATCTCCATCAAATACAACAAATACAAATCGATACTTTACATTGGAACTCATGGCTGATCCGAATATAACTCTATCTCTACCTTGTAGAAGAATAGTCATTATATATTACATATCTCTCTGTATATAGGTGTATTTTTTTCTCAACCGTTTGTCAACTGAACTGTAAGAAATATACTCGGTGCACAATGATAAAGGAGAGAAAAATGCAATAGAATTCAACCTTATAATATCCTCTTTTCTTATAGCCATACTTATCTCCTTCATTGGAATCAAAACATGAACTGAGCAATTAAATGATATGCATAGTATACAGCTTTTATCCATATATCCAACTCCATGATAACTTGATAAGCTGATAACCGTGCATGGTATTTATCCTTTCATTTCTTGCAGAAAGGATAGCTTCATCACCCACAGAGCATTCTGCGATGCCTTGGCAGAAGAAAGTGCACGAGTGATGGCCGGCGCAGCTGCCACCCCTACATTCCCACCACTGCATCAGCCTCTCTTCCTTCCCTCATCATCCTCCTTCTGGGACCCCTTTACCGCTGCTAACGCTAACTTATTGATTCTTAATCCTAGCCCTGACGACTGCAATCTCAGAGACTTGGAGGTAAAAAAGCCTGAAGACAACTTTCCTTCCCTCCTTCACCACCTTCCCACCAACCCTAGCCCTTCACCTCATCTCTCAGCCACTGCGCTGCTCCAGAAGGCCTCAGCTATGGGCCCTATAAGTATGACCAACACCTTAAGCGGCCCAGGTTACACTGATGCAACGGCCGGAAGCACTGTCGCTGCCAGTTCTTCCTCCAACGTCCAAGACCTTGTGATGTTGCAGAAAACCAGTGATGGCTGGACTAGGGACTTCCTTGGCGTAGCAACCGGAGAGTCTGGGAACGATGAGCTACTTCTGGATTTGGTGAATGCTTCTCCATGTGCCCCCATGGGTCACCCAAACAAACAATTCGCTGGGTTCCATCCTGTGAGCGGAACGTGGAACTGAACCTACTGGCATTCCCCAAGTCCATGCACTTTTCTTTTGATTTTAATGCATTACTATTGTGCTGCTAGTATTAGTTGTCGTTATAAATGCTGTGGCTTTGCCCCTGTTGTTAATATCTTTATCTCACTGCCATCAATGAGTATCGTTGGTATCGACCAAACTTATATTTATATTGGGTCTTCATACAGATGGAAGTAAAGGTTTAAGTAGATGTTTACAAGAATTTAAATGATTCAGTATGCATATTCAAATATAATGTATGATGGTATACAGAAAAAAAAAAAACATGAGGGTTTAATTAGCTTGGTCAATTAAGCTTTTTATAAGACCTTTCAAACATTCTGTTATGAGCAACTTGTTGAAAAAGTTTAGTCGGGAGTTAAAACACTTGAGTGAACTCCAATAATCAGCGGACAATTAAAGAATCTCTATCCTTATTTGGGTATTGGTTCTGTGGGAAACTAATATATGTACTATATTAATATAGACACACTAAAACCAGTTTGAAATTTCAATTTGTTACACATCCCCCTGCTAGCTAGTTGTTAGTTTTAATTTTCTTAAATTGTTGGGAACAAATGTAATCTGGAATATACCACAAAGTCAACCAGTTAACTAATTGCAAACTTCATGGAAAAAGCTTGCGCGGGAGATTAACTATCATTCGGATCATTAGTATTTAAAATTTTCTGCGAGCAAGAAACCAATGGCTTTTGCTCAAAGCAAAAAGGTGAAGTTTTAATATGTTTGAATTCAATTTATTGGGATTAGAAAGAGGCAGGTGGCAGGGAGGACCAAAAGGCTCTTCAATTGTCCCTTCAGTTGGTAGGAAATGTCAAATAGTGTCTAAAAATAGTGGAAAATGCTTAAGAGAAAAGAAGAAAGGGCACTCTAAGAAAAGTGGACAGGAAATGTCAACGCGTGAGGAAAAAAGATGTTCACGGATGCATACATACCTCGGCCAACTGAATCCTCCAGTCTTTTTGATCACTCTGCTTTCTCTATTTGAGCTCTTATTGGGATTGGAGGAAAGCAACCAAGACAGCTTTCTGAAGAAAAATGCACAACTATTACAGTCGGATTGATAATCATCAAATTGTGCAAAAGATAACAATTAATTGTTAAAAAAAGACGGTGAAGATCAAGCTTAATCAGAAACATCGCTTTGGCGGTTCAAAGATTTTCAGCATTTTGATGTTAACATACAGTTGTGCACTATGTTGTGAGGAAGAAAACTAAATGTAAATTTGTTTACATTGAGACAGGTTTGGCAACTCTTTCAAACACAAATATCGTGCTTAATTAAGTTGCTTGAAATATTAGAATGTCTGTGAAAGAAAATTCCATGCCAACCTTTAGTCTTGGTTTTGTGATCAGCCTGAGACCTCCATTGTTTAAAGACCTTTAATCAGGGCACTTCAAATTCCCATCCCCAATCTTGCCCCATATTTGAAATATGTTGAAGATGACCCTGCAACAGGTCTATTAATCAAAGCATCTTTTTTATGAGAAAAAAGAGAAATTATATCTTTCTTTTTTTTGTGAGAAAGGAAAGAATATGGAGACTAGCTTAGGGATTATGTATTTTGCATGAATAAAGAGCAATCTCTGACCAACTTTTCAAAAGATTTTTGTGAAGGAAAACAAATGCATGTGAGATGCCGGTTAAGAGTACAATACAGTCATCTTGCCTGCTAAAAAAGCCCGCTCTGGTCATCCTTTTCCTTTTTTTTTTTCCTTTATTCCTTTGCTTTTTCACAAGTAGACAAACCAAAAGGCTCTCTCGCCAGTGCCTCCCCCCTTGGGCTTCCAACTCTGAAATCCCCATCTTCCATGACCTAATTATTATTCGCCTTGTTCTTCTCTTTGCTTTGGATCATCCCCATCTCCAGGCTCATTTACTTTTCTCTATTCCTTCGTTTTTTTCAAAAAGATAATAACCCAAAGACCAACCAGTCCAATCTTGTTACCTTGTTAGTGTTATGAGAACACCATCCTACTATCACATCGCACCAAGGAAATGAAACATGACTCCTGTCTAAAGCTTATTAGCTAAGAGACTGATGTCGTTCACTTTTCAGTGTTCTAAACAAGTCAGAATAGCACAACAAAAAAGAATTGCTAACTCGAAATTTATAGGTGCTTCAAAATCGATCAAATCATCCTTATCCAATGGAATTTGAAACTAATGCCTCGTACTTCTTAAGCAAAAAACAAAAAAAAAAGTAAATATATTGGGGAAATGGTCCAGGGCGGGCTCACAGTTCCTAATGGCTTTCACAGTCGTCCGCTCGCCAAGAGTGAAGGGCTGGTAAACAAAGGTGCTCGTTTTGAGATCCGAGTAAAACAATGGACAGCTTGGGAGATGATTGATGAAAAGGATGGCGTGGGAGCCAAGGCCCACTACGGATCATTCTCCGGATTCTAAAGCTCTCAGCAACCACCGAGTCCCACCAATCTAATTTATCAAATTGAAATCAATGTTCTAAGTGAATTCTATTTCGCGGCATTAGATCAAATGCAGTCAGAGAGACCATCCATCACGCTTTACTCCATCATGGAATCATCGTTTTCTAGCCTAGGTTTGCGGAGCAGAAAGCCATTTTCTAGCGGGAGGGGTTGTGAAATCACCTATTAAAGCATAGCCGATACGACAACCAATTGCAGTACAATTAAACTAAGATTAGGTCAGATGAAATTAAGATCAACCTACCTGCACTTGTCATCTGATACGATCGATGGAATGCGCCGGAGTCTAGCGGAGCGGCCGCCGGCCGGCGTCGCTTTGTTTCGCTCCTCTCGGAGTCGATCCAAATAATTCATGAATCAGGATTCGTTGCTGTTGGGCTTGAATCAGAATGAGCCCATGCTTTATTAGGCCAAACCATTTGAATAATGGGCCTTCTAACTTCTTGCGGGATCATTATCATAGGAGCCCCCTTCTTCTTCTTCTTCTTCTTATTATTATTATTATTACTCAGTTCATAAGTTTTTTAAAAAATAAATAACAAATTAAGAATAGCTTTTATAAAAAAGGTATTACGCAAAACTAATGCCTTTCGTGCGGATGACAAAAGATGAATTACATATTTTATCTCTTTAAAGAATAATAGGTAATCATATTTTAAATACATCTATCGATTAATTTTGATTTTTTTTTGTCCACTTAAATCGGACAAAATATATTTTCAATCATTTTATGATCAATAGTCCTTTATGGTGGCTAAGAATGTTCATCTGGATGATCCTGATTAATTGGTTTTAATAGTTAAATATTTGGATTTAAAAAAAAAAATCCTATATAAGATGGTTGGATATCTGATGTCAACTAAAAAAAACTAGTCATATCTAGGGTTATCTCACGAGCTGACACAGTTGATTCATATAAAGATATTACTGTCAATAAACCTCGGGTTGATTTCTTACTGAGGTAAAATACCTTGTTCATTGTCTCAACCCCTTCTTGCATGTATTGTTATTGTTGGGTAAAGCTTCCCATGATTTACCTCCCTTACAAATAGTGAGGGCACCCCTGGAGGGGTTGTCAAGATAACAATTTCACCTTTTATTGCCATAGTCATATCTCGATCTATTCCCAGCGGATGCGGAATGTCCCGTTAGTTGCCTCAACCCCTCCTTGCATATATTGATGTTGCTAGCTGAAATCTCCCTTTGATTTACCTCCCTTATGGATAGTGGGGGGTCATTCTGACAATTTTACATTTTGTTGTCAATAGTCATAAACTCTCTTGGAGTACCCAACAGGTGCAAAATGTCTCGTTGGATATATGACCTCTCTCAGACAAAGGGTCGTCGCGCTAGGGCAAAATGTCACCCATGATTTACCTGCTTATATCTTGTTATGGGGTCGATGGTATTGGATTGCTTGGCACAAATAATATCACATTTTGCTCTAATAGTCATAAACTCGCTCCAATGAATTAATGCAGTTGATATTTGTACGAGTGTTTGCTCCAATAAGTCTTGGGGTTAATTCCTAGTGGGTACAAAATACCTCATTGGATATCTGACCTCATGCAAAGGGTTGTTGCAATCTGGTAAAATGTCCCTTATAATTTACTCATCCAAATCTTATCGTGGAGCCAATGACAATTGTAGGATCGTTGTTACGTGAGAGAGAGAGGGGGGTGAATCACATGTATTTTTAAAATATCTTTTTCAGTTTTATAAAAGTCAAGTACATAACGGAATAAATAAAAGTAAAAGAAAACATAATGCGGTCAATTTACTTGATTCGAAGCTTTCGATGACTTCTACTCCAAGACCTAGGTTTTTTGGACCTATCGACGGGTAATCCACTAATATTCTCTACCAATAAACTCCTGGTAGAGTAATCGAATACCAGAATAAAGAGATAGAAAAGTGTAGCAATCCTACACTTTTCTTTTACAAGTTTAAGAGTTATGCGATAAATGAAATTGTTACCAACACTTAGAAGAATGGAATTTGATTGAGCTCGTGTGTTGGTATCGGTTTGCTAGCAACAATCGGGCCTAGTAGAGTTGCAATAGTTGAAAAATGAACTAGCAGAATGATAAAAAAAAATGAGCATTGAGAAGTTGTGCATAATTGGCTGGACGACCTCTGCTTTTAAGGAGTGTTGAGGGTGCCTCTAACGCTACCTGAGGCACCTTCAATCTTAAGTTTGATCTTGTGAACTTCGGTCTCCATCATCTCTAAGCTTGCGATTTTTATTCGCGAAAGGGTTCCTCTAACTCACTCCAAGGCGCCTCTAATGCACTTTAAGGTGCCTCCAATGCGCTCCAGGGTGCCTCTGCGTAGCTCTGAGATGACTCTACGCACCTCCGAGGTGCTTCGGACATTGTTCATCTTAGGCTGATTTTTGCACTTAACTCCTGCAAAAGTCTATTAATCCAAATAACAAATATAACCTATAAAATAAAATTAACACAATAAAAATAAGATAATATTATTAATTAAATCATGTCTTACCAAAACTAAAATCTAGTCATGGTCTCAACTTAGACATCCGAAATGACTATAAGCTAGACCAGCACATACAGTCCCACTGGAACTGGTCCTCACTAGATTACTCTTCTCCAATGACTTACCTTTACTTACCATTTGTAATAATTTGACTTGCATCTTGACCAAACAGGTCTTCTTGCATTTGTTAGGTTCGCATACCCAACTAAACTTCAGCCAGCTATCAGGTTCCACATATCCAACTAGACTTCTTGCCAGATATTAGGTTACATCTTGACCTATCTAGATTTCATGCTAGTTATCAAGTCCTCAGACCTATTTGAGCTTCGACATGCTGTTAGGTCCTCTAGACCCATTAATTTCTACACACTCAGTAAAAATATTAGATTACACAAAATTTAACTTGAACTATTTATCAATTATCAAAACCAAACTTTAATTATTAGTGTCAACTGCACTAACAATAATGACTGCTTGGTGTGAGTGATATCACTTTTTACTCTAATAGTCATAAACTTGTTCTGCATGGATGATTTCCCTAATAAGTTTTAGGGTCAATTCTCAGCCAGTGTCAAATGTCTCGTTAGATATCTAACCTCCTTCATACAAAGGGTCGCTGCATTATGACAAATGCCCCTATTATTTACCCCTTTCATAGAGTGTGGGGTCACCTTGGAGGGGCACTAAGATGACAGCTTCACCTTTTGTTTCAATAGTTATAAATTTGTGCCTCCACAAGCTGGCACAGTTGATACTTGCATGAGTGGTTGCTCCAATAAGTCTTGGGGTCAATTTGTAATGGGTATAAAATGCCTCGCTAGGTATTTAACCTCCCTCTTACAAAGGCCTGCTACGCTAGAAAGTGCAAGACCACTCTGGAGGGGTCACTAAGGTGATGACTTTACATTTTGCTTCAATTGTCATAAACTCGCTCTGGATATATATTGCCAATTATATATATATATAACTCATAAATTAGCAGAGTTATAATGCAGTAGTTAAGCCATCCAAAAAGTTAACTAGGCATTTAAGGTTCGAATTTCAACTGTAGGGTACTACAAGAATTTTCCTCTAGTGGGACAATAAACCTAAGAACGGTGACTGTTTGGATGGGCCTCCGGGTTTACCCTGGTGGCCAATGAGAAACTTTTGTGGGGGCCAGGTCGGCCATCTCCATGATTAATCGATTTAAATAGTTGTATACCTGGATTATAAACAAAAATAGTCATAAACGCATGCCCCAAGGCTAAGGTATAACGATAGTGCATCCATGTAGTCTCCTAAGCATCTATGATTTGATTCCCAACTGCGGCGCACTGCAAGATATTTTTCTCACGTGGGATGATAAGCCTAAGATGTTGGATTGGTGGGTCGTCCGCTGCAAGCACTTCTGGATTTACCCTGATGGTTAGTGGAAAACTTACATGGGGTTGGATCGGTCATCCCCAAGTTTAATCGGTCCGAAGGGCTAGATACATGGTGCTAGGTTAATAATAATAATAATAATAATAAACTCGACCTGGGGCTTTGGTGTAGCGGTCAGACACTACAGTCGTTAATCAGACACCTAATGTTTGAATTTGAGCCACGACGTATTGTAGGATATTTTTCCTTCAATAGGATAACAAACCTAAGGACATGGGCACTCTACACGAACAATCGCGAGTACTTACCAATTTACTTGGCGGGTGGAATGTGAGTTCGGACTGTCTACTCCAAGATTAAAAAAATAGTCATAAACCTCATTTTTTCTATAATTTAGGTATTTAGTTGTTTAAACCGACTAATCCTAAAAGTAATTGATCTGACCCATCGAAGTTTTTCATTGGCCATTAAAGGAAATTCGAAATTGTAAACGGCTCGTCACTCCGCAACTAGAGTTCCAAGGTTGTCTTCCCACTAGAGGGAATTAATCTGTAGTGCATCTCAACCAAGGTTAACTATACATCTAAGATTCAAATCTCAGTTGCGACGCATTGTAGGACATTTTTCCTCCAATATGATGACAAACCTACGGACACTAGCCACCCTAAATAGACAATTGTGAGCACTTTTATATTTACTTGTGGACGGAAATGAGACTAGACTATCTAACCCAGGATTAATCAGATGGTAAGATCTAAATACTGGATATAAAAAAATAGTCATAAACTCGCAAACAAAAATGGATTAAGAGTGAGAGGTAGATTGAGCTTTGAGTATAGAAAGAATGAACTTTAATAGACTAAGTAAAAAATGTTGGACCTTTGTGCCCGGCCAGAGGGGGTGGGTGAATAACTTTTCTTGATTTTTTACCTACAAATGGTTAGCGGAAGCAAGAAATATAGAAATGAAATAATGAGATATAAGAAGGCAATGCTAATTAACTCTTTAATTTACTTGGTCTCCACCTCCTTGAGATGACTAATCCAAGGCACACACGCACACAATCAAGCTTCACTATTATCTTCTCCTTCTCGAATCAAGAACGAAGGTGGAAAATGTTGGATATAATTATCCCTATTTGGTGGGCTTATTTGTAAGTTGCACACGTGAATACGATCTGAACCCTTAAAGTGATCTAACTTATGTCTAGTGGGTTTCGGGTAATTGGATGTAGATTTCATATGTGTAGAATCTTTAGTCCCGCATCTATTATCATCTATATGCTGATAATAGATGTTCAGTATATATGGATTTATAGTCCGACATCTGTTATTAACGATGGGCTGATAATAGATGTCCACTATATATAGGGTTGGTCCCCGATGGCTTAGGATATCATCTTGACATAGCTTTTGGTCCCCATTGACCTAAAGCTTTTCGGCGCCGTCATCTCCTAAGTCCCTTGGAAGACCTACCTTTTCTTTCCGCTTCTTCTTCTTCCACAGGATCTTTTAGACGATGCTAAAGGACAAAGATATGACCATTCAATCAGGTTCTTTGTCATTATATTTATGTATTATTATTTTCTTATGTCATGTTCTCGATGAAACCAAGATCCATGTTTATATGTTCTCGTTTTTCCTATTCGAATTCTTATTTCGGTTGTTTAGAATTCATGTGGCTTTGGTTTTCCGAGAACCATCAATTGGTATCAGAGCCAATGTTCTGTTTCGTCGTTTTCATTGGCAATAAAGTTTAGGGTTTCGTCGATTTATTGTTTGTATGCTAGATTAAGTTTTCCTAGTATAATACAATTATTTGATCGTCGAAATCTTTTGTACAGAAAATCTAGGAAAGGTTTGATCTTCCATATAGTGATGGTTTAATTGATTGGTTTGGTCGGCCAATCGATTACCAATTTGATTACCAAACCTAAAATATCGAACAGAATCAATAGGAATTGATTAAAATTTTTTCCTTAATCGATTCTCAACCTAAACTCGTGATTATATCAATTTTAATTGATTAAATTTAATTTTAATCGATTGAGATTGTTTTTTTAATTAATTAATCAATGTTTTTTTAAAACCGTATACGTGTTGTTTCTTTATAAAAAATCTTATTTAATTGAAAAAAAAGGTTAAGTTTTTTTTAAGGTTATTTTAAAAAAAACGTTAACATGAACGGGAAATTGCATTAAATACGGAAATTAAGGAATTAAATAGTATTAAATAATACTATTTAATTATAGAACGCAAAGAAAATTTTAAAGAGTTCTATATATAATTATGTAGTCACGTATAGTAGGTTTCAGATAGATTCGGATAATCGATTATATTATACCAATCGATTATCATAAGGTATCAATCGATTAATAAGCATATTTTTTTATGTTGTTAAAAATGATTAAGTAATTTCGGTTCGAATTAAGTTCCTAGAATTTTCTTGAGTCTATCTACACAACGTGCTGCTAAGTTGAACTAATATGT
>JBBMJZ010000137.1:13498732-13511924 GCA_037833815.1 Zingiber zerumbet
TCCCATGCCAAGTTCTGTCTCGTTGGATGCTCCACACATGACATCCCCTAAATTGTTGTTTTCTCTGTGTTTTCTTGCTTCATTGGTACTTACAACATGTTTGAACCTGCTAAATGCCAAGAAACCCTTTGTTTCGCTCACACTGGTTGACAACTTCTGAATCAAGTTTTTTCCTGCAAAACTACTTCATGTTTGTTTTACAAGAAAATTCTGTTTTTTCCCTAAAAGCTTAGCAAAATTTAGTAGATTCTGTTATTTAACATACTTAAACAATTACTTTATAACAAAAAAGGTTTATGCTTATTTGTGAACTTGACAAAACGATACTTGTGTGCTTGTGTTCTTAGAATTATTTAAAAAATATTATTATTGTTTTATTTGTGGGGGTTTGGGAATTGGAAGTTGGTGAGTTTGAAGTTTGAGTTGTTCCTTTTTTATTCTGTGGTTGGACCATTGGCTGCAATAAAGGAAAGTCGAGATGGATAGCCATTAGTGAGAACAAATGAATGAAAGGATGAAAAGAAAAAGTTGATGCTGAGATATCTTATTTAATGCTGAGGTTGCCAGCACAATTCTCCACAAAGGTATCCTAGTAGATGACAACTATGTGATTGTGTCCATATCTCAATTATCCTCATGTGTTGCTAATGTACTGTTCTTGCATAGAGATTTGTCAATAAATGCTCAAACAATTGTTTGCTTTGATTTGAAGTTTTGAGGCAAATCTCCTTCTGACATGTTTAGTACTATCATTAACTTGACTATGTGTAGCCTTTTGGTTTTCTATAGTGATCTTGTAGCTACAAATGTCATCAAGCTCACTTCATGTTTGCAATTCTTGCTTATTTATGTTTAATCTTAACTTGTTATGGTTCTAATGCCATTTTCTGATTACTGTGCTACCAGAGGGGTGATGCCCTGCAGTTTGATAAGGGATGTTGGCACAATAGGGACACCAGGTTCTACAACAAATTTTACATATTATTCCATTACCAGTAAGCAGAGAAAACAAAGTGCTATCAGCCAGTACATCCCTTCTAATCAGGAGATGGAAGAGTTCTTTGTTGGTCTAGAGAAACCTCAGCATGAAAAATTCATCGAAAAGTGAGTATTCATGACATTCTTCTATTTTAGTTGCAAAACAGAATTATGCAATTATCTATATGCATGTATCTTATTACAGGTACAATTTTGATCCTGTAAACGACTGCCCGCTCCCTGGCCGGTACGAATGGGAAAAACTCAACTCTTGGTGAATCTATCTCTTGCACTCCAAACTGTGGGGTTCATCAGTGATCACTTCTTCGTCATATTCTTTGACTTGTAAAAATCCTCTAATGTAAGTTTAGTTTCAGTTTAGTCTAATGATGTAGGACCAATGGTTAGAGCTGATAAGAACCACTTAGGCTGAAAAGGAGAAAACATTATGAAGCTGTATTAACTCCTAACAGGTCAATTCCATGTGGTCAGTGGATTCAATTACCTTTATTTGTAGTTCATGGCATGAAAGACCTAATTCAGCAAATATTTTCTGTCCTTTGGAGTTGAACAGGGATTCATCACATGTAGTTCTTGTACCACAAATACATGCAATGGATTCCTCCAAATGTCACTCAGATCTGACATTTTTTCATCTTGATAGGCAAATAGTGATTCATATTTCATTTTACTCTATAATATACCTTTTTATTGAAAGTATCCAGAGTTTGCCATTTTACTTTTAATCATAACATGACAGCAGTTCATAAAATTTTGGAAGTTCAATATTTAATGATAGCAAAAGAGGTAAATTCGAGGGATACGATGAAAATTTCAGTTCTTTGTATCATTGAAGTTTTACTATAACCAGTTCCATGTTTAACTCAACAAGTTTATAATGTTTATCCTACAAAACTATAATTATCCATTCATTATATTAGTCACCAATAAACTAAAAAAAATGGATCTTTGGATTATACTAGAGGTGCCATTTCTTTTATAAATGATCTGGCTTGTCATTATGAAGAACAGAAAAGCAGGGAAGCAGGAATCAACATCAAGGAAAAATATGAACTTTGAGGAAAAAGACAAGTAGCATGGCAGTGAAAATGATTAAAAATAAAGCAGATTTTTTACTGTGCAAAAGGCATCATCTCACTTCAGTGAGTTAAATCTAGCACTTGTACCAGCCTTTCAGAGTTGATGTCAGACATGAAATTAAGCCCTATTTTTCTTCTGACACATCTTTATCAAGTAAAGAGTATATATATATATATATAATTGTTTTGATCTTTAATGAGTGCTTCCTTTCTTTCCTGTAATTTTTTAGCAGTGCAAATGAAAAGATAAATGTTGTTTCAGACAATCACACTGCACCTGACAACTTTATTGCGAGAAAAAAAATTAAGGAATTGTAAAGATGAAAAAGATGCAAACAAACCACTAACACTTGAACTGACTGATTGAAACTTAATTGTGCAAAGTTGGCATTGCTTAAATAAAGGACGTGTAGCAAATAGGGGAAGAACTTTAGGGTGGTGCATAAACAAGTTTTTGCAGTACCTTAATTCTCCTCAGAGAATTTCATCCTCGCCAGCTTTGTAAGTTGGCACGGAAAGTCTTTGGTTGGATTCAGAAATGGCATGTGGTATTGTACTTGGCAGACATATGGCCTTCTTGGATTGGTAGGTCCATAGCATCTGCCAAGGAACGGTCATGTCATCATAATTTGCAAGAGCAGATAATTTAAATAAATTTTCTTCTATTATTTTTTTTTTCTTGAGCAGCAAAAAGAAGATAAAAGAAGAAAGCATACGTAATTGGTTGCAAGAGCCTACATCACTGAAGGGAACTGCAATTACAGAAGTGGTTTCAAACTCCTAAATAGCTTCAATATTATTATTTTTCGGCTCAACCCTGTTTTCTATTGAAGAACTATGCTTAATTACAATGCACAATCCTTTGTGCTAATCCCACACTTGCAGCATAAATTATGACAATAACTGGTTTTGCTATTTTACCAAACACAAACACTGCACTCTTAACGGCATAGTAGATAATCAACATCATGAATCACATCACATGTTCAGAGGACATATATATCATTGTAGTTTAATCAAAGCAAGGAATAATAGCAATAGAGTAAATTTACTTCAGACAAATAACACATCATTCATATTTTTAAAGATTTCAGTCTCGCCTTTTTTCTTATCAGCTTAATCTTCAAATCAAGACTTGCATATCAAGGAATAAATCACTCACCAATGAAATATTTATGTTCTAGCAACTAGAAAATTTAAGACAGATAAAATAGGATGGCATTATTCGGCAAGGAATCACCTGCACTGGTGGAAATTCTGAACAAATTACAGAAGTATGCAGAAGCTGAAACTTATACTTTTGTTCTATGCAATTCATATCTATGGCGCCTCTCTTCATCCATGAAGATACTCATTAACTTAGCCTCAAGTTTCTCAACATCCTTGTCTTTGTGTAGTGCTGAAATACCAAAATAAGATTTTGATCACAACCTGATTTCGAGAGACCATGAATTTTCTTTTTTTTTACAACATCATTTATGGTGCTGCACTAGGGACTTTTTTTTTTTCTGTGAATCTGCTATGTATATAACATTCCATAAGAAATAGAAGCATACCATCTAATATGCAACACAACAATTATGACTCAGATTTTATAAACCACATAATTAGCATTTAGAAGCAAAAGAAAGTTGAGACCTTTGGAAGTCACACCATTCAGGTCCATTATCGACAAATTCAACACTTATGGCCAGGCATTAAAATCAAGTTCCCAATATGTTTACTGGTCCATATGGATACCATTAATGTATCTTAAATCTACTTCAAATTGTCCACAACATTGTACCATACATACAAGACATCAGAAATTTATACCTTGGTGGTGCAGTACTAGTGGAGCCTCCAAAGCAGGGTTTCATGATTACTCTGTGAATAAACTTCTCACCACTGCCAAAAAGAAAAAGTTCTGAATTTTCATATACCGGCACAGACAAATAAGACTAATAATAGTGCCAAAAGATTTATGGAGATTTTAACAGTCAAGTAAATGCTATGAAAAATCCATGTCATTTAAAATGAATGTCTTTATCATCTTAATACCTTTTATGGTGATTTATCAGTCAAGTTGTTTCATACTTAACTAGTTGTACGAAGTAGCAAGATTCCAGTCTCTTTCAGAAGTTCATAAGAAGCCTATCGCTGAGATTTCATCGGTACAACCAGTCATACTAAGTTTGCAACTAAAGATATTCTGTGTAAAGGACATGGGCAGTGGGCTCTGCATGACAATTAAAATTGTTTACCAGCTCATAGAGCTTTTCTTTGTCATCAACATGGTAATAGAAACTATTGTTAGAAATCAACTTTAACATAATATAAGAAAAGAAAATCTAATCGATTCATGTCTTGAGTTTGAGGTCAAAGCCAAGTATCCCACTAACAAATGAAAGGGAAGTATTAATAATATAATATATCAATTGATCTCTTTCCTAGTAGTTTGATATTTAACTTTTACAACTATTGTTATTTTACAGAACGTCCTAGCAAAATTGTCTGTTTCTCTAAGTTGTAGATCAATATTTTATATTTGTTCATAAGGTGATCGATCAAGGTAACATTCTTTTCTTCACGTACTCATAAATTTAAAACATATTGTGGTATGTGTATCAATAAGATATTACTAACTTACTTTTAGTAAAATTCAAATCTCTTGCTAACTTACTTTTAGCACGAACACACTAATTAAGTAATAAAAGAAAAAACATAAAAAAGAAAGTAAGACACTTAAGGTTTACTTGATTACAACGTGGGTGATTGTTAATTCAAGACTATGGAAAGCACTATCAAGCTCCTTTTTCCATAAGGTTGGAGGCGAAGTAGCCCCTTACAATAGTTGAAAGCTCAAAATGAAATTATAAAAATTAAAACGAGTGTATTGTTTTAACTTAGAGGACTGATGTGGCGACCCCATATGCCTTAGTTGGGTTTGAGGGGCCTCCATGTGGCTGAAGTTTGATCCACTCTCAACGACTTGTTTGCTGATCTGTTGGACTTGAGGCGCCTCAGTTCATCTGAGGCACCTTGAGACGGCTGTCGTAGCGGTCGTTGCTTATCTTGCATCTGAGGCGCCTCGGCTCTTGTTCATCTGAGGTGCCTCAAGCCAACTAAGGTGCCTCGAGTTTTCAAGGCACCTGGAGACATTCCATGCGCCTTGAATAGTCAACCTAAGAAGTTGACCATTCTTTGATCCACTCACTTGAGTGATGTTCCGGTCATCCGAAGTTGAGCTCACCTGAACTCAACTTCGACCTTCTCCTCAAGCAGACTGTTGGGAATTTATTGGTGCAATCATTCCCTAGGTTAAGGTTGACCAGTTTGACTAAGCTCAAGTGGATTTGAGCTTGAGTTTCGATGTTTGGACAATATGTTGTTGGAAAATATGTGAGAAAGGTCAAGTAGGTTAAGGAGGGGTACTTGACTGGTAAAGTCAAACTGGAAGTTAGGCAAGGCAAGTCCTAACTCATGGGTTAGGCAAAGGAAAAGTCCAAGTAGGTTAGGGAGGACCGCACATTGCCAAGGAAAGTCCAAGTGGGTTAAGGAGAATCGCACGTTGGCAAGAAAGGTCCTAACTACGGTTAGGCAAAGGAAAGTCTAAGTGGATCAAGGAGGACCACACGTTGGCAAAGAAAGTCCTAATAGTGGTTAGGTAAAGGAAAGTTCAAGTGAATTAAGGAGGACCGTACATTGGCTTAGAAAGTCCAAGTGGATTAAGGAAGACCGCACGTTCGCAAGGAAAGTCCTAATTGTGGTTAGGCAAGTAAAGTTCAATTGGATCAAGGAGGATCGCATGTTGGGAAAGGAAAGTTCTAAATGTAGTTAGGCAAAAGGAAGTCTAAGTGGGTCAAGGGGGACCGTTCGTTGGCAAGGTTAAGTCCTAATTGCGGTTAAGCAAGAGGAAAATTTAAGTGGGTCAAGGTCGATGAAACTTGGTGATTGGAAGTCCAACGAGAAGTTGGTAAAGTCCAAGTGCGTCAAAAGGTTAATGGAACACTTGGTGGAGAAGTCCCAACAGGTCATTGTTGATTGGAGATTGGGTAAGGGAACCCTAGACTTGAGTTAAGCAAGTTAGGGTTGGGTAATCGATCAAGTGATCGATTGAGAGCTGCGTCAATCGATCAGCTGATCGATTGAGTGCATCTCTGTGTCACACACGCACATGGTGAATCTATTAGGTGATCGATTCACCCTGAAGTCAATTGATTGAAGAGGGATTTTGCAAAGCATAGTGTTTTCTGTGCTGAATCGATTGGATAAATGCTCAATCGATTGAGAGAAGTTCGTGAAGTGAATAGTGGCTTTCTGAATCGATCAGGTGATCAATTGAAGTCGAGTAATCTAAAGGATCGAAAACGGGATATAAGGGGGGTGGGTTGAATATCGCTCAAAAAAAATTCTTTTCCTTTTTCGTAAAACTAAATCAGATTAAGCAGCGGAAAAGCCAACCACATGAGACCTATCAAGTCAAGCTTCCATGTTGTGTCCAAAGGAGATGTTCACATATCTCCACAATAACATGATATTGTCCACTTTGGGCCTAGGCACTCATGACTTTGCTCTTGGGTTTTCCCCAAAAGGTCTCATACTAATGGAGATATCTTATATCCTTTTAACTCCATGATCTTTTCCAAATCTTTCCAATGTGAGACTTTGAATGAATCTAACAATCCTCCCTTCAAACGAAGGACCACAGCTACTCTCATAGTCTGGGCTTCCCCACGAGCATCTAATCACCATGACCTGCTCTGGGCCTCCCCGTGAGCATCTGCATCCGGTCACTCTTGACCTACTCCAGACCTTCCTACGAGCATCCGGTCACCCTGACCTACTCGCCTCCCCACAAGTATCCGGTCATCCCGACCTGCTCTAGGCCTCCCCGTGAGAATCCAGTCACCCTGATCTGCTTCGGGCCTTCTCGTGAGCATCCGGTCACCCTAATCTACTCACCCCCTGCAAGTATCCGGTCACTCTGAGCCTCCCACAAGCATCCGGTCACCTTGATCTACTCCGGGCCTCCCCACGAGCATCTAGTCACTCATGACCAGCTCCGGGCCTTCACTCAACTTCATTCAAGGCCACCCCACATTACATCTGGTCTAGACCATGACTCTGATACCATTTGTTATGTCCAAAGGAGATGTTCACATATCTCCATAATGACATGATATTGTCTACTTTAGACCTAGGCCCTTATGACTTTGCTCTTGGACTCTCCCCAAAAGGCCTCATGGCAATGTAGACTTTGATTGAATTTAACATGTCAGGTGTCAGTTCCTCAACCCACTTGGACTTCCTTCATAGTTTTCATGATCTGCTAAGACTTTTCTACCTAGCCATGACTAGGGCTTTTTCTGGTTGAGTAAATAGCCTGCACACTTAGTCAATTTATCATATCATAACAAAACTTAACTTGATCTTTTGATAACATCAAAACTTAAGTTCGATTATGGTGCACTGTGCACCAACAATCTTTCACTTTTTGATGTTTGATAACCAAGGTTCACAGTCAAGTTTAAAATATATATAATTAAGTAAACAAATATTTTTTTCTTAACTCTCCCCCAAGTTTAATAACTCCCCCTGAATTTGCTATCTCTCCTCCTTTGACATACATAAAAAATAGGAGTAAAAACAAATACCAAGTCTTAAAATTTTCAAGGGAAAACTAAAGTTTAGAGTAAAAAATTTCTTTAAAAAATTTGCAACTAAAGTTTTCTAATTATAAGTTAGTATCAATTAAGGGTGAGAAGTCAATCCGCCAAATTGACTAATCCACTTATACCGACCCAAACCGAACCGAAAAAAATTCCGCATAATATAGGGCCGCATGTAGGGTCATGATATTGTATTATTTGATCTAGTAGGGCTGGATATTTTTTTACCCTAATAACTGAATCAACCCGATCCTTGATCACCCCTACTTGTAGTAGCTGCTGCCGATTAACTGCTACAACGTATAATGAGTCATGCCTATTATCATTTTAAAATATATTTTTTGTTTTATTGAATTTGTATTTATATTTTATATTTCATTGGATATAGGGTTGGATATCCAAATAACTGATAATCCACCGAATATCTGATACATAAGAACCGCCGGATATAGGGCCGGATGTAGGATCTCTATATTGCATTATCTGATCTAGTATGACCGGATAGTTTTTTACCCCAATAATCAAACCAACTCGATCCACGATCACCCCTAGTATCAATGATTTGAAAATTTTCTAGGAAAATATTGTAGCAAAAAGTGTAATTAAAAATTTCTAAGGAATAAATTTTGAAATTATCTTGAAAAGAATTAAGACAAAATTTGGAAATAATTTGAAATTTTCATGAATAAGGATATAAGTTTAGGAAAAATTTTAAAGAAGGCATAAATTTTAAGATTTGTTAGAAAAATTTTCTAAGGAAAACTAAGATTAATCTTTTAGAAATTTTAGAAAAATTTTCTAAATTAAAATTTTTTTAAGAAAAACTTTGAGGCAAAAATTAAGTTTTGAAAATTTTAAAACAAAATTTTCTAATTAAGAAGAAATTTTGAAAGATATATGTATTTTTAAGGAAAATACATAAGTGTATAATTTTGAAATGATTTGTAAAGAGAATTTTGAAACATATTTTAAAAATCGAAAAGTCTTGAAAAATTTTGAACCAATAAGTTTTGAAATATAAATTTTGAAAAAAAAATCTAGGTAAAGTAAAGTTGATTTTGAAAAGATTAAAAAAATGATGGTGATGCTCCCCTTTAAAAATATCCTAATGTCCAAGCATGAGATTCAAAGGTTTTGAAAATATTTTTAAGAAAATAAAACATCTAGAAAAGTTATCCTTAAATAAATGTTCAACCTTTGCACTTAGCTGACTACCACAAGATAACAGCTACTGATTTAGGTTGGTCAATTTGAATTTTGGTTTCCAACTAGTTTGTTACTAGCTAGATTACTCAAATTAATCAATGTATTTGTTTAGAGTCCAGATTTATATCGATGCACTGACATGAGTATCTAAAATCTTAAGCTAAGTTCTAAGTATTTCACACTAGTCTATATTTCACACAAATAAGGGATCCTTGTGTACTTATGAGATGCTGACTTCTAAAACTATAGGATCATGCTTACTATGGTATTACCTAAGCTAATTCCATTATTTTTGAAAACCTAATTTTTGAAAATCATGGATACAAACAAAAAATAAACTTTTTGAAAAACTATTAGTTTAAAAATACAAAAATTCCTATCCTATAAAGAAAACATAGAAAATAAGATATAAAAGTCTTAATGTTGATCAAAGAACATAACTACTATCATCAAAAATTAAGTTCTGATCAAAATACAACCCAAACTCATAATGTCAAACATAAGTAGTCCAGAAATATGCTAAATCACCCATCAGATGAAGGAGGTGGAGGATCACGCATAGTGCAAAAATAATCAAACAACCTATTCTGTTGCGCCTCTAACGTATCTACTCTTTTAATCATATCTTGGCAAAAATCTATAAGATGCCCTTGAAAAGATGTGTACTGATCCTAAAACTTGGTCTGAAGAGAGTCGAAACGACCAAAGATGTCATCTCAAAACTGACTGAATGGATCGCTAGAATGAGGAGGAGCGGTAGACGATGTCCCTTGAGCTACGTCAAAAAATGGAGTCTGTGGAAACTCCAGGGCCACTAGTGGAACAAAGGGCTCCTCAATGGCTATTGGGATATTCTCAATATTGACCTTCTTCTCAACATGCTAAGCATAGCATGGATGAGTGTGCTTGTATACCAGACCCTGAGAACTAGCCTTGATCCCAGCCAGGTACATTTGTCGGATACCCACTAAGTCAAAGCCAGATAACTCTATCAACTCTCCTCATCCTACTCCTACACCTAATGATGTTATAAATACGGTAAGGATGTGGCAGTGATATGAACCTTAAAAGAGGTACTATATCTTGAGTAGTAGATGATGGACTTAAAAACCAAATAACCAAAATTCAAATCCAGTTTATGCTTAGTGCATACATCAGGACCAAAAGGGCTGGACGTAGGATTGCCAGATCTCTGGATGAAAGAGGATGAATGCATGAGACAACTATTTTGTAAAGTGCGTTGTCTCTTGGACTAAGAGACATTAATGACATCTTCTTTAGTCTAGGACCTTGGAAAAAGTTAGCATACATGATATCTAGGGTCAAATGAGAAAATGGATCAGGTAAAGTATCAGGGGATGAGGAATAGGAAAAAAATCTGATTAGTCGAGGGGCGCAAGCATAATAAACTAAGGAATGTGTCAAGATCAAATATCATATCCCTTGACGCAATTTTAGTCTTAAAATGATGAGCATCAATCTCACACAGATTATGATAGAATTCAGTACATGGTGTGGGAATGTATGCATGTTTACAGAGAACTCGACTATCTAAAGAATAGTGTTGTATGATATCTATTACTTCAGGACAGTAGATCTGATAGAAGGGAAGATTAAGGCATCGAGTTCCTACAATTAAGAAGTTTTTATTGCTCAAGGATTGATGTAGATCTTCTGTGGAAAATCTAGGATCTTAGTTGGGATTCGAGGAGCTAGCCTTCTTTTGTGCAATCTTACATAATTTTTTGCTACAATTAAGAAAAGAAAATATAAATACACTTGGCTTAAAAGTAAAATTAAGAAATGGAAATCGTACTGAGGCATGTTTGGGTTGAAGGAAAACTCTGAGAAGGTTGATAGGCGGCGAGATAGAGAGCAAAAGGCGAAAGATGAGGAGTGGAATGAATCAAGCCATCTGCCCAGGTCTCAATTATATAAGGTTTTATCGGTCGACTGATCCCTTAAATCCCCCCCAACTCAACCATGCTTAGCCTATGGTTTATGTGAGATGATTTTGATTAAGGTTAAATTTAACTTTTTGAAAGTGATTAAGTTGGATTTGTTTTGAGTTAAGTTCATATTAATTAAGTTATTGTTTTGATTGAACTTAAAAAATTATTAGTTTTAATTGATTCAAAGTTTAATTAAGTTACTCGAGTTAGGATTTAATAGGTTTTAATCTTAATTATGAGTCATTTAAGAAGAAATTAGTTTAAAGATTAAGTTTTCAAATTATGAAGTTAAGCCGATAATTGGGTTTTATTTTAGATTTTTAATTAAAAGTTGTTAAAGTTGATAATCTATTTATGAATATAATTGACTGCGTATTAGTTTTGATTAATTAATTTCTAATTGTTTACCTTTAGATTTAAGATTAATTTAGATAATTGTTTAATTATCTTTGAATTACATTAGTGCTACGTTTGGTTAGGGTAATGTAATCAAACTTGTAATGTAATAAATTTTATAATGTAATGTAATCTTGATTACATTACTACGTTTGGTAGGTGATTACATTCTTTTATTTGGTGTCCAATAATTTTTATAAGGAATGTAATTCGTATTATTATAAAATGATAAAAATATCTTGTGACCTCTATCGGAGGTCACCGTTGTACCTCTATCGTCGGCGGTGGTCGACAGTCGTGGCCGACGGCGGTGCCCGAAGATCATCGGCGGTGGTCGACAACTGGCCGTCGGCCGACGACCAGTGGTCGCGGCAGAATAGACCGTTGATGATCAGTTGTTGTCGAAAATGAACTAGGGATATATTTGACATTTAAATTTTAGTTAAATGGTAACTTCGTAATGTAAGTGAATTACATGGTGTTTGTTTTGTAATCTAAATTACAAAACTTTATTACCTTTTGTAATCCAGATTACATTATATTACAGTTTTAAAATTGTACCAAACAAAGTAATTAAACTCTTGTAATATAATCTTGATTACATTACACGATGGATTATATCGTACCAAACATAACCTAGGAGTTTATTAATTAAATTTTAGTTAAGGTTATTAATTAGGATATTAGTTAAAGTTTAAAATAATTAATTTTAAATTTAATTAATTAAATTAATTAAGGTGAATTATTAATTTGTTATTGGTTTAAGTTAATTTAAGTTAAGATAAGAGTAGTTAATTTTGAATTATTTGTTTAGAATTGAATATTAACTTGTTTGTTGTTTACTTATTATTCGATTTAATTAAGGTTAACTTTTATAATTTAGTTCAATTTTAATTAATGTAATAGTTTGATCAATTATTATTTTTTAAAAAAATTTGGTTAAGTAATTAAGTTAATTAATTTGAGTAATTAGGTTTAATTAGTTTTGATTTAAATTGAGTTAATAATTTTGATTTTATTTCAGATCTACTAATTTTGAATTTTATTAATTTAATTATTTTGAATAATTTTAATTGATTCTAAATTTTTAAGAAAATTTTATTTGTTTATATAAGTTTGAATTATTGAAGAATTTTTAAAACGGTTGTTTAACCTTCGTTAGATTTAAACTTAGCTTTGAGTTAATCAAGGAGTTTATAGGGCAAGTTTCTAGACTGTGGTGAGTCACAATGGACATTGATACGGCGATAGAGGTGGACCCCCTAAGAACGGGTCAAGTCGGGAAAGGCCGGCTGACGTGGAGGTCATAGTCAAAGCTGTCAAAGGCCCAGGACTACAGATTAAGCGAAGTTGGCCAAACATGCATGCCTTGGACATGAGCGTTCTAACGACCATCATTTGAAAACTTACGGCTAGGGGTTAAGAGATAAATAGTAAATTTCCCGACCCACCATCCTTGTCGATGGAACGACATGTCTGGTCGGACAAAAGGAATCCCTTCGATAACAGGAAAGCAAAGTGAAAGACAGGTCGATAGCTCCGTTCAGTATGACTAAGCTGGTGACATCCCGATCGAGCGTATTGCAGTGGGCCTATAGTGGGACATGTTGGGACTGTGATGTCCACTAGAAGGGGGGGGGGGTGAATTGCGTCTCATCGCGCGCTTGTGCTTGCTTCATCTTGATATGCAGCGGAAAATACAATACAAACACTGCTAACTTTAAGGATTTACTTGGTATCCACCTCAAGAAGAGGTGACTAATCCAAGGATCCACACACTCATGCACCCTCCACTATGAAAACACTCATTTACGGTAACTACCGAAGGCGGAGAAGCCTTACAAGCTCACAATACAACAAGAATACAAGGAGAAGCAAATACAAGGGAAATCTTACACGATTTGTACAC
>JBBMJZ010000137.1:13528094-13550794 GCA_037833815.1 Zingiber zerumbet
TACGCAGTTGCAAGATAAATTTGAAGATTAATTCATTTCATCCCCTCACCTGTTTAATGTATGAAATAGAGCATATAATTAACAAGCTAAGGACAAGCTCTTAAATCAATAGGAATCTTTTAGCACTATTTTATTAGCCAAGTGCATGACGAGATAAGCCCAAAATAATAATTATTTCAAATTAGATAAATTATAATTTATTTCTCGTCATCAATGATCGGACTCATGTGATCGCAATTATTAACATGATTAAACAAATTGTAAGTGTAACATCCTTTGGAGGATCGCATCATTGTGTCCCGTTAATGGATTCTGGTTATATATATCGGATCAAATTGGGGTCCTCTGTTAGAGGAGCAACGCAAGACCTCGATGAAAGAGAAACACGGGTGAGTAAAAGACAAAATTAATCATGGAATCGATTGAAATTAAAAGTTTAGTTTCATTAATTAGAAATTTATTTATTTTTCTTAAAATATTAATTATTTAAGTTAAATTAATTCGGTCTTAATTTTAAATTTTAAAATTTAATTAAATCGATTAAACTGAATTTGACTTTATCAGAATCGGAATTGAAAGTTAAAATTACTAATTTCATAATTTGTGACTATCCTTTCTCATCTCGATTTAATTAAAAGTTTGATTTTTTCCATTTTCAATTTATTTAATTGATGTTGTATCAGTTTAATTTGGTTGATTTTTAATAAAAGTTTTATTGGTTCCTTTAGTAAAAAAAATGATTTGTTCAATTTTGATTTAAACGATTTGATCGGTGTGGATTATTAATCGATTGCTCAAGGGGTGTGGATTATTAATCGATTGCTAAGGGATGGAAAAAAAATAAAAATAATATTTTTATTATTTAATATTTTCCATAAAAAAAGTTATTAGAAATAAATGTTAGATTATATATATTTATTTGGTTATAATTTTTTTTAGATAATTTGATCTTTCTCATTTTATATTTAGAGTTTAGGGTTTATTAACTTAACTATATAAGATTTTATACTTTGTATTTTTTAATATCAATTTTAGATTCAATAATATGGCTAGTTTTTTCCTTTTCTTAATTTCTACATGGTATTAGACCAGTTCTACTTCTCTGACCTAATTTTTTCTACCGTCCTCTGTTACTGCTATCTGTTGCCGTTGTCATCTCCTACTGCTGCTATCGATTTTGGCGTTGACATCTTTTTCTACGGATTTTAACATCAACGCCCTATGCTACAAATTTTGACGTTGACGCTTTTTTTTATCGATTTCGGTGTCGATGCCCTGTCTTGCTGATTTTGGCCCCAATGCTCTTTTTTGCCTATTTCGGCATAGAGGCTCTTTTCTGCCAATTTTGGCACTGATGTCCTATACTGTCGATTTCGGTGTCGACGCCTTGTGTTGCCAATTTCGGCACTGACGTCCTTTTCTACTAATTTCGACACCAACGCTCTGTGCTGCCGATTTCTACGTTTGACATCCTATTCTGTCTCGGATTATTTGTGTGACCACGAGTCGTCCTGACACCAATTTTTACTGATCATACAGATGTGTATTCTTACAATTTGGTTATTCTAAGCATTATTTGTTCTGTCATCATGCCTGGTCGTGCAAATGCTTCATGGATATTTGATCCGTATATGTTAAAGCAATTTCAACAATTCCTTGCTTCACAGCCCTCTACCATTTCAACCTCCTCTCATATAGGTTTGTCATCATCTAGTATTTTAAGTATATTTTCATCCTTGTGGATTTTGGACTCTAGTGTCTCCCAACATATATCATCTAATTTATCATATTTTATTTTTTTTCTCCCCGTTCATCTATATTTATTGTGACTGTTGATGGTACTCCTATGTCATTAGTAGATGTCGGTTCAATTGTTATATCTTGTTTATCTCTTACTGATGTTTATTATATTCCGAGTCTTACTTTAAATCTTATTTTTGTTAGTCAACTATATGAGTCTGGATGCCTAATCTGTTTTTCTTCATCCAATTGTTATGTTCAGGATCCGTAATCTCAGAGGCTAATTGGGATAGACCGTAAGCAAGGAGGAGTCTATGTTTTAAATCAGCTCAAAACACCAGAAGTTATAACTTCGAGTATAGATTTATCATCTTTTCATCTGAGTCATTCATCTTCTGATTTTTTATTTATGGTAGTCTAGTTTCTCATTTACAGTTTTTAACTTTTACAGGAGTATTAGGACATTTAAAAAATGCTAATATTTCTTATTGTAGTGGTACAAACTAGCCAAATTTTCTATCTTACCATTTTCTAAAAGTCTTTCTTTTTCTTTTGCTCCATTTGATTTTAACCATTCTGATGTGTAGGGACCCTCTCCTATTCCTACAAAAGGGAGGTCAAGGTTTTTTGTTTCGTTTGTTGATGATTGCACTCGTTACTCTTGGTATATCTTATGAAACACAAGTCTGATTATCTTACCATTTTCAACAACTTCAGGGCTCTTGTGAAAACTCAACATTCTAGTGTCATAAAGTGTTTTCGTTATGATTTGGGGGTGAATGCACTTTGAATCACTTTTCACATTTACTTGCTTCTGATAGTACTATTCATCAAACCTCTTATACAGATACTCCTGAACAGAATTGTGTGATTGAACAAAAACGTAAGTATCTTGTTGAAACATCTCGTTAATTTTTATTGTTTGCAGTGTTCCTATTACCTTTTAGAGAGAAGCAATCCTTACCGCTGCTCACGTGATTAATATAATTCTAACCTCATACAATTCAGGCTAGGCACCTTTTGCAAAAGTGTATGGGCATGCTTCTCTCTATTCCTCATTGTGTGTTTTTAGTTATACTTGCTTTGTCTTTTGTCCACATGTCGAGCGTAATAAATTAGCCTCTTGGTCTGCTCTTTGTGTCTTTTTGAGTTACAGTGTTAGTCAAAAAAGATATCGTTACTTAGATCCCGTTAGTCAAAAATTATATGTCTCTTATCGCATTGTGTTTCTTGAACATATTCTATTTTTTTTATTCCAACTAGTTCACATAATATGACAAAATTAGATCTGCTTTACATTTATCCTTTCAATATCAACATTGAGGAAGTTTCACCCACAACTCCTACTAATAGCTTAACTGAATCTAGTACTTTGGTTTTCGAGATATCCACTCCACATACTTCTTCTACCACTACCTAATCATCTTCTGAGATTGCAGATGATCCTTCTCTCCACTGTCGCCAATCCACTCATATTCGTAAGTCTACTAAACTACTAGATTTTGCTTACTTTTGTTATTCTCATTCTTTTGATTCATTTGTTACATCTATTCATTATCTTTCTGAGTCGGTATCCTATAGAGAAGTTGTTTGTAACCCACTTTAGTATAGTGTTATGGCTGAGGAACTAACTACTTTGCATTAAACTCATACATGGGATTTAGTTTTGTTACCACCAAAAAATGCACTATTGGTTCTCGTTGGATATATAAGATCAATACTAAATTTGATGGATATATTAAACGATACAAAACTCGTCTTGTTGCTAAAGGTTATTCTCAAGAGTATAACATTGATTATGAGGAAACATTTGCTCCTGTTGTAAAAATGATGAATGTTCGTACTCTGATTGTTGTTGGTTCTATTTGTTAATAGAGGATGTCTCAGACGGATGTTAAGAATGTATTTCTAAATGGTGATCTTCATACAGAAGTTTATATGACACCTCCTCCTGGTATTTCACACCAACTGGTGAAATTTGTAAGTTTCGTAAAGCGCTTTATGGTCTTAAACAAGCACCTCGTGCTTGGTTTGAGAAATTCTCTACAGTGATTACTTTGCTTGGTTTTCATCCTAATAATCATGATTCAGCATTGTTTGTCAGATGTATGAGTGTAGGTCATATTCTTTTATCATTATATGTTACTGACATGATTATTACTGGTGATGATTCTGATAGAATTGTTTCCTTGAAGTCTGAGTTGGCTCTTTGTTTTGTTGTGAAAGACTTGGGTATACTACGCTACTTTCTAGGCATTGAGGTTGCTTATTCCCCGAAATGTTATCTTTTATCCCAATCAAAGTATATATCTAATCTGTTTGAGCGTACTCGTCTTACTGATAATAGAGTCGTTGATACTCCTATTGAGACTAATCATTGATATTTTCCATCTGATGTCTCACCTTTGTTAGATCCTAGTTTGTACAAAACTATTATTGGAAGCTTGGTTTATCTCACCGTGACTTGTCTAGATATTGCGTATGTTATTCATGTGGTTAGTCAATTTATCGTTGCACCAATTACAGCTCATTGGGCTACTGTTCTTCGTATTCTCAAATATCTTCGGGGCACTCAATTTCCAAGCCTTTTATTTCCTTCTACTTCATCTCTTGTGTTGCATGCATACTTTGATGTGGATTGGGCCGGTGATCCTACAGATCGTAAATCTACTACTGGTTTTTGCATTTTTTTGGTAATTCTCTTATTTCTTAGAAAAGTAAGAAGTGAGATGTTATTTCTAGATATTCCACTGAAGTTGAGTATTGTGTCATGACCTCAACTACTTGTGAGATAGTTTGGTTACGTTGATTGCTTGCGGATATAGATATCTCTCTTTATCAACCTACTCCATTATATTGTGATAATGTCAAATTACACACAATTCAGTTTTTTATGAGCAGACGAAACATATTAAAATCGATTGTCACATTACTTGTCACCATCTTCATATTGACACTATTACATTGTCTTTTGTTCCTTCAAAGCTACATACTGCTGATATGTTTACCAAGTCACATTCCACTTTACGATTTCGTTTCTTACCTGACAAACTCTTAATACTTCTAGCTGTAGCATCGTGAGTTTGAGTGGAATGTTAAATTATATATATTTATTTGTTTATAATTTTTTAGACAATTTATTTTTTTTTCTTTTTATATTTAAAGTTTATAGTTTTTTAACTTAACTATATAAAAATTTATATTTTATATTCCTTAGTATCACTTTTATATTTAATAATACGACTATTTGTTTCTTAAGTTTTTACCATGAACACTGGCATTTAGAGGTGGAAATGGGCCGTACTTAAGTTAAACACAATATGGGCTTTATCAGCCCATTTAAGTGCTTTGTAGGTCTAGGTCTAATCATGATATGTTTCATGCATCCTAGTTTGTGACGTTATCATTGCTTGCAGTTCGTAGAATACTTGTAGAAATAGCAAGCAAAAGATTCACCTTCTCCTAATTTTTAGTTTCCTAAAATAAAAAAATAAATTATTACAATATTTAAACTCAAAATATGTTAATAAATCAAAATAAAATATAAACTACGATTATATTTTAACTCAAGATAAAAAAAAATAAAATTTTCATATATGTTTCCTAAACCATGAGTCAAGCCTATTTAGAACATAAATCAAATAAGTAAAATGAGATGACTCCGGGGGTGTCTAGGTAAAAATAAATAAATAAATAAAATAGACCTTTAATATGTTTTTAAAGTAGTTTTAAAAAAAAATCACCTAAAATGACTTAGCAGGCGGATTTAAAAATGTATTAAAGAAAATTTAAAATATTAATTTATAAAATAGATTTTTATATAAAATTTAATTTTATGACTATACAAAATTATTAATTAAATTTTTATATTCAATAATTTTTTTCCAATTGATGAAATTATTAATTTTTTTATTTTTTTATTAATATATTGTTTAAAATTTTATTAATTTTAATTTTAAAAAACTTCTCATGGTTGAAGTTACGCTAACAAATATGATTATTAATATTTTATAAATTATTGATGAATTAGGGAAAGAATTTAAAATTTAAAATTTGAATTTATTATTTTTTAAGAACTTTTAATTCTAAAAATAAATCTAATTACTTGTAAGTAAAGAAATAACATGATTAATAATATATTAATCAATAATATAATTAAAGAAATTAATTTTAAAAAATTATTTAGATGAAAGTTTCACCCTATTAATTTTATTCTCATTAAATCATTTAATATTTAAAAGAACTTGCATTCCACTCTGTGGTGTTTGGATAAAAAAAATCTCTAATTCATAACTAAAGGGGAAAAAGTTACAAGATCACACTAGAATTTTTTTAGAGATATTGAAAAGTAAAAAAATAGTTGATTAGGTTCTATACAATAAGACATATAATTAAATGATCTAGTAGTGTTTTCTGATTGCAAAATACGGTGGAAAATAATAATAATAAATAAATAAATACATCAATTAAAAAATGAATTGTACTATAATATAATTTCATATAAAATTGGAAAACGCAATTAATGAGAAAATAAGAGATAAGTGTTTGGACACATGAATTAATTGAGAATTTGACAGTGGATCACCGAACAAAATATCAAGTAGAGTAGGCATGAATTCATTAATTTGTATTCGGTGGCAACGTTAACATGCGTAGCACAAGCACACCAAATCCATCTAGTATCCTCTGGACTACAACACTTAGTTTGCTCTTAGATCAGGGATTATTTATAGGTAAAATTTTATAAATCCCATCTGTATAATAGATAAGGTCCATAAAATTTCACTTATAAATGATATGATTCATCTTCTGAACCATATTTTACGGTCCAGAAAATCCGTACCTCACCAAATCTTGTGTTTGAATTGATGGCTCAAGTGTTACAAATAGTAGGTTTAATTTTATTGAGAACTTGGGCCTAGATCTTCGTAATTTATACCATATTTACTTTAAGATGTGGATAAAAGAAAGGATAGATTAAATAGAAATCAAGATATTTTTCGTTGTATATTCATTATAAAAAAAATTGAGGAACAAATTAAACCATCTATTCACAAATTATTATTACTCTCCATTTTTTAATCTACACCATCAAGTAATATAATTTTGATACACTTTTTATTTATATAATTATTATTATATTTTAAATTTTGTATCAAAATTATTTTTTTATAATGAAAAGTTATATAAAATAATAAATTTATTAAGGTCAATAGTAATTATATAAAATGATAAATTTAATAAGGACAGATGTCAACTTTTAATTTTAATCTATAAATAAAAAAAAAATCAAATTTTTACTTTTCAGCTTTTGAATACAAATTAAAAAACTGAAACAGAAATTAATACTTAAAAATACTTTTATGTAACGAGAATCTAAGAAGTATTTAGCAAAAAGATCTATCAAACAATCTCTGAAGCTACTGTGAATTCGTCGAAGTCTACCCTGTTTCTTCTTTACGTTTTTTTCCCTTAGATTCCTTTCCTTTTCGGGAGAGCAATCTACCCCTAAATTATTACTCTCCTTCTTCAATCTACACCCTCAAGTAATTTTATTTGCTTGAGCACGGGCAGGACCTCTAATATACGAGTGACTTGGATCTCTGCTGGTCCCATCTCTATCCAAAACATAAATAATAAATAATAAATAATAAATAATAAAAAATAAAAAAGGGAGCGTTTTACTACTTGGCTCTCCCTTGCACACCTCTTCCACTGAGCTCTCCTCCCCCCGTTTCTTCTTGCCTTTTCTGCCTTCCTTTCGGGCTATCGCTGTCCTTCGATTTTTGCTAATTGAGTTAAATTCCTACCATTTGCCCGTCTGTGTTCGACCTATCGGGCTCTCTATATATATACAAACACAACGCGCTCTCTGTTAGCGCTGCGTCCCGGTCGTCTAAAGATTTGAAGAGAGGCTCGGTTTCCCATTCTAGCTTCATGGAAGAAGCGCAAGGTACGGCTGAATCATGCTCTCTTTCTTCCGACTACCTTAGCCCCATGCGCAGGTGTTGGATTCGTCTGAAATTTCAATCTTTTATCTTTCTTCGTCTTGTCGCAAATTGCAAGTTGCCTCATTGGACATCCCGCCGCGGGATCTTTTCCCGTAAAGTCGCCGCCTTTACGTGAGAGAGTTCGATCTCGACGCTTTGCTATTGTCCGCTTGCATCGTCTGTCGAATTCGTCGGTTTTTGTTGAATTTCAGAATCCTTCCGTTTTACCGCTCCAAGGATTTGGGAATAGTCTTACAAATTACAATCGATCTTTGTTGTACAAAAGTATCTTTTTCCTCCGGTTTCCTCTTCTCCTTGAAAATTAACCTGGTAATTGGTATTATTGTTTTTTTTTTTCTGTTATCTATGGATAAATTTAGGTCGTTTTCTGCTGTAATGTTAGTTCTAACTTGGTGTTTAGTTTTTATGTCGCTTTCTGAGATTTGAGCTTTTGGTAGCATAACATACTCAGTGATTTATTTCCCATGGCGTGTTTCAGGCCACCAAGCTTTCCACTTCTCTTGTTTTCATGTCCAGTATGATCTACAATATAGTAGCTTTCAATGACCAAGTTTTTTACCTTGTACCATTTGTTGGTTGTTGGTTGAACATCTTCGTATAAAGTTAGGTACAATTACTTAATTCATTAGGTGTGAAATTGATTGATTCTTATCTGTGGTGTATGATGACTTTCAGGGGACTGCATTTTTCTGCCTACCATTTCCACCATAGATCTTTTGTGTAATTACTTTTCATAATGGCACGGGTTTCTCGTTGCTTACTTTCTTCATTTGCTTTGTGCTTGCAGTGGTGGAGTCAAAGAATGGGACCATCTCTGTGGCTTCTGCATTTTCAGGTCATCATGAAGGTAATTGAGCAACATCTTCCCCTTTCTGTAGTAAAACGGAGAACAATGGAAATGGAGTGCTCTCCTGTTTTCTTTGATTTTTCTGGTTTCTTTTGACAAAATACATTGTATAATTTTAACCGGCAAAGAGCAACCATGGAGAAGCTGACGAGATGCCTTTAAACTGGATTATAAGAAAAATTAAGAGCTACGGTAAAGGAAGAATCAATAGGAGTTGACAGAGAATCAATCTCTACAGGCGAAGACTGATGTTAATTAATGAAAAGATAGTGGACCAACGAATTTAGGAATAAATATATTAATGTTTTTTTTACTTAGTTTTTTCCTCTTTTTATTTTTATTTTTGACAAGATGCATTTTTTTTAAAAAGGAATGATGGAGAAGTTGACAGATGCATTAAATTGGATTAAATAGAAATTACGGAGAGGTATTATAAGGAGGAATCAACTCCGAGTTTAGAGAGAATTGATCTCTACAAGAGGAGAATCTAATGCTAATTAATGACACGAAGGTGAGTAAAAGAATAAAAAAATAGAAATAAAACTAGAGAATAAACTAGGCAACTAAAGAATTTAGGATTAAATCATTGCAGAAAGTGCCTACAGCAACACAAGCTTTGTGGAGGATGCAATGAAGGGAGGTAGAGGAGAGAGTGGTAGTTGTAAGGAGGGCCTCGAGGTCCATGAGGGTGGTGTAGGAGAAGGTGCAAATGTTGGTGATCATAGGAGTTGAGATTGGTGTATTTTACTATCTCTGCCATATCATGAGGAAGAGGAAGATGCAACAAGGGGAGGCGGACGGGGGAGGATGGGAGTCATTGTAGAGGAGGGCCTTGAGGTCCATTATGGTGGGGTAGGAGAAGATGCAATTGTTGGCACTGGTAGGAGTTGAGAGACTGAGTGGTATTCAGTCTACCGCCACATGACAAGGAAGAAGTATTAGGTTTGATATTTCCTTTTGATGCCTTTCTGTACCAGCAACAAAAATTGAAGATGAGAAATGGAGGTGATGAGAATTAATAGATGGGAACTTAAGAGAGTTTGTTAAAAAAGACAATGGCAAAAGGATAAAATATTTCCTAATTAAAAAGTTTGTAGTTCAATTTTTGTATCTAGAATTGGTGAAATAAAATTGCAGTTGTTTCTTTATGTTACCGTGTTTTTATAAAATTTGTGTGTAAGAATTGACAATAATCATATATAAAGGTTTACAATGATCATAAACTTCTAGATAAATTTAGTAGATTTAATTGATCATATTATTTGATCTAACATTTTTTAAGATTTTATATAGTATATTAGTTTAGCAGTTTATGATTTAGTGTGCATCATATATGTGTTTATCTAGTTCCATTTATGCACGTCGATCATTTCTTCTTTTGGTTATACGATATGTAACATGCATGGAAAGATCTTAGTTAGCTGCATTTTCTTTTCAATTTCTTTCCATTGCCTTTCTTTTTTATGAATCCTTTTTTCTTACTCCATTCTTTTTGGTGTATTATTTATATTATTGCAAGCAGTTGTTAAAGATAGAGATCACAAATTTTTATCAAAAGCTGTTGAAGAGGCATATCATGGAATTGAATGTGGTGATGGAGGCCCTTTTGGTGCAGTTGTTGTTTGTGACGATGAGGTAGTGGTAAGTTGCCATAACATGGTGCTCAAGCACTCCGATCCTACTGCTCATGCTGAGGTCACTGCAATAAGGGAGGTAAGGATGTTAGATAGTTAAAACTGTACTAATCTTTCAAACTACCTCTGCATCCTTGGCAAAGTTTGAGTCACATATTCAGGTGCATCTTATCCAATTCTGTATTTTCCTTATATTTCGTGTAACAAGCTAAATAGTTCATTGAGATACCTAAATGGTACCACAGAAGTGTCAACACTATTGAATTTCTGAAAACAGTGAGCAATTTCTAGTATTTGATAGTGTTCAATTGGTTATGTTGACATTCTACTATGTAGGATTTGCTCAGTTTGTAGGTTATACTTTGATTTGTTATGTTTACTTTAATTTGTCACTTCTTTTTAATCGATATACAAGCAAGTTTTTCTTAATTTTATATACATGGATTGAAACTTGATTTTTGATTAAGGACTAATGAATCTTGCTAGATGGTTTTATTGAGCTTTTAGAAGTTCTTGATCATCAGCTGATCAACCTTTTTCCTTGAATGACATTCTTGAGCAAAAGAAATATCTAGCTAATCATACGAGGCATACTTAGAGTTTCTTCTATGCGACTACTGAGGCATGTTTTGCGGCAATGTCAAAGCATCAGAGTAGCTTGAATGGTATACAGAATAAACAAAAATAACAATAAAAAAGTAAAGCACCATTTAATTTCTGTATTTTCATTTGAAATAACCTCCCTGTAGCATTATTCATATCGTCACTGTCCTAGCATTCTATTTTGTCAGATTAGCTAGTGCATTATTCATAACCTCCCTGTAGCTTGAATGATACACTATAGAAAGAATTTGGCGAACGCATTGTCTAAATGATATGCACATATACATAAATTTGATAAATGACCTTTGCGAAGTAGCATTTGGATTACGACCAAACAATGGTATCTTTTGGGTTATGATCATAGTAAAATCATTTGTTATAGCATAAATGGGTGAGCATCTATTAGCTCGTGTTTAATGGTTAGTTTTCTCGTTTATGTGGGTTATGACAATTGGTATCAAACCAGAGCTAATCTTGGGCATAATAAGTTGTTGGAAAAGGCTGCTTAAGTAATGGTAGCTGTGACACTCAGCCTCCGCAAGTTGCCAATTTAGATAATTGTGGGCTATGAGTTGGACTTCAACCTTGACGGGATGTCAAATCTCGAGCGGGGAAGATTTTAATGTATTAGTTTAGTCCTTTGGGCTAATCAATTAGGTTTATAAACATGAATGAGCGTACTACTTTAAGCTTGAGCTCAAACATTCTATTTTGGTCAATTTAATTGATTAGTTTCCCATCTAGGGGGTTGTGGATTACGGGTTGTGATGAGACCATCATCCTTAAGTGCTTGCTCAGCGCACCATTCTTGTATTTTACTTGGATGACAATTCTAAGCAATTTGAATAGCCAAGTCGCGATGATTGTCTCTGTATCGTTGGATATAAGAATTCTTGTCTGGTAATTTAACAACAAGCATAAGTGAATCCCAAACAACTCTTAAAGTTGTTTTGCACACCTTCTATCATTATTTCAGGCCTGCAAAAAGCTTGGGAAGATAGAACTTTCAGATTGTGAGATTTATGCTTCCTGTGAGCCTTGTCCGATGTGCTTTGGAGCAATTCATCTTTCACGGCTTAAGGTAGTCATTGGTCTTGCTTTTGTATCTTGTAATTTTTTTGCCCATTTTTTATTTTTTTACTCAGCTGGTTTTGGTTGAACTCCAAATGCAGAGGCTGGTCTATGGAGCAAAAGCAGAAGCTGCAATAGCGATTGGATTTGATGATTTCATTGCTGATGCTCTGAGAGGCACTGGATTCTACCAGAAGGCTCATCTCGAGATCAAGCGAGCTGATGGCAATGGAGCCATAATTGCTGAACAAGTATTCGAGAAAACCAAGGAAAAATTTCAGATGTATTGAATATGTTTGCTCCATTGTTTCCTGAATGATCTTCTATATGCAAAATAATCAACAAACTTTGTGAACACTGATTGTCTTCATCTATTAATCAACTGATAATTCAGTTGCATGCCTCTAGTGAAAGTTCCATAGTTGTTGGTCAAGTTATTTGTTCACTATATTTATCTTTTTCAATTTAGTTGAATGAATACTTTACTGGTCGAGTAAAAGCTTGTATCAAACTTTATCCAGTAGAATCTCGATCATTCTTTCAGAGTAACTTAAGTCAATTAGAATGTTTTGTTATTAGAATCATCCAACAAAACCAGCCATAATGAACAAAGGCAAGAAACATGCGAAAAAATTGCCATGTTTACATCACTCATTTATGCGTATATAATCATACAATTGAAACAAGCAGCAGCTTCCTCTCCGGTTTCAACTATTTCGATCGAAACAACATCACCAAGCTCCGCCGGAAGCTAAACACAAAGATGTTGGTACACAAAACAAAAACAATCCCATGTATCAGACACTGTAAACGATTGCTTGCTGAACTCAAAGAATTTGCACCAGATTCTTATGATCTAAATGCTCTGATGTGTAACAAAGTGATGCTTGATAAGGTTTGTCGAGTGCTTCGCATGGTTCTGGAGAAACTGAGTTAGAAAAGCCTTCGATATAAGAACAGTTCCATGGAGACTTTGAACTCACATAGAGGTGCACTTTCGATAAGCATATGTTGCTAAAGTTAGCCCCTTGAATACCCTGTAAGAGGCCAGCATACTTAATATCTGTTCCTTCAATGTCTTCTATGGTGATCATGTCAATAGTCGGAAGAGCATTTGGATCATATTCGTCGTCCGGGTGGTCACCGTGCTGTCCGGTTATACCGATGGCTGTCTCGACATTGTTCATCACGACGTTGGTAATGTGAATGTACTTGACATATCCTCCGCGCCCGGGTGATGTTTTTATTCTGATTCCATACAAGGAGTTGAACAAAGAGATGTCGTCTGCCTGCACATTTAAAATGCCGCCCGACATCTCACTGCCAATGGCAATGCCTGCGCCAGAGTGAGCTGCTCCAACGATATGTCGAATGCTGATGTTGGCACTTGGATGAGCAAAGGCAATGCCATACTCATCCCATCCACTTTTGATGACGATGAGATCAGTGCCGGTGTCGATGTAACAGTCCTCAATGCAGACATTATTACAAGAATCTGGAATTGTTAAAACATATGACACGAATAGTCGAAAATGATTATCATCAGTATCAGTTCATAGGCTGTTCAATTTACCTGGATCGATCCCATCTGTGTTCGGCGAATCTGATGGTGCAAGGATTGTGATATTCTGGATGAGAACTTGGCTGTTAATCCAGTAAAAATAGTCTCAAGCCTCCCCTACAATCGTAAACCTCCATTCGCGGCATATCTAAAGAGCTAACAAGAGGAACAATTCAAATTCTAGGAGTGACAAACCTGCAATATACAGGGTGGATGGCCCAAAATGGTGAACCAATGAAGGTGAGATTTGAGATGATCACTCCGGTCGAATACATCAGTTCTACGAGATGCGGTCGCGTGTAATCGAGGGTGTGGTTCCTGAACCAGTCCCACCAAACACTGCCTTGCCCATTAACAGTCCCATTGCCACCTGCAAGCCAATTCATACTCGAATCAGCTGAACAATTCGAATGAATTTGTTGTGAAATATCCAAATCACAACTTCACTAAGAATATCTCATAGGGCAAACTTCATTCATAGTATATGCTCACCTGTTATGATCACATCAGTCAAGTTAGATCCATGAATGAGGCTCTGGTGCCTTGCACCGCGAAACTCCCTACCGCGGCCATAGGAAGGCAATGGATCGATGATCGGCCAATCAACAGGGTCCTGTTCAAAGGCAATGTGAGTAAATCTAAGCCCAAAAACATCAAGCACAATGCTACATATGGGCATAAGCAAATTTCCATCACAAGATTAAGCTCACCGTGGACCCGATTATTACTGCATCCTCGTGCAGCGAGAGAGTCAGATGGCTGATGAGACTAAAACTCCCCGTCAGCCACTTTCCGGCAGGCACAAATAGTTGTGCGCCGCCCTTATCTGCAAATGAATGAAGGTAGAAGATAGCATTCTGAAATGCTTTGGTGTTCAGTGTGACACCATCCCCCACGGCACCAAACTCCGTCACGGTGACACTGTGAGGTCGATCCGCGGTGCTCGATGCCATCTCCTTGCAGTATGAGCTGGCCATTGCAACAATTGGCCATGAGGACTGGCCAACTGTTGCAAGAACCACAAGAATTCTTAACACCTGGGTGAGAATTTTACAAGTCAAACAAAACATCTCAAAATCTACTTGGATTTTCCATTCCTGAGTTTCAAGAACATAGAAATTAACCAAAGAATGTCAATGCACCATAGGAGTAGATAGATTGAAAGGCTATAAACAAAGAAGATAAATTCCCGTGGAGATTAAATAACCAGAGAATGCCAATCCATAGCTTTTGAGGAATTGAAAACACACTAACTGGCCACAAATTTATCTGATAACTTGGATTTGTACTGACAAGGACTGTAAGCTTCAGTTGGCATTTTGTATCAAGAAACCGAGGTAAGGGATAGATCCGATCTACTGAATTGAAAATTATTTTGATCCAATCCTCTGCCATTAAATCACAGCAAACGAAGATTTTTTTTTTTTTTTTTTTTGACAAAACTAACCACAATGTAGCACTCAACAATCAACCTACAGACATGAAGAGCAGAAGGGTTCCAAGAACAAAGCAAGGGCAAGAGAACTACCACAGCACTGCTCTTCATAAGGCCAAGCTCTGATCTCCACGAACACCAAGAGAAGATCAAATAGAAGAAGCTTTAACACGATCTAAACGACGTGGAAGATGAACACCAACCTAAAGGCAGAGAAATTGGGAGCGAGCAAGAAAGAAGGAACAACGGGAAAAAAAAATAATGACACTGCGTCCTTGCCCACTATCTTTTGTCTTCTTCAGCTCGAATGGTGCAGACCAGGTTGGTAGTAGAGTCATGGAGGGCAGAAAGCACCATGGAATGAAATCAATCGATCCATCCCTTCAATGAGTGCTTGGAAGCTGATTGGGCATTCTCAGAGCGTTCAACCTCCTCAACTCAGGCAGGAATTGGTGCGGAAGCGGAAACGGCAAAAACTGAGGGAAAGGGAAGCGTGCAGGCAACAGAGCAGTGGAGAGAGAAGGGAAGTATAGTGAAGTGAAGTGAAGTGAAGTGACGTGAAGAGTCAGCAGTTGCACATGGTTGGTCTTCTTCGTTTGGCTCTTGGGATTCCATTTCGACGAAGGAATTCCCGTGAAGAACGGGATTGAAAAGACGTCATGAGGGGCATCTTTTGTCATCTTGTCTAGCAGACTAGCAGTCATTGTTAGCTCGCAAACACTGGATTTTGGACCTTTGGGTGCCTCAAGCTTTTTGATTCCCTTTATGTTTGTAATAATTATTATTTATTTATTTTTGCAGCAAAGAGTGAGTTTGAATCTTTATGAAAACTCTGACTTCAATTGATTGAATCAGATCAATCCAAGAAAATATAAGAAGAAGAAAGTTGGCATTTCACAGATTACTCTCGTAGACTTCTCTCAATTCATTTATTCGATTTTCATAAGAAAATTTTGATTGAATGCTCAGTCACCTGACCATTGCCTTTTACATTGCAGTAAGAATTATAAATTAATGCATAAATATATCTTATTGAGAACATTAATCAAATAAAAGAATCCTTCAACTTCTAATTCTATTAATTAAATTCCCTGCGTGAGTTCGCATCAATGAAGAGTCCCAAGCGTAAAAAGCGTGGGCATTGGAAAAAGTGAAATATTGTGTGTTCGAAAAGAACGGAAGGTCCACGAAGGAGACAAGAGAAGAAGAAAAAAGTACAGAGAAAATAAAGGGAGGGCTTCTCTGCTCTATTGCACTGTTGCACAGCACAGTCCCTCAAGCTTAGGATCCAATGTCTAATTAACAAATGCTATTTCAACTCTTTTTTTTATTTATTTATTTATTTTTTTTACAATTTAAGTGATCAATATTAGCTCCAAAATATCTTATTACATTATAATTCAAAACCTTATGAGTGAGTCCATTTACATTACAAATACATTTGCTTATTTAAGAGACAATGGGTTGTGAATATCTTAGTACAGTCGAATGAGTATTGCATTCAAATTTAAGTTGAACCAAACTAATTATATATTTTTTTAAGAGATAATGGTATGTGAATATTTTTTTTTTCCCCGATTACTATAGTAAATCAGGAATAATCACTCACAGCAGATGATTCATCAACCCAGCATTCTTAGATCAGCTTACGCCGATTAATCTTGAAGATGATCTCATTTGAATCCATAAAAATTTTTTACCTGCTACTAAGATAATTTGGAACGGTGGACAATCATCAATTCAACATTCTTACGATCACTCATCCTATTAATTTATTAAAAATTGTGATTTAATGGTTAGATGTCTGTAAAAAAAATTAAGAAAGAGCTCTGTGCTGCACGCAACCCTAAAATGTTTTTGAAAATGTTTTTGAGCCGCATGAATGAGGCTTTCGAGGACTGTTCAACTTGCAACAAATAGCTGTTGCACTCATGAAAAAGTAGCTGGTTTCCCTTGCAGGAATCACGCTGGCTCTCCTCCCTCACGCCCATGCTGACACTTGCCACAGCCACATGGCTGCCAGTTTGTTTTTAAGATCAGAGTTGCAGCCGCATGGCTCCAATCGTAAGCAGGTTCAGTTAGAGGAACACTGAAAAAGCGAGCAGTGATTTGGCTTCATTGTGGAGACGAAAGCTCTCGAGCATGCCACCACCAGATTTCTGATCTTCTCGGTGTGGCCTCATAAATGGCTGCCACCGTAAAGCTAGAAAACAGAGAGCTTTAAATGAGAAAGTTTAAGTGGCAGCAAACAAGATCTAGGAAAAGGACGATGGCATTCTGCAGATTACAAACTGGGGTTGGGAGTGATTCCATTGAGGAGGCTTCTTGGTCAATGCTCCTGTCGCCACTGATGTGTCATGAACAGCAGCATCATGGAACTGAACTCTACAATGAAAATACAATGGCCAGTGCAAATTTGAATTTTATTCAGTATTGGTTTACAAATACATTCTATAGCAAGAATAGCCTCGAGAGATTCTCAAGTCATCTTTTCAAAATTCCTCTTTCCTTTTATTCAATTCCGAGTTTATTTACGGCTCTCTATGTCCACAGAGAAACCATGTTATCAACTTTGATGGGTCTCCTCTCAGAATCAGCTTCCATTGACTGTCATAGCATGGGTGTGATCTATTGTGATCTTCTACTCTGTGATTCAACCCTTTTCTTCAAGTCCTCAATGGTGATCATCAGCTCAGAGTCGAGCACTCCGGCAAACTGCGGTGAAATCAAACACTACATTACTCAGATTTGAGAGTAGAAGTTTAAATTTTATTTTACTTGCCTGGTGTGTTCTATAAGCAAATTTCACCCCTTGAAGAAGAAGTGCCTCTTGTGCAGATTGCCGCTCGGAGTGCTGAAATACTTTGAGCTCCATTGTCGCTCTACTCAAATAGAGTCTCGCAAGCTTCACAGAGCTCTGCTTCATCTGTAATTGTTGTCAACGAATTCATTCTCAAGAAAATGGCAGCTACATGATTTGCATTCAGTTAAGTCTTTAGTTCCTAATTGATATTGAGTTAATAAAGATAACATGCTCATAGAGATCATCAGTGTACCACTAAAAGATTGTGTTCAAATACCATGTTAAATTTGGTTATCTGTGAGCAATTTTCTATCCTTTCTTTGAAAGAAAAACATCATGTCTGTACCTTGTTAACCATACCAGAATCTAGCATCCAATCAGTTGGAATTTTGCACTCCTTGTACAGCATCATATTTGCATTCCTCAACTTGATCAATCTATCAACGCCTTGCTCGAACCTTGCACCATCATGGGCATCATCACTGATATTATTTCTTATGAAATATAGTTGCCGTCGAAACAGGAACGAGAAATTGATCATGAGACACAACTCACTTATCTAGTAAGTTTGATATCTTCTTTAGTGTCACCTCACATGATAAGGAGGAATCATCCTTTAAAGAATGAACATGGGCTTCAAGTTGTTTGAGACCACGGAATTCAACAGCAGCTTCACGCAATGCATCAGCTCTCTTCTCAGGCCAATCGAAATGCTTCAGCACAGCTCTCTCATCAACCTGCTTGGAAGATCATAGAGAAGCCATTTGATAAGAAACATGTTCATCCGTGATCCTAAACTTTCTGGTTCACCAGGAAGAATCTAACTGAAAGATGGACTTAGCAATGATCACATTCATTACAAGCCTTACCAGGGTGGAGAGTTCTCCATCAAGCCAATCAACAAAAGTTAGGACATCTTCCATACTGGTGAAAGATGACCAGAGCACCTTCTGTATAAGATGTTTGATGAGCTGCCCTTTTGTTTCCACATCTGCTTTGATCTGTGCAACAAGATACAAGAGCATGAACATTATTTAATTAATGAAGAATCAAAAGTTGATGACTCTAAAACAAATAATATATAGGATCTACTGCTAATAGATGAGCTGATCGATGTTGAAGTTCTCCAACAATGCCTCTATGTGCAAAACCAAAGATAGGATTGGCAGAACCCCCATTGCTTGCCGAACCTTGCTTTGCCAGTGAGTGGTATAGTTGGACTAGAGCAGAAGCCTTGCTCATTTTGGCTCTTCCTGAAGCACTGTGAGGAGGTGGCGGTGGCGGTGGAGGTGGAGGTGGCCCATGGGAAGAACCTTTGGAAGGTGACAAAGTTGGAATAGGCATCTTAATCACTACATTTTGTTGAACTTCCTCCATTTCTGCAGAATTCTTTGAATTTTTCTGAACATGCTCTAATAGCTCTCTGAACCTAGATTTGCCATCCAATTCCACCTAAAATCAAGTCATTTGGTTTACTAATTAAATAAAAACATTCTTGCTATTGAAAAAAGTTTGTTTGTTCCCACAAAAAGAAGACAAATTAGTTCTCCATGATTTGACATGCATAAGGAGCAAAGTTGCATACCTGATCAGTCTTCTCCATCATCTTGATATTTGCTTCAGCTGCAGTGAGATCTTGCTCCAGCTTCTTGTTCTGTGACTCCAACTCAACATTCTTCACCTGCATCTTCTCTATCTCAGTCTTCAATTCGGTCACTTCCTGCTGTAACTCCCTCGCCAGTTTCTCACTCTCACCAAGTCTACTCTCCAATTCCTTGATCTTTCCATTGACTCCATCCGCAGACCCCTTGCAACTGGCATCTTCCCTCCTCCTCAAGCGAGCAAACTGCTCCACCACTTTTGGGGCACCTAAACCATTAGTGGCCGGCCTGAGCTTGTTGTTGAACTGAGGAGATCTTCTTCTAGCCAAGTTTGCGGTGCTCGCATCCAAGGAAGTAGATTTTGGCCTCGCCTTCAACCCTGGAGAGGTCCCATGATCTGTATCTGTTTTTGGAGGATCCTTCACTCTTGAGACAACTCTGGTTCTGGCTGCATGTGGAACTCGGAGCTCTTGCTTCATTGCTCTGTTTGATCAAGCACTGTCGCCTCAAAATTGTAGCTGTGAAAAACACTTTTTCCAGATTACATCTTTATTATCACCGTGCTAGATAAGGAAGGAGGAAGAAAGGTTTCATGAGCAAATGAAGGCAGTAGCCCGCCAGTTGACTCAATAATGTAGTCAACGCGTTAGGTTCTACGCCCAAACATTAATTTTAATTAAATTGATCCCCCACAGCCATTTTCTTCAGCGACATATACCAAAATTTATTTGGCATGCAATAATATTACAGAGTGTTCATCCACATGCATACTTGCTCTTCACCCACTCACAAGATAAAGAATGAATGCATGTAACCTAACCCAACAAATTCCATGCTCAGTTGTATTAAAGAGAAAAAGGAACTGGAATTAATGCATGCAATCAAATTCCTATGCCATGTTCCAGTAATCAAGCCGTAGAATCTGCATAACTGCAAGGTTTTATGGAATCTATCTGTTTCTCAAGTATTTGACATTTGAAGAACATACCTGCATACGAGAAGAACAGCAAAAACTTGCCCTGCTGCTCTCTGCTGCACAGCACAATGCATCAAGAGACTAATTATAGAAATGATCAGAGGCATTGTTGAGGCTTTTGGTTTGGAAGATATCTCTTTCGACGATTGCAACTTGCAAACCTCCTCGTCCTTCTCCCTCTCTTCATCACCCAACCACCCCACCCAAACCTGAATCCTCGGATTGGATTCCATGGCTGCACCTGCAAACTTTTGAGTTATTTGGACTAGAATTTGGATTGTCGATACTTAAAATAAAGAACATCTTAAAAGAAATGGTGGGTCACTCAGTAATTAAATTTGGCATCAACTGGTCTATGGGTTCCAGTTAATGCCATAGACCCCTTGGATTTTGTTGGCTTGAATTGGAAGATGAACCAAGAAGTAGCTTCTACTCTTAGCATTGGTTTATTTTGTGCTTGAACCAGGTGCAGTGGATGTCCAGATGCCATAAACAATTTTGCATGTGTATTTATAATTCACATCCTTAAAAATTAAGAATTTTAACCAAAAATATCTTCCAATACTAATTTGTACTTCCAATTGCAGTACCAGAGGCTACCAAATCAGCAAGACACTGCAGTACAACCAGTCATCATAAATATATCTGAATCCTAAACACTTTAATTATAGTCCATGATAGGAGGGGTTGTTCGGCGTGACCGAATATAATCTCCCCCATATCTTGCTCATTTGCACTAATGGCTAGTAGTCACCCGTGATTTACCTCCTCCGTGTTGGCCTAGGGACGGGTTGGCGGGGGCGCTGGGGGCGAGCGAATCGCCTTTAGCCACATGATAGGAGGGGTTGTGAATGATCTCACGGGTAATACAGTTTGATAATCAAGATCATATGACAGTTAAAGTCAAGATAAGGTGACACTCAAAGTTAATGTGAGGTGACAGTCAGCATGTACATATATGTTGGTGCACGCACTAATAATCAAACTCAGGTGTTTTTATGTATGACAAGCGGTTAAAGTTAGCTGTTGTGTTCTAAGTTATTTACCAAGTGTATAGGACTAAAAGATTTGATGGGACCTGACACCAGGCTGAAGTTCAGTTAGGTCTAGAGGACCTAATAACTTGCAGAAAGCCTAAATAGGTTGATATATGACAAGAAGTTTAGTTGGGACCTGACAATCGCTGAAGTCCAGATTGTGCAACTGGCAAGAAGACCTAGTGGGTCAAGAGATCACTAGTCAAGTAAATCTGCAAATAGTAAGTGGAGGTAAGCACCGGATTAGAGAGATTGGGTGAGGACGAGTCCCGGTGGGAGCATAAGCGCTGGTTCAACTTATATCCATTTTAGAAATCTAGGTTGAGCTCAAGACCAGATCCTGGTCTTAGTAAGACAGGATCTAACTCATAAATATATATAAACTGTTTGTGCATATGTTTTTCTAACTCTGTGTTATAGATATATACGCAAATATTCAAATCCTACACGCATTACCATTGACAAAACTTGATTATGAGACCGGAGTCAAAAGATATGGTCTCCAGAAGATTATTGTGTTAAACAGTGATCGGAGGCACCTCAAGTGGATGGAGTAAATTAAACCGGATCAGATCAAACCAAACTAGATCGAACCAAATTAGATCAAACTGAAGCAAATGGATAAGATCTAAATTATTTAATTAGTTTTCTCTACAGAATTATCCGTAAGATCCGAAGTTGGAAAGTTTATCCCAAATTCAATGGATCTGATAAGAACAGGTTTATCCATAAAATGAGACTAGATGTCCTAGAAATATAATAACATTTCTACACAATTCCTCGACCGTCCAACTGCTTTGACTTCGTACTACTATTGTGCTACAACGCTGCTACACCCGACTACTACAGACGGATCAACACCAGCGCATGAGCGCATTCAAGTCTCCGTTTAAGTATTGGGTAATAGTTTTAGTTTAAAGTTAATTATTGCTTAAAGAAAGTGTAGGTGTTGTTACAATTTCTTTTTTGTTTGTGTATTCAATTACGATTGATTAGTGGATTACTCATTGGAAAGGTCCAAAGGGCTTGGGTCTTGGAGTAGGAGTCGTCGATGACTCCAAACCACGTAAAAATAATCGTATTATATTTCTTTCTATTTTTCTTGGTTTATTTTCCGTTGTGTACTCTTTTTAAAAAACTGAAAAGAAAGTTTTAAAATACATGTAATTCACTCAACACTCACGTGCAATCAATCCTACATTATGTAGCCGGATAAACCACTCACCTTTGGGGTCTATTTCCCCACTCTTCAAGGGCAAAGCACTCAACATACATCCTGTCGGCCCCAGATCCGGTCGAACCTTTGGGATTTAACTCCACACTCTTCAAGGGCAAGACACCCAACATACATCTGGTCAGCCCTAGAGTTAGTCGGACCTTC
>JBBMJZ010000137.1:13563459-13580539 GCA_037833815.1 Zingiber zerumbet
TAAATTAAAATATTAATTAATATTATATATAGTAAATGAAATTATAAATAAAGATAAGTGAAAAATATAAATAAAAATAAGTAAATTGACAATGGAGGTTATAAAAAAAATTGTTATAGAGGTCTAGGATAGCGGAGAGAGATTATTTTTAAAAAGTAAGGTTTTAATTTTTGATGTGGTAATGATGCAACAGAGCATAAATTTATAAAAGGTGTATGACTGCAGATGCCTTCGCGACGAAAAAACCTCATTGGTTGAATGCAACAAGAAAGAAAGCCAGAAGAAACAAAATTAAAATTAATGCAAAATTTAATATTGTAAATTATATATTGCAAAATTAAAAATAGATAAATTAAGTGAAAATAAAAATACAATTTTCTCATTCACCAACGAGTTGTCATAAAAGCATCCAGTAAACTTTTACGGAAGTTTATGTTCTACTCCATTACTATCACATCAAAAATTAAAAAATACACTTCTTTTAAAACCTCTCTCTATTATCATAAATCTTTTCAACAACATTTTTATGGCCTATTATTAATTTACTTATTTTTATTTATACTTTTCACTCATCTTTATTTATAATTGATTTTACTATGTATAATGTTGATTGATATTTTATTTTAATATTTATAATTATATTAGTATTTTAAATTGTATACATTTATACACACATGCATCAAGAGGAAGAGCATATATATATATTTAAAAAAATATATAAACTGGTCCCAAGATTTTAGGACCAATTTATAAAAAAAAAATTATAAACTCCAACTAGATAGTAGGAATGGGACCTATAATAAAGGGTTTATAACATAAATCTCATGCTATCAAAGGCATAGTTAAGGCTCGACTACACTAGGCTCCAGCTCAATGTAGTCCAGCCAATTTTTATATTACAATCACTCCTAATAATATTATTTTATGTCAATATCAAAATATATCCTTCATGAACATCGAATGATGGAGTAATTGAACCAAGATTTAGCTTAGGACTACTGATGGAACTATTGGACTAAGATTTAGTCCAGTACAAGTGATCATCCTGACTATGCCATTACATGCTATAAATCTCATTGCAGTGCCCTAATCATATGGGTTGATATTGATGTTGAATTTAGACATTTTAATTATAATTGAATATGAATTTTTATTATAATTCATGCAGATTGATCTACCACACCAAACTTAGCTATACTATGACTTCCTTTTTCTTTTTTTTTGTCATTTTCAACCATTACAAAGAGAAATTAGACTTTCCATGAAAAATAACTTTAGTAGTTAATAAAATTGAGTAGACTTTCCATCCGCGCAGATAATTTATTTTCTTAAGTATATTATTATAAAATTAACTTATTAAGTGAAAATAATAATAATAATAATAATAATAATAATAATAAACTAGATCGGAGAAATGGTATAATAATAAAGAATTTAGAAGAGTAATAAGAAAATTATAATTTGAATTTTGAATAAAATAAATATTTAAGTTAACTTTTGAATCCGGGCATTCTAGTGCGCATTCTTCCCTAGCTATATTGCTAAGGAAGGAGCCTCTCTTCAATAGGCTCGGTACTTTAACATTCATTAACGTGTTGATTAATGACCTATTACACTAGCAACTGATGATTAATGATCGGATCGGTCGGTAATCAATTAATATTCAACCGTTTTAGGTTGACCATTAAGAGGACGGATCCTCTGTCTATAAAATTATGGATCAGAGGATAATCCACGCATTGGTTAATTTTGATGACCCCCATCTGTTTAACAAATAAGGATTATCAAAATCAAACAATCACAGTAAATAAATCATTTGTATTTTACAAACTAGAGGATCTCACCTGGACTATTAACGCGTTACACACTTAAGACAGGTAAAAAGAAATAAGATCCGAGTGATAAAATATTAATTGGTATTTCATGCACATAAATCATACAATCTTATGAGCCTATCTAATAGCTAAAGTCCTATATGATTCTCTTTAAAGATATATATCATCTCAATGTCACATAAAAAATATATAAATATATTATCCTCTTTACGTTTAAAAGATCTCTATAACTTTTTTTTTATGGACTCTATATTATTTAGTTTTTTTATACATCATTAATTATAAATTCGACCCATATTATTAATTTTGAGATAAAAAATATATTTAAAATTTTACAACTGCTCTTCAACTATAAACTTTAAATCTTGCATTGTTTGAATTTTTTCTACAATTTTTTCATTTCATAGCCCTAGATGTTTTAAATGTACACCTTTTGATATAAATCATCTCTTGACATTTTCAATACTAAACTAAACTGTCGTTGGTATATGACTCAATTCTTCACTTCTTCATCAATTTTAATAATCACTAGTTATTATGCGCGCACATATTGAATGTGTGCGTATAAATTACTAAATTAGTATTCCAAACTTATACAGTAGTACAACAAAGGGCAATACTCAAGAACCCTAAAACCCTAACAATAAATTATCATTATAAAAATTTAATTTAATTTTTTATATAAATATTAAATTGATATATACTTCATATCTTACCCAAAAGGTCGAAAAATACATTTGTCAGTTCAAAATAGTTATAAAAATTACTCTATCGTGCTCACATTCTTGCAATCTAAAATGTGATAAATCACGAAAGGAATAAAATGGAAAAAAAAAACGTTATAACACTGAGAATAATTTTAAAATTTATTAATAAAGTTTTCTGATGATTTTTTATATAAAAAAAAAATATGTACCACTATAAAAGTCCAGGGGCTAAATTTCAAAATATATATATATATATATATCGCTGGAAATGGTGGTCAGGAAAAAAATCGTGTGGGAAGGAATAAAGGCGACGAACCTGATCTCGCGTACGCACTCCGCACCGTCCTTTGCGACTCTCCTCCAGCCCTTAGAGGGGACCGTAGAAGAAGGAGAGCAAGGGGATGAATCGATGAGACGATCTATCTCCATCGCTTAGCGGGATCTCATCTCCGTTGTTGTTTGTCAAATACTGGGTGACCTCGATTGCATCTGGTGAGCATTTCGTCCCGAGTCATTATTTCTTTTGATTTCTGTATGACCACTAGGGAAATTTGTCTCTTCTTGTTAAAGCATTTAACTGCATACCTTTGTGTTTTTTCTTTCTGTTGGTGTCTGTGTGGATCTGTAATTACCTCGATTTGTGGTGCTAAATGATAGGGGTTCGTGTTCGGAGGATGTGCTTTAGGATATGTTGTCATCTAGTAGATTTCGAGCTCAAAAATTTTCCCGTTGAGCCTTGGGTTTGCAAAGTTTGGATTTTGAACTCCTTTTACTTCAAATTTCATTACTTGCATCGAAATATTTTGGCAAAAAAGAAGGTTTTATGCTCTTAATGTCATTTGCAACTGTTGTAGACAAGGATTCTTATGCGTTGTTATGTATTTCTGTTTGAAATTAGGTTTCGGTGCCTTCTGTTCGGTTCAATAATTGTTTTAAGTGTTTGAGATCAGCATGGTTACGTATTTAATTTTCACGAAGTTGAGTTATTCATGGCACAGTTTGTGGATGATTGTTGTGAACTTGTGAGGTTTTGATTTTTGGGCGACCAAAAATGTCTTTGGAGACTGCTAGAATAGTCATAGACATTAATCTGCACATGTAGGAGTAGGCTCGTAATAATAAGATTTTCATGTTATTATAGTTTTTGGTTGGGAGCTTATGCTTTAATTCACATGCCTGTGTCTTGGAACTGCATCTTCATGTGCTCTGTTGATTTTTTCCCATGTGTTTGCACAATTTTGACAATTGCATGAATTTCTCTTGTTTTTTTCTTGAAACAACCATTGTGTTGAAACCCTCCTTTTTGGGCAGGTATGCACTCTTAGGATCTTTTTCTTTATGAAGGACTGAACAACGTTCATACCAGATGGCTTCTATGGCACCCACATCGGGGCCAAATAATGCTGGTGGTAGTAGTCTTTCTGTCGATAGGTTGCCAGCTGAAATGAATGATATGCACATAAGAGATGATAAAGTAAGTGCATATATTTTATAACGAATATAACCAAATTCCTTCCTAATAGAATGACAAATACACTGTAGTTATTGATAGACACATTTCATATCTGACAGTGATTATACTTAAATTTAGGAAGTGGAAGCTACTGTAATTGATGGCAATGAGACAGAGACGGGTCATATAGTTGTGACAACTATTGGTGGCAGAAATGGCCAACCAAAACAGGTAAGCTGTAAGTATTAATGCTTTGAAATGGCGTAAATAACTTGACAATTAGGTCAATTTCTAGTGGTTTTTCTACATGTGTTGGTTTGCACTTAATTTATCAGTTGCCAATACTTAAATGCCTGGCAGACTATAAGTTACATGGCTGAGCGTGTAATAGGGGAGGGATCATTTGGAGTTGTATTCCAGGTAACTTCAGCAGACCCATTTAATAGTATGGTAGAACATAGTCCCTGAGAGTTGAATTTGTGTTTGATGCTTATCCTTCAGCATAGAGATTTTTTTTTTCCTCTCCAGCTTTTGTATAATCTTTTTCTTGTGACTTTCCTGCTAGGCTAAATCTCTTGAGACAGGGGAGACAGTAGCTATAAAAAAGGTTCTCCAAGACAAGAGGTATAAGAACCGTGAATTGCAAATTTTGCGGCTTCTTGACCATCCAAATGTTGTGTGCTTGAAGCACTGTTTCTTTTCAAGAACTGGAAAAAAAGAACTATATCTTAACTTAGTTCTTGAGTATGTGCCTGAGACTGTTCTTCGAGTAATTAAACACTACAACAAGATGAATCAGCGCATGCCGTTGATATATGTGAAGCTTTATATGTATCAGGTAAACCCTAAACTTATATTGAGTTGTGAGAGTTCATTTCAAGTTTGTGATGGTTTGACAATTAGCTTTCTGCTTATTGTGACAAGTATGTTGCATGCTGGATAACTACCAAATTGGCACACCTAATTATTTGTTACTAATGAAAGAACAAATATAATCATTTCAAAAAGCATAAATGCTGATTTTCTTTTGTATCCATAGATTTGTAGAGCATTGGCCTATATACATGGTGGCATTGGAGTTTGCCACAGAGACATCAAACCACAAAATCTTTTGGTATGTTGTTCAACTTTTCATTTGGAAAATAGGTTTTTCTTTTTTCATCATGATGTTGTTACTTCATACTTGTGTCAGTGTATAAGTAATAAACATAAGAGCTGTGTTTTTTGTCCATTCACTGGTCAAACAATTAATGTCAGATGTACGCGCTCAAAATGCTTTTACTTTTTCAACTGTAGTAGATTTCTTTGAAGTCTATATCTATTTGTGTCACTCGTTATTGATGAATGTTATTCACAGTTGCATGCCTGTTTGACATGCAATTTTCTACATGCACCTACATCGCTTTTGATCTATGGACATGCACTAAATCGTATATGTATGTACAGGTTTTTAAGTTGAAAAATCTAACTTGTATTAGATACTTTCATGGTAAAACTACTTACATTACATTCTGTAACAGGTCAACCCGCACACACATCAGTTGAAAATATGCGACTTTGGAAGTGCGAAAGTCTTGGTATGTCTTCATCTCTTAATTGTGTGCTATAGATGCTAACCTGCGTTGGCTTTGCCTAACTTTAGATTTTTTTTTTGTGCTAAACAGGTTAAAGGGGAACCAAATATATCCTATATATGTTCTAGATATTACCGAGCCCCTGAGCTCATTTTTGGTGCGACAGAGTATACAACAGCTATTGACATATGGTCAGCTGGTTGTGTTCTTGCTGAACTCCTCCTTGGAAAGGTTAACCTCTTGCCCTATAATTTTCTTTTAACAGAACCCATTCATGCTAATAATTTATTTTTGGAGTCATCAACAGCCACTTTTTCCTGGAGATAGTGCAGTTAATCAGCTTGTAGAAATTATCAAGGTACCTCTTTCTTTTCTCCTAAACCTAAATTATCGCCATTTCTAGTATCATTTATTTTAATCCTATCGTTTCACTCGGTCCAGATTTTGGGTACTCCAACAAGAGAAGAAATTAAATGCATGAATCCCAATTACACGAAGTTCAAATTTTCCCAGATCAAAGCTCATCCATGGCACAAGGTATATCTTGCTAATATTTAGTCTTGTTGTTTCCACATTCTGCATATTTTATTTTTCTTTAGCTGTTGTACATGCAATTTCAGCAATATTTTTCGATATACAGATTTTCCATAAAAGAATGCCTCCTGAAGCTGTAGATCTTGTCTCCCGACTTCTTCAGTATTCGCCTAAGTTGAGGAGTACCGCTGTGAGTATATTCTAGAAATTTATCGATTTGAGCAGAGGACCCTATTTGCAAATCCATGTATTTAATTGCTACTCATGCAGTTGGAAGCATTGATCCACCCATTCTTTCATGAACTTCGAGATCCAAATGCTCGTTTACCAAATAGCGGTCGGTATCTACCTCCTCTCTTTGACTTCAAGCCGCACGGTGAGTCTGCATGCGTGGAAGATTATTCTTACACTACTTGTTCATCTTGTTCTCTCAAAAAACATAATGTTTTGTGGATCTTTGATGATAAACAGAGTTAAAGGGTGTTCCAGTGGAAATCATAGCCAAGTTGATTCCAGAGCATGCAAGGAAGCAATGCACCTTCTTGGGACTGTGATGTACACTATTAAGTGCATTGCCTGTGTAACCCAGGTGCGGAATCGTATGCCCGTTGATGTTATTGTCGTCATCGTCTTAATCATCCCTCATAGCATTTCTCCTGATGAAACCGCATACTGTTTTCCTGAGACACGATTTATGCAGATCGAATGTTTGGGCATTATCTGCTGTATGCAGTGAAACTTCATAGCAAACTGCAAAACTTCTTTGTTTCTTTACCAGTGGATGAATGCTATTGAGGGCCGGTTCCCTTAACACAAGTCAATGTTGAAGGTATGCGATGGCTGATCGATAGGATTCTTGTTGGCATGGTCACTCGTTCTCCTCTATCCTAGTGGATCAACATCGACCGAGTGGTAAAAAAAAACCAATAAAGGCATAGCCTGCCCGTCCCAGGACCAACAATCAAGGTGATCGAGAAAGTAAGTGGATGAAAGGGTGAGTTATATAGGATACAGGAATTTATGCTCCGTCAGTCCCAAGATTTGGTCAGTCCCAAGATTTGACCCTTCGATTTCAAATGGCAAACCTTACCACCTCAATTATGTCCAGGATCAACTCGCCCAAAATTCATTTGAGCTTCCGGATGTCACCAGATCTCCACTGTACTTGCCGATCGATGCAAACCAGGTGCCTCGTTTGAGCACCATTATCCGCTCGATGTTGCCCCAATTGCCTGATCTCTTCCACCACTCAAATTGTGGACAAAACATATTCAATTCTAAACTTGAAAATATAAATGATTATACTCAAGTTTGATTCAAAATGAAATTCAAACTCGAGTTCAGCTAGAGTTGGTCGAATTTTGATTTTCACATAATTGAACTTTAGATTAAAATGACTTAAATTCGAGCTACTTTGGTTTAGATTTTTAGAATTTTAATTGGAGCATATTTATACTAAAATTATGAAAATAAATAAATAAATAGAATTCAGTTAAGTTTAACTCGAATAAAATATTATGACTTGGAATTAGATTTGAAAAAAATATTTTGATTTAAATTAGAAAATTTTAAATGCAAATTATTATTATTTTTATTTTTCGGTCAGCTCGAAAAACTCGCTCGATTCATGTGCACCTCTAGTGCAAACACAACATAAAAAGATTCAAACACAAGTTTACAAGCTATATAATATTGATGATAAATGAGGTTAAGTAAATTAAGGAAAAATAAACTCGGAGGGTTTGTAGGTTGTCTGCCGGCCAGGCCCAAATGTAACCCTCACGTTACGTTGGCCGTTGGCGTGACCACCTCAACTTCGGGCATCGGTCGAGGCACCGCCACCCGAGAGGCATCTCCGGAGAGCACCAGCCGTGCTTCCAATGGAGCAATCCCGAGTATCGAGTCCCAGCACCACCAACATCGTTCTATAGCTGAATCGAGGAAGAAGAAGAAGAAGAGCATAGACATCGATGAACGGTCGTCCTTGTCCGCTGTAGAGGAGATCCCCTCCGATCTCAATCCCCGGCGCCCATTGGACTCGATCCGGCAACCAAGCAGATAACAACCAACCTCTCACTCCTATTCCTAACAATTCTCTTTCGCCAACTTATTTGATATTGGAGGAGAAGCTGCCTCGGCTCCTAGTTTTCGCTGTGCAAATATTGGCCACAGAGCAACTGGGAGATTTGCCCATGTGTGGAACTCTTCTAGTATCCAAAGTCTCTTTTCAGAGCGTGGATTCTTTTCAGAGCGTGGATCTTCTATTAATTCCTCTTCTTGTCCTCCAATGCAAAATGAGCATTCCTTTGGTTAGTTGACTGTGAAAGTTTTGATCTTTGTTTGTCATACTAATGGATTGATGCTTCTGTTGCTCGGTTGCTTTCAGCATGCTGCACCATTGCTTGTTGACTTTCATATTACCTTATTCTTTATATAACTTTGCTAGTGAGGTTATGAAAATGGGAGGAAGAAATTATAGAGTATGGTGGCCTCAACAGCTCTTGACCTCCACGTCCAGTTCTGGCCTGTTTCTCGCTGGTTGGTTTATGGATTCTGTTGATTCTATTGACATTGTCATAGCAGCTGCAGTTTCTTCAGCTAAAATTGTAACCCGTCCTTTTCAGACTAATCTTGAGGTCAGCAAATTGCCAGAATGTTACTAATGCACCTTGAGTGTTTGAGCAAATTTCATTAAAGAACATGCTCCTATATGTTTTTTCTGATATTAATTTTTTCTATATTTGAAATGAATTGAGATGCTAAGAAGTTTCTCTAACATTCTCAAGAAAATTTTGTCTACGAACAATGTGCTTTCATAATATAGATAGATATCATTCATACCGAGAAGCTTCTCCAACATTCTCAGCAAATTGTGTTTGGGAACAATATGCTTTCTTAGTATGATGATATAAGATTGCTTCAGTTGAACTTAGCATCCCGGATGCAGCAATGATATTAGTGACTGCAAAAGATCTGGATGAAAAGTTGTTTTAACTTTCAATATTTGAATCTTTGTAATGCAAAGTATTAGAGCTCTTGAGGAACTTAATGATTAGTATCTAGTGTACTTATATCTCTTTTTGCTCCAAGGCCCCCTTTTGTATGTCTTTGTCTTTTTTATATTTAAAGGAGAAACACTACAAGGTTTTTTAGGTGAAGGAATAGTTGTTTAATACTTTCCCAAATTTGCAAGTATTTTATTCTTGAAAGTCTTTACATGATATACCACCCATGTTATTTTGTTAGCTTTGCATTTATTACTACAATAATTGATTGACCTAGAATAAGGAACCTGGTTGCTAGTTCCGTGCAACTTATCCTAGATGTCTCATCCTTAATTTTTGTTGGAGTTTCTTATACCAATAGCTTTTGGTCACCCTTGTTAAATTTTGGAGTTTTAGGTTTTAGTCTAATACTAAATATGGATAAACTTATCCTTCATATACAACAACAGGCAGAAGTCCCAGCTATTATGATTATGCTTACTAACTAATTTGATGAGTTTTATTTTGAAGGCGGATTGTCATCTACGACTAAGTCACCTATATTGCATAAAAAATCTACTATTATATTATTGCTGAGAAGATATAATATTACTACACTTGATTAGAAAGTATGCTGGTAGTTTATGGTTAATTTTTCTTATGATTAAGATAGTTGCTACTTGCTACTTTGCTAGAATTATACAATTTACAATTTGTATCATGTGATACGATACGGTTCACATATAAAACAATACAATTCTTACATGTGGATAAGAAAGTGAAAATAACCACGATGCAATTCAATACAATTTGATTCAACAGAAATATTATTTTATATGATTCTATAAACAAGAAATTCAAGCTAACCAATTAAAAATAATTAAATTAAACTCAATATATACTAGAAATTAGATTGAATTTATTATAAAAGAAGGCCATAAGAAATTAAATCGAACTTAATATACTAGAAATTAGATTGAATTTAAAATAGAAATATAGTGGTAAACAAAATAGACATAATTGATGTTAGCCAATGTGAACTTGATGCCTATGAATGATTCAGAAGAAGTAAATCTTATCAGCTTTAAATTTCATTAAGAGCTGAAGATTTGGTCCCTGATTGGAATAAGATGTTTTAGTGTTGTACCAACAGCAATAACACATGGTGCTGAAGACATGGACACAATAGGAGGAAGGAATTGGAGCAAAGTTAGAAGATAAAGAAGAAGAAGGTTAGAGGAGAAAAAGAACAGAAAACCCTATTGGCTTACCTCATTGCCCAGTCTTCTTGTGGAAGCTCATGGAGTCTCGAGCAACTTGCGAAAGCCTTGAGTAGATTGTTTGTCCTATTGTCATCTTAAAAACTCAGAAAAGATTTGTTGTTGTCTTTCTTTGAGGTTGCAGAAGCTTTGTAGTCATCTTAAATAGATTGTGGAAGATTTGTTGTCGTCTCAGATGGATCATGGAAGCTTCCCCATCATCTCGAATAGGTAAGGGAAACTTCATAGTCAATTTAGTCATGTTCCAAAGCTTCATTGCCACTTGAAAAATTGCAGTTGTGGAACTTTGTCCTTGCAGTTAGTGCCACACAATTTTTCAAGTTTCCATTGAGTTTCACCCTCTCAGATAAGTTTTGCATGTTAGATGATGGGCGGAACAAGATGTTTTGCCTGGGCCAACTAGCATGGAACAATATTTTTGCCCCTCGTTAAAAATCATTGCCAACTTATTCCATTTGTTCTATTATGCTATCAAAGGAAATATTATATTATCTTGACATATTTTTAGATATCAAAATATTTTTTAATTAATTACCAATATTTTTTAACATATTTTATGATCCTTTTTGTGAACTTTTCAATTTACGATTTGATATTTGATCAAAACAATTAACTTCAATTTGACAACCTATTGTTTGAATGCAAAAATATTTTGAAAAGTTTCTTTTTAGAATTTAATGTTTTTTTTGTTTGTTTAGGAAATCTTGGTGTCTGCCAATCAAAAGATGCCATTAAGACTGGAGTCTTTCACGTTCTCTCTTCTGGGATATTGCTTAACTGATTGCTCTGGTGGTAAATTAAGACCACTATGTAGTCAGAATGGTGGACTTCCTTTCAGGAAACAGTTCAATGATGAATGCTATAGAGAACCGAAAGCTTGTCAGAATAATGGAAAATGGCACTGTGAGTGCATGAATTTCGTTGAACCTTATTTCCTGTCTTCATTGGGATGCAATAACTGGATTTTTATGCTGCTATGTAAACCCCAAAGAACCCTGTATAAGAGGAATCAACAGATTCCATATCTACATCATGTCCATCACAATGGTGATATAGTGACCCCTGTTGATTTCCATGTATGTAAGTCTTGAAAAACTCCTGTTGTTGTTGGTTCATCTGTGCTTAATTGACCATCTTCTATCTCCCAAAATTTTATCTTTTTGTGTTAGTCTCAGATAATAATATATGAAGTCCCAACCTTTGGTGTAAGTCATGTCTCTTTGAGTTCTTGGCATTCTCCTGAGAATATTGATTTGCTGTCAAAGAAGCCAAAATGGGTGAAGGAAATATACAAGAAGCCTGTAGTCAATAATTTGGTATGATCTTGTGAATTACTTTCCCTTTACAATTTTTATTTTATTTTTTCGTTTATTTCCTTCTCAGTTTATTTTTTCAAATCATCAATTTATTTATTCCAGGAGACAGTTCTTTTGGCACTCAATTGTTCAAATACTGCCAAAACATTCTTGGAGCAAGTGGAAAACACTCTTAGTCCGATGACCAGCATCTTCTTTGTGTCAAAGTACTAACCTTTACATTTTTTTTTCACAAACCCCAACCTGTATTCTTACTTTCCTGTATCATTCTTACTTTGCTGCTGCTTATTTAGAATGCTGAGAGTGGCATCCATCATATGGCACATGGTGGCTGCAATTGTAGCTTCTATCTCCACAATTATATACATATTCCTTCAATTCTTTCATAAACCCTTGAGTCATGGTTCCATCTGGTTTATATTATCAAAGATATTCACACATACATCCAAGAATGTGCACATTCGTAGTTGTCAGTTTCTGTACTGGCCAGTTACTCTTCAAGCTCCCGGTACCAGGTAATCAAATATGCTTAAGCTCACCTTTGTTTTATATTTTTTTCAAGGTTTTTCTTATCTTATGATAATATCTTTTCAGCATTTCCCACTCAAGTGTTGAATATTCTCACAAAGCTGCATTAAGGAAGCACTTCATTTGGTCTAATGTTTTGATGGATGTTACCTTGGGGATTGTTCTTGGAATCCTATTGTTGGCTAATGTTGAAACTATCTGTTCATGGATTTCGGTTATTGTTCATCAAATAACTAATGACCTGTTGCGCTCAGGTTCTGTATGGTTAATGGGTGTCCCAGCTGGTTTTAAGCTGAATAATGAGCTAGCGGAGTTTATCGGCATAATTTCTCTCAATACAATTCAAATTTTCTCTACCCTATGGTCCTTTATTGGCGTTTTTTTGCAGTATTATACTTTGGTTCTTGCACTGTTGGGGATAGTCTTTGGCCTGACTATTCCAGTGGCCTTGTGCATTGACATGCTTAAATTGGCAACATTTCATATTTGTATTCTGCACCACATGATTTCTTTTCTCTATTCACAGCAGATTCAGGCTTTAGCTTCTTTATGGCGTCTATTCCGGTAATTTTTTTCAGAATTTGAAAATGCTTTCTAATATTCTGAATTTATAGTCTTACCTTCTAAAGTTTGTCCTTTGAAACAATTATAGAAATGTTTTGGATTATAAGAGAACATGTGTTTCCTGAAATTGACATGCTTGTGATGTGCTGGTGGTACCAATTCAGTGGCCACTAGTAGGAAGGATTATAGTCGTTGGGAGTAGTGATGGCTTAGTTAGCCCATGGCAATGAAATGGATGGGGGAAAAGGAAGAAGTTCTCTCGTTGGTGGTCACGAATGTCTGATGGATTTGGTAGTGGCAAAACCTTTGTGGTGCTAGTGCCGATCTGCAAGGTGGCAATGAGGAGATCTCTACAAATCTTCTGCAGAGGAATAGGTCTTCCCATATTTGTGTTGTTTTGCTGCAGGTAGGGCTAACGGTGACAGTATGGGGCCTTTGTAGGGTGGCCTAAAGCTTCAAGTCAGATTTCTCGTATGCAAAGAAAGAGAAAGAAAGAAAGGAAAGAGGATAGCATGTGTGACCCTGTAATTGAGTCTTCACATTTATCCCTCCAAATGGCAGTCTTTTCTTCTTGAGTCTTATACTGGGTGCTTCCTGTTCAAAGAGCAAGGATTATTAAGATGGATGCTTTAGTTTGGTCGGTTTCACAATTTTATTCATCTTAACAATGTTTTGTCCTTGCTCCTTGCAGTAGCACCTCCCTTGGCCTTTTAAGTGTAAATTGAGTCAATGCATCATGTGACAACAGCATCCAAAATCATCTACGCATTGCAATGCCTCCACCAGATCCTTAACAAACTAAACCATGTACAACAAAGGCAGTGCCCTCCTTGTTAGCACTTCCCATTACAAACTTTCTTCGATCTAGCCACATGGAATCAACTCCACCATGTTGCCCCAAACTTCTGCAACATCTACCAGCAGCCATTGATGTTAGCTATGACACACCCTCCAATGAAACTTAGCTCGATTATATATGCCAGTAATCTCTTCCTCTTGGATGTATGCCATTTCTTAACTCAATGGATACATACATGTCTAAAGTTAGCTAAGTTTTCTACTTTTTGATATATTTAACTAATCAGCTCTATCTGTTGAAAATTTCTAGTTTCGTGTATAGATTTACAATGTAGACCCACATTTTTGTTCAGTTTTCATAGTGGTTATTTCTGTCCCTATAATTTGATTTATAATTTTATTGTGAACTGTTCATTTTTCTATACTGACAGTGGACAGAAGCGCAATCCGCTTCGACAACGCTTGGATAGTTATGACTACACAGTTGAGCAACATGTTGTTGGTTCTCTTTTGTTTACACCGCTTCTGTTGCTTATTCCAACCACTTCTGTCTTCTACATTTTCCTCACCAGTTTGATAACAGCCATTATTTTCCTGTCCATTATATTTGAGATTATTATATCATTGCTTCACGCTACTCCCTATGCCGAGATGTGGATTTGGATCATGAGTCGAAGGAAGTTTCCCTCTGGAATATGGTTTGAAGTCTTAGATTTTGGTAATGGAATTACTGATGAATTTTATTCACCACCTTGTTTCGATGGAAGGCAGGGTGATAGCTTTTGTGGTGGGGAATCGGGCTTTTTGGTTTCACTTCTTTGCTGTAATTATGCTACAATAGGTAACACAAACCAAAAATTTCAGCTGTCATTTGTTTGTATTCTGTGGCAAAATATGGATGATCACTAATCTGCCTGTAGTTTTACATTTTCAGGTGTCTATTTTGTGTCAAGTATGCAACAATCTAACAACACAAGAAACTGATGAGCACAAATTGATCGTGTCTAATTATCACAACAAATTTTAGACCTGCTTCATGCATTTATTTTTCCATACAATTTCTTTCCTTTATTGTATATCTGCAGGGGAACAACTTTTAAGTATTTCATATGAAATTGTGTCTGTGTCAAGCATTAAACAATTTTCTTTCTGTTATTGCTAAAATTTAAATTACTAGTGTCCCATAAAAAACTTGGGAGTAAATGTGGGAGGACTATAATTAACCTATTACTGGAAATGTTTTGTCCAGATACTGCCACTTGTTAGTTGGTCATAGTAGGAAGTGAACTGAGCCACATTAAACTAGTTGTGTACCATCCTTAGAAATAGAACTGTGAATGATTTTCATTCAAGCTTGCGAGTACTTGTTCTCATTGCAAATAATGATGGAATGCAGTTGGTATGATATAAAGTTCCTACTTGAATATGATCAGTATTACTCCCATCTTTATGGGGTTGACTATTAAGTCCTAATTTTGATGCAAATATGTTTCAGGACAAGTTATTCTACCTTGCTACATAGGTGTATTCAATGGGGTTACTCCATCCTTTTTTACATCGCTGGCACATGGACTTCTCAGCGGTCAAAGGTGACGTGCTTCCTAATAGTCTCGAACAAATTGTTGCACTGGACTGAAAGAGTTTGGATGTTCCTGCAGATTCCCATCGACATTAGGTACTCGTTTGCCTTCTACAATGCCCTGGATGCAAATTACCTGCAAGGAATATTGGACGCTATGCTACACTGCAGTCCTTTCATGTAGATTGTGATATTTCAACCTCAAAAAATCAGCGACATAACGAATCTTGCTACAACCAAAACGTGTCGGGTTCTGCCATCGATCGAATATTTATTTATTCTTTTAGACTAGTCTTTGATATTTCCTTTGTTGTTTTTTTACACTGAACTGCTTGCCAATGTCTTTGCTCTTGACAATGTGTTTCCTTTGTAGCTGAATTTTAACATCAGAGTTTGATATCATTAGCATGTGGTTGTCTTGGTTACGATATGCTAATTGTGTTATTCGATATGTTATTCGATGTGATATGGTGTTGAAATGAACCCATGTATAATGTCTCTTCGTTTACATTTAGATATGTCAAAATGTTGTAAGTTAATCAAACTCTTGTGATCTGTGTAATGCACATCCTTTTGTCTCTAGATATCTGTAGTTTTCTAAATGTTACAGATAAGAATATTGTAGCAAAAGCCGAGGTGTCTGGACAGAGTATATTCTCAGGTTATGTGGAGGTAACTCAATATAGTCGATTCTCAAGTGGCTAGGGGTGATAGGAGTACATATAAGAATATGAGTATACGTTATGTTGTACGTCCTGATAGACTGACTAGAGAGGGTGAATAGCATGCAATTAAAGTTAGCACTTCTCTTGTTTCTTAACTTAGCAAGGACAAACACACATTAATTAATCAAAAATAATAACATAAAAAAAAAGATATTTTACTTGATTTACAATCGGGGAGGTTGTTAATTCAAGGTAGTTGAACGGGTACTATCAAGCTCCTTTTTTATCGATGGCGGAGTAGTCCCTTACAACGTTTAAGAACAAACGGAACGAAACACACGAATTTGGAAATGAAAGTACAGTGTGTTGTTTTAAACTTCTAGGATCAGGGCTATATTTATAGTCCGCTGGTTGTAACTAGTCGTTTGCTAACGTGGTAGCTCTCATATGCCTAGACCATGTCCGGGCGCATGGACGTTGCCGTCTCAATCCATTCTGTAACGGCTCTTCGTCGACAGTTTATTGGTGTCGAGCGCTTGGACCTGTTCTGGGCGCCTGGAGTCTTGCTGACGTGGACTCCAATCTTATCTTTGCTGCAATGGGTCGTTGACGTGGTCAGGACATCCTAAGCGCCTAGACCTGGTATGAGCGTCTGGACACAATCAACTCAAGTTGACTTATTCGGTCGGTTGGGTGATCTTCCGACCGTCTAGAGTTGAGCTTACCTAGACCCAGCTCTGGTCTTCTCCACGAGCTGTCTTCTCGTCCTTTGGAAACACTGCGCACGTGCTTCTCGTTCTCCGGTGTATTCTTCTGTAGCTCCTTGTCCCTCGGATGCATTGAGTTTGTTGACTCGCTTCCTGTGTCATCCTTCTCGCTCGCTGCGTCTTACTCTCGACTTCTTGTGTCCCTAAATCCTTGTATACTTAGACGCAAGGCATCAAACCGCAGATTCTAACTTAACTCAGTTGATCACATCAAAACTTACTCGGAGTACTTACAATATCCTCTTTTTGATGTGCACTAGCCCAAGTTAAGTTAGAGTTTAAAACAAGTACAAAAACAATTTAAACAAATAAATATACAATTACAGGTGATAAATTTGTAATAAATTGAAGAAAAAAATATTAAATTTTATACCTTCCCCTTAACTTAATTCTTAATTTTTTCCCCCTTGATCACATACAAATATCTTAAGAAAAATATGAAAAAACATTTAGAGAAATAGTGAAAACATTTCTATAAGTTTTAAACAAAGCATAC
>JBBMJZ010000137.1:13588473-13612350 GCA_037833815.1 Zingiber zerumbet
GAGTGAAATATCGTACTTTGGCTCCTTTTTTTTTTTTTAAAAAAAAAGTTTTCTAATTAAAATATTTCACCACTTTCTTGAAAAGATATTTAAAAAAAAATTCCCCTTCTGATTTATCAAGCGATGTGGTATTATGGATTGTGGTGCACATTGAAATGTTACTTCTCACACGGATCCTTTGATCCATAATTTATAAATTAGAGGATGGTTTATTTTATGGATTAATCTATTTCAATGAATTTCATCATTTAAATATATGAGGTCCATCATAATTTACCAATGTATAAAATGGACCATTCTTTGAAAATTGCCTCCGGCCATAGTATAACAATAAGACGTTTAATTAATTTCTCAAATATTTACTTTCTGAATATTAATTATCGGGCACTGCAAAACATTTTCTTTCAAATGAAATAAAAAAATCTGATACGTTGAGTGATGAATATGTAAAATCAGATCGTCCATCCTAAAATTAATAAGATGGAAAGCTCAAATACATGCATTATATTAAAAAAAAAAAACCTTTGGGATTTAATAAAATCTTAAATGGATGTCAAATCATCACAAACCAGTGAATGAATGCCCTTTTCTTTTTCTTGTATTATTTTGCTTTCTTTTTGTTTTTTAAACATGTTTATCTATGATATTTTTTTTAGTTACTGAAGATTTTTTTAAAAAATAAATAAATCTACAGAAATGAGATTACTATACCTCCCAAAAACAGAAGGGTGCGTGCAGTTCCCATAAGACAATCTGTTTAGTTTAACTTTAGAATACTTATTTTGAAAATATAAAAATAAAAATAAAAATTATTCAATCTCGGAATCACATCATCACATTTGACATGCTTCATTATCTGTAAGAATTACTCATTATTTGAACCAGATTAAATAGCATAACCTTAGCAAGATAATCAAAATTCTAAACAATAATCTTGGCCCAAATATGCCCAAAAAGTTGTAGAAAGAAAAAAAAAAAGGCAAGTTTGCTAATTCAAGGATTTATTTTCCATAAACAGATACAAATTTCTCATTAATTTAAGCTCCATTTCAGAGAACTATTTTAGTCCAGGAACCACTAACAACCTCCCATACAAGACATTTTCCAACAAAGGAAAATTAAATCTTCAGAAAGCAATAAGCTTCAGCTACTACAAGCGTACAGGATGAAAATGACCGGATTCGTTTCCAAGGGATTCAAAGGAAGCGTCTTAGGAAATTCTTCATTTGATCAATATGAGGCGACCTAGTGGGGATTATATGACCCATCTCATGTTCGATGATCATGGAGCACTCTTCGTCGAACATACCAGCTAGTTCCCTGCTTGCTTGATTTGCAATCTGCCTATCTTGTCCTTGGCTACTGCCAAAACAATGAAGTGAAGGACACCTTATCGACTCCTTGGACCCCCATGGAATTGGCAGAAAACCTGAGCATAGGATCGCAAATTGGAAGTCCATAACATGGCTGCTTCGCTGTTGCTGCTGGCAAAACAAGGCAACCATCGCTGCCCCCTGAGAGAAACCGAGGACCCCGTCAAATGGTCCCATATGAGAGATTATATTCTTGAGGTGTTGGTAGGATACTTCAAAGCCAAATGTTTGTTGTTGATATTGCAAGGGATCGAAAGGAGCATCTATCATCCTCCAACATTGTTCATCCGAGAGGTTCAAATGTTCACTTGTAAGCCATGCATATCGCCTGTTCATTTCCGGTGGCGGAGACTGTTGCACATAACTGCTGTCACTTGAACGTGGCTTGTATATGAATGGTAGTTCATGAGGAGCATCGACAAATACAAATTCCACCATGTTCTTCAATTTCTTAGCAAGTGATGAAGTTCTTCCTTTAAAATTTGAAGCATTTTGTCTAAACCCATGTAAGCATAGAATCCTTAGCTTTCGGTCCCCACTGTTACCTGAATAACAGAAGAAAAAAATGCCACATAATTAAAGGAAATATAGTTAGGAGAGTTACATTGACCAGGATAAACAGCAATTAAGGACACTCTAACGCACATAACATCAAGATAAGGGTATAAAATGAAGAAAAGATATAGAACATTTCCTCCTTTTTTATCTTAAGGACCTAAATAAGATTCCATTTAACTCTAGAGTTCTTTCAAGAAAAAAATGAAACACATCTTCTTCCCTTTTTTTCATCACCTACAGGAAGATTGTTTGATTTTAACATGAATACAGACCTTACCATGAGTCCTAGGGAACTGGGCTGGCGTGATATCAGGAAAGCTGGAATTCGAAATACCCATTTCCTCCAAGGAATCAGGTGAAATATCTTCATGCTCATCCTCCTGTAACATCATTGGATTGCTTCCCTTGCCATTTTTCCGGCATAACTCACAAACATAAACTCTGCTGGAAATGGCCTGGACACAAGTCCATTGCAGCAGTAAGCATATCATAGATTCATGCAATAATGAATGGACAATGTCAAGTTATGCATTCATCAATGCATTTTTTAAAATCAAATATATCTAGACACAATAACTGAAGAAACGGGTCAGGTCTAAAACTGCTTTTTACATGTAAGTACAAATTTCTGTTTAAATGCAAACAACAATAATAACAAAGTTTAGCAAGAAAAATATGGTCATGAAATTGGAAAGAACATTACACTAACCTGACAGTCATAGCAGACTAAAACCAGCATTCTACAGTAATGGCACCGGCAACGAGAGGAATAATCATCAAAGGAAATACCACAAAGCAGGCAACTGCCAATAACATCTGTGTCCTTGCTTCCAACTGACACACTGTTCATGGAACAAAAAAGTGGAAGTTGATACACAGTTCAATACAAAGTACAAACCACGGCAAATATTACACAATGCTAACCATGAAGGCTTGATAGCTATGTTGGAACATCAGTAACTCACCGGTGATCAAAAACAAAATTCTTCCCTCTAAAGTAACCGCCAGTTGGAAATTGTTCCAAGTATCTCTGAATTCCGCCAAACAACTTTCACAGAATAACAAGAAGATGAGCAAAATAAAAAAGATACAAAGTTGTATTTCTAACAATTAACTTGAACAATCAAGTTACCAGAAACTAATGCGATGACATCATGAAGTATACATGATTACATGTTCACCTCATGAATTATTCTACTTTTGCAGTGTGGTTATCTTAAACCTGGAAATAGCTATGCAGTCATGGTCGTGTTAGCTTTCATCTTGAAAAATCTTCCAAGCAATGCGGAGTTCAGAAATACTATAAAATATGGTTAAGGCACTAAACCTCTGTAGGATAATAAACAGCTTGCACAAGGATGTAAAGTTTTCCAATGGAAACTTCTGTTGGAATGACTAAGCAGTAAATATAATAATGTGGTCATTGCTAACAAAGTTCTGATAGTAATTTCCAAGGAAGAAAGCAAAAGGCCTTATCAACAGTAATAAAAATGGTAGTGAACCTTCCCAAGAAGAGCTTACCTGAAAAACATTCTCAAAACCTGCACCTTTTGATCTAATATAAGCTGAAGCAGTTTCACATCTAATACCGCCAGTGCAGTACCTGCATCGTTGCCATAAAAAAAATGCAGAAATCATTAATTCCTTGGGGGCACTAAGTTGGAGCACACAAATATATATGTTTTGCATGTGTCTAATGTATGCCAAACATTGTAGCAATTATTACACCATAGATAACCCACTCACCTTGACTGACTTCTTTTCCTTTAGAAACAACCATAAGCATCTCTTCTTACCTCATTTTGCACTTCTATGCTCATGGCCCATTTTTAACCCCCAATTTAACAGAGTCAAGGTGACGAGCCAAGTTTGGACTTATTTTCAGCTTAGGTCATACTCAGAGATGTCTAATGACTACGTGGGAGGCAAGTTCTACTGTCATGTTATTTTCAACATTTTTCTTTACTATCTAACTGTCATTTGCATTTATATTGTACTATGATATTTTCTATTGCACGAGTCCACTTACATTATGTCAGTGTATATCCAGACTATTTAAATAAGTTCTGCACTTATAATTTATTTTATTGTTGTGTATATGTCTACTGTGTGCTATTTTATGGCGGTCATACAGTGATCAATATTGTTAAGAGTGAAGAGCCCACCAGGACAATACTTACATCAGAATGTGTTTGCCATGCAGCTTTTCAGAGTGCTGATCAATCCAAGAAGCTAGATCACTGTATTGTCTTAATTCTGGATCAAGAGTCTCCACGTTTGTGGCCTTAAACTTCCCAATCCGTGTTTCATATAAGTTCCTTGCATCCAACAGAACAAGTTGTTTATCAGCCTTGGAATCCATATTAGTTCCTGTAATTACTGTACTCCCATCAATAAGTGAACAAAAACTAAATCATTAACTTACACAAGTTGCTCATTCAAAAGCACCCACTCACCTGCATCATGGAGAACAGAATGAAACTCTGCCGCAGAGAGGTGCCTCCCAGCATCGCAAACTTTGGGAACCTCTGCTAGAGGATCGGACCTGAATGTTACCAACTCCTGAAATTTACAGTCATAGTCATAGAATCTCGATTACCAATTTTAGAAGATTAAATTATTACATTCCCAAAATGGAGTTCTCTTTTTTTCCATTACAAAGCAAAGAAGAGGATACCTTAACCACACGAATTGAGAGTTCCGTAAACCCACATTCTCTCGTAATTGTAGAGTCCGAAGGATGTTCGCAGGACGCAAGCTTGAAGTCCGTGTCGTCAAATAAGCTCATGGATTTCAAAGCAGCAATGTGCTTCTCCAAAGACGCCATATTTCCACCAACCTAAAGTTATAAATGACAAGGTCAAAACTTCCGCAAATACCAGAACTCGAAGAACAAAAACCACGAGCAGTGCTTGTCGGAGGAATCCAAAAGGGCTCACAGTGACGTTGACACCGGAGGGAGCGATGCGAACGCGGCCAAGGAGGGCAAGAGATCGGCAGTTCGAGTCGTAGAAGCGGACGAGGAAAGCGATATCTGGGACGGGGGCATACTTGTAGTAGAGGAGAATTCCGGCTCCATTGCTGCCCTCGGATCGGTTCTCCGACACTGCCATTCCCGTCGCCCCCACTTAGAGTTAAGACGCTTTTCTGAAACCCTAACCTAGGACACTTGTAACGCACATCAGTCTTTACTCCAAATTCATAAATACGACTCAAGTATATGCACAAATATATAATTTTTTTTTCATATTTATTTTTCAATTTTATTTTCTGTAACTACATCATCGTAAAATTTACGCTCTTGGTATCTTTCCGTATTATATGTCCCTTGTATATTAGTCATTATTCCAAAGGTTAGTATCTATCTATAATTTACCTCCTTTGTGTTGGCTCTGGGATGGATTGATGGGGAACTGGGACTGAGTGTATTCGCCTTTTACAACTATATTATGCAATTCATTATCCCCTCAGGACGGTAAAGTAACTAAGGCATAGAGTATTATCATTTAGTATCGAAAGTTAGTGTGTATATCTTATCTCATGCCTTACCACTTACACTAATGGCTAGTAGTCATCCGTGATTTACCTCCTCCGTATTGATCTAGAGACTGGTTCGCGCGGGGGGGGGGCGCTAGGGCGAGCGAATCGCCTTTTTTACCATATATTATGCAATTCATTCCCAGACCGATCACCCAAGGCTAGTCAATGAGACTAACTAAGTTTATTATTTTAATGTCCTCGGGGCTATGATGTCACGGTAGGACATCTAGGTTGTCACCCAAACACTCACGGTTTGATTCCTAGTTATGGCGTATTTGTAGGAATTTTCCCTCCAAATGGGGTGCACAACTAAAGGATATTGGGCCTCTGAGTTGTTCACCACGTACACTTTCTGATTTACCCTGGTGGCTGGTGGAAAATTCCTTAGGGCTGGGTCGGCCACCTCAGGGCTAATCAATGAGGCTAACTGGATTTATCATTTTATCTCCGGGGGCTATGGTATAGTGATAGGGCATTCAGGTTATCACACAGGTACCCACGGTTCAATTCTCAACTATAGCGAATTTGAAGGAATTTTTCTTCTAAATGGGGTGCGCAATCAAAGGATGTTGGACATCTTGGTCGCTCATCACGAGCGCTTCCCAATTTATCTTAATGGCAGGTGGGAAAATTCCGTGGAGCTGGGTCGATCACTCCGAGGACTAGTCAAGGAAGCTAACTGGGTTTATCATTTTACCTTAGGGCTATGGTGCAGCAGCAGGGCATCTAGGTTATCACCTAGGCACCCGCAATTCAATCCTCAGCTATGGCGAATTTACAGTAATTTTTCCTCCAAATGGGGCACGCAACCAAAGGATGTTAGGCTTTTTGGCCGCCCACCATGAACGCTCTAAAATTTACCCTAATAGCTGGTGGAAAAATTTCATGAAATTAGATCGGTCATCCTAAAACTAATTAATGAAGCTAACTGAGTTCATCAATTTTTTTCATATTATGAAATTCACACTTCGTTGGCAATTAGAATGTCAATAAATATTTGGTTCAATAGATGGATCAATTCATAATATAAAATATTTTTATCGGACGGTAGACTTCTGTCATACAATGGACGAGTAATATTATTTTTTACTCCAATATTACGGATGAGTGATATATTATTATGGACGAGTGATACTATTTTTTACCCTAATATTATGCAATTGATAAAAGGGGCACTTAAAATTAAGAAATTTTCAAAAAGCATATATAATTTTAAAGAGGCATAAATTTCATATTAAGGGAGCTAAAAGATGTGTATTTACATTAAAGAAGGTGACCCATGTCATAGCACCTTTTCCATCCCTTATTAGCTACCTAGGATCCTCTGGACCACAATCTCTAGTCCGCTCCTAGATTAGAGATTGTTTATAGGTGGAATTTTATGTGTTGGGATCGGTTGAGCTAGGAGGGATGGCTCACTTCGTTTTCTTCGTTGACTTGATTTTGCCCAGCGGGAACTTGAAATCAATGCTAACTTTTGTATTTACTTTGTATCCACCCCTCAAGGAGGTGACTAGTCCAAGGATTCACACCATCGATCACTCTTCCACTATCAAAACCTTACAAGATTTACGATTTACCCTCTCCAAAGTAAAAGATCACAGTCACTACAATGAAGAAGAAACAAAAGATTACAAACTTGAACTTGCTTCTTCTTCGCAGAGTAGACTTAAGAAAGTAGCGAGATGGAGAGCTTGAAATTGAACACTTGAAAGATCTTGAGTACTTAGAGAGCAATGGAACAATGTATTTTCTTGGATGTCTCTTGTTGCTCTCTCTTCCAGCTTTTGGAACGTCTTGAAAACTAACCGTTTCTTACATCATCGTCCCCGTGAATTGATTGGATTTATATTCCAATCGATTCACAAGTATCCAATCGATTGTAGATTATGTCGTTTGAACTTCAATTGATTGGGATGGTGCTCTTAATCGATTGAATCTTTGAATCGATTAACGAATTGATTCAGACGCCCAATCGCAGAGTCGCAAAATCGCAGAAACTCTGTGAATCAATCGACCGATCGATTGAATATCTTCAATCGATTGACTGATCGATTCAGGAGGATTCTGTGCTTCGCACAGAAACTTCACCTATCGATCGGCAGATTGATTGGTTTACTCCAATCGATCGGCTGATCGATCCAGAAGCATTCTGTGCTTCGCACAGAAACTTATCGATTGATCGGGCGATCGATTGATTTACTTCCAATCGATCGGCTGATCGATTCAGAAACATTCTGTTTCACAACCGTGTCTCAATCTATTTCTGATAATAACAAGTGAATTAACACACATTTCTTTTAATAAAATACCTCGTGCCAGATGAACATCTGTTTCCCTGGACTTTTTTGCCTTGCATCCATCTTTCTGCCTGCAATAATTTCTCTTGCCAAGAATCCGGTCCTCGACCTTCTCAGACTTCTCTTGCCTTGCATCCGGTCTTCTGACCTGCAAGGACTCTTTCTGCCAAGAATCTGGTCATCGACCTTCTTGGACTCCTCTTGCCTTACATCTGGTCTTCCGAACTGCAAGGACTTTTCCTATAAACTCACAATGTATGTTAGATCCAACGTATTAATCTAAACTTAAATAATTATCAATACATTGAAACTTCTAGGATATGATTGCACCAACATTATAGACCCCTGGATTCATAAAATTTCATCAATAAGTGATATGACCCATGTTCTCCTCATTAACCTTCCATTTCTATATCTTACATCTCTCGTACTGAAAATCAATACCATTGAATTTCAAAAATAGTACTATGGTACTGATTTCAAAAAACAACATCATAGATTTTAGAAAATGATATTGATTTTTAAAATGTACAGTGTGATGTTGATTTCTAAAATACAACATGAGAGTGGAATTGTTCCTTAAAAATTAGCACAGATTGTTCTTTGAAATTCAATGGTAATATTGTTTTAAATGCGTCATATTCCATGACTGTTCCATATGTATTAATTTTATATTCTTGTATATATATATATATATAATAATCATATTTGGTTTCTTTTTATTTTATAAAACCAAATCGATTTTGCAGGGTGCGTGGCTGGACAAGTAACTGACGGCTGATTCAGGCAGCTATCGGGTCTTCATCGACCGTCAATCCTCAATCTGACGGTTGAGAACCTCTTCGGAGACTAAAAGTTCGTGAATATCGAGAGAGCTTCGGCCGCCTCGGTGCCTGCAGATAGCGTCTCGGATAAGGAGGTGAGAGCTTCAAGGAATGATTGGGATAGGAAGGGGAACCCTAGCTGTGGATCTCACTCCTGTGGCGAAAACCTAGAATCGCCTCCGATCTCCACCGGCGAGGCTGTATGAGTAGGACGGGAGAGGACGATCGCGGCGGCAAAGGAAGGTTCTTGAAGCATCCATGGTGCTGCTCGCTGCATCCTCTTGGTCACCGGCATCGGCTCAACCGTTCTTCGCCTGTTCTTCTGTCCTACGGGCAGCTTCGGGGCCGGCCTCCGGCCTGTGCGTTATCTCCCTTCGACAGCTGACTTTGAGGCCCCAAAGGCACCTCAGTCGCAGGTTTAAAAAAAAAAAAAATTAAAAAAGACATTTTTTTTGGAAAAAATATTTTTGATATAAAATGAAGGTTAAGAGTCTGTTGAATATTTTAGGTCTCTGAACACATTGCGGAGCTTGATATTTTGATACTTTATGATTTGATTGGTGTATCTTTCCAAAACGAAAAAAATGGGTGCCAATGCTGGAATATCTTGCCAATACCTACAGTTCTTTTTTCTCAATTCGACATGGCGCCGAAGCGACATTCATGTTTCGTCCACCACTGAAACCGAAAGAAATGTTAAAGAAACTTTTTTTATGTTGTCTTTTCTCTTGCTCCCTTTCTCTCTCTCTTTTCATGCTAATCGATGTTAAGTGCTTTTGTTGTACATGGTTTGCGGTTCAGACCATATATTTGAAAGTCTTTTAGTTTCTGAGATGTAGGATGAAGTAGAAATGTGTCTACTCATAGACTTGTTGGAATATTAGTTGATAAGTATATGAATACTCGTTTGCAATATTGGTGACATAATTTCTCAATTACTGGATCTGATGAAAATTCTGATCTATATATCAGGTTGGGTACATCCACGCCAAAATGTTTCGCCACAAACATCGACATTGACTGTGAAAATGATGTAGTTGAGGATTCAACTGCAGAAAATCCTAGGTCCTTTTCATCTGGCAGCTTAGTGTCAGTTCATCTCAAGTCAGATATTCTTGGAGCCAACCCTTTAGATTTGTCAGGCAAAGAGGCAGATGCAAATAACCTTTTTACAAAATTGCATGTGTGCTCTCTGTCTCTCTCACTCTGTGGATTTTCATGCTCGAGCATTTGCATAGAACATATTTTTAGTTTGCTGTTATCTTCTTGAATCATTGACATAAAACTATTATTGCCTCAACTCTAGGTGTTATCCAAAGTGGAACAAGATGCTCTAGCAGCTACTCCAACACACCCTACTGGTTTATATGGTAAAATCATTTTCAGTTTTCAATTAATTCATGTGCCAGAATCTGGTTTTTAATATGTAGACACCTACTCAAACCATCAGCAGATGTTTGTGACTCAAATGTTAAAATCACTTTGAAAGCTAAATCATGTAGATTTCAATCCAATAAGTCCATCTTTGAAATAAAACTCATTGTTGTAATAATATTTCGTGAAATAATATGATTCTTACTGAGAGTTAATCTTACATCATTTACTGAATATGAGTTATGACAACACATAACCCACTTCTCTGCCAATTTCTGTAGATTTGCTAGTCTCTAGATAAGTTAGTGTTTCTTACTTTGCCAGTGACATGCTTGAAATAATGTTTAACTTGTTACTGTGATGTTGTAAAAGTACAGCTCTCTATGCTATCTCCTTAGTTGGAAATCTAGTTGAACGACTTTGGAATTTTATTTGGCCTGCTGCTGTTGCAACTATCTATCCTAATTTGCTTCCTGTTGCTGTTCTGGAGTTCTTCACAAAGGTACGGGTCTGACTTTATCGCAATGTCCAAAGAAGGTTGTAACAAGTTTCAGACTATGCAGCTTACTGTCTTTGTGGGCGGGCCCATGGTTGGTACTCTTCTGGACTATTTTCCAAGAGTTCCCGTGTACCATTGTCTTAATTTTGTTCAGGTGTGTACCCTTCTTACATTCTTAACACTTGCAGTCCTCTGTTCATAGTCATGGACATAATTCAAAGTACAGCTTGAGCACCTCTGTTTGCTTACTATTATACTGTTTGTAAATAATTTTGTTATGTCAGACAGCTGCTCAGTTGTTATCAGCTGGGATGATCATTTATGCACTCAACACGGTAAAGCAAAGCTCTGCATCTTCTGTGCTTCTTCAACCTTGGTTCGTTATCCTGGTGGTTGCTGCAGCAATTGAAAGGCTTGCAGGTTTAGCATTGGGAGTTACCATGGAACGTGATTGGGTTGTTCTGGTAGTTCTTTGAATTGCTCTTATGCTTCCGCTGTTAGTTGATTATCATGAATCTGAATTTGTTTATTCTTATATTATTTTTGTTTTTTGTTGTTCTAATAGTTGGCAGGCAGAAACAGGCCAGTTGCACTCGCCCAAGCAAATTCTATACTAGGCCGTGCTGATCTTTTTTGTGAGGTAAACATCTGGCTGCTGTCTCACAAAATCAAATGTTAAGTACTCCACTGTGCTTGCAAGATATGAACTCAATTGAGCTGACTTGCCAATTTAGAAATTTAAGGTTCTTGGCCATATGAATCTACTGGTTGCCGGCCAGCTTTTACATTCTCACAACAAACAAAATTAGGTTTACCTTGACTCAGTGCTTAAGACATTTGCTAGCCTTAACTTCTTGAACAAAATGCTGGACCTTGAACTTGATTTGGAACATTGAATTAAGTCTCCTAGTTGAGAATTTCCACTACTAGTACATAGATAACTTAAGTTCAGATGTTAATAATTTACATTTGCTATTTTATGGAACATTTTGCAATGTTTGTTTGTTTGGAATGCATTATAAGTTGACATGTTAAAGAATAAACATACCTGTCGAGTGAGAAGATGGGGGTGTAGATCCTTCTGCATGTTTCTAGGGAAATGATTAACATACAATTCATGAAGAACTTCATCAGTTTGCAAAGAATTTCATTAGTTGAATCGATCCATGCATAAGGAGTGCTATTTGAATTGTCTAACATCTATGCATTATGCAAATACATGCTTAGTTAAAGTGAATTCCTCTCTATATCTTTGGTTTGTTCACTAGTGCCAAATATTTGATGCTGGTGTTAAGTGCAATTTTATGCATCTACAGCATTCATCTGTGAATTTCGTAGCTACTAATCTGCTCTAATAAAACATTAAAGGAACAATTTCAATGCTATGCTAACTTGGTAATTCTCCTGCCCATGTTTGATTTCTGATGCAACTTTAGCAGCTGAGAGTTCATTTGACAACTTCAGTTCTCTGTGATGAATATCCTCTTTTATGTTTGCAGATAGCTGGTGCTTCACTTTTTGGCATTTTGTTGTCGAAATACAATTCAGTGACATGCTTAAAACTTGCATGTGGCATGACAGTGTTTGTCCAACCTGTTCTGGTAAATCTTTGAGTACTTTTGTTCTTTTGCCACTCAATTCTGAATGACATTCTTTATTTCACATCCATCATCTGTTTTGCAGTTTGTCTTGGGCCAGCTGATCAATTCACTTTCCCATGGTGTTCTTGATCTCTCCAGATCCCCGAATATGAAACCTGTTGTCACACCTTTGTTTGATCCATCAGAAATAGGTTAGAGTATTATTAGCAGTATTTATCAACTTTGTTTTATTCTGAAGTGTTAAACATACGAATGTCTAACATTCAAGTGCTATGCAGTTGGAACAGGGTTGGCTGCTTTCAGACAAGGCTGGAAAGAATACAAGCATCAGCCTGTCCTTCCTGCAAGTTTGGCATATGTGTTGCTGTATTTCAATGTTGCTCTAGCTCCTGGTTCCATCATGACAACACTGCTTGTACATCACGGTAACAAATCAACCCAATGGATCAATCCTGCACTGCTTAGTGGAGTCCTATCTTTTTTTTTTTGGGTTCCATCTTTTTCAAATTTAATCTGGTACACACTATTTTTGTTTGGAGTATTGTGTGCAAATGTATTGTTTTTTTGAAATTACTTTAGATAGAATTATTTGGCAATCTAAGATATAAAAATAAGAACGCCAATTACTTCAATGTAGCAACAAATCCCTCTGTAATTGCTAAAAATGCTATAGTGAGTCGTACAAGAAGTCACAAAGAAATAAGCTGATTCCGCCAAATACAGTGCCTGCTTTATGGGCTGGTATCTTGCTAGTTACTAATTTTAGCTGAGAATCATTACTTTGGCACTCTTCGAGGCCTCCTCTGTTTGCTTTTGCTTGGATGAATATGATCCAATAATCAAAGAAATCCTTTTCATGGAAATTTAGGTTGTATTTGCTAGAACAGACTAGGGAGAGAAAAAGGTAGGAAAAATTGTAAGAGGGAAATCAATTGTTCAGAATTATTTTGAAGGGAAATAAATTGAAGGAAAGGAAATTAGGCCTCTTGTTCTATCCAAATTGATCCATCCCATTAAGAAGCTCAATACTCACACTCATCTCATACCTAATATCCATTTCATGTCATAATCATAGATATTTGTTCCTGACTAAATGGGTTGGGTACCAGGTACCATTAAAACTCAATCTGATTTTTATTATGGAACAAAGAAAATGAGAAATTAGATATTTTAATCATTTATATTATTAACTATAGACAATTAAATTAATTTGGGAACCCATTTCCTGAGCTTTTAACCGAAATTCATCATATATCTATTATGGGTATTTACTACTTTAACCAGACTCCTTTAATGGGTGCTTGAACCTGATTAAACGGGACAAATACTCACATGTATTTTATCCATTGTCATACCTAACCATCACCACAACCTTCTCCAACATATATACTCTCTATCCTCAAGTACAATTGGTTGCAACATATCTGATTAACAATTCTAGTTGGATTATTATTTCCTCTTTAATTCTGGTTGGATTATTATTTCCTCTTTATCTTGCTTGGTTATCCCTTCTATCATTTCTAGCAATACTTATTCTGTCTTAGAATTCTTGAGTACATATTCCTATGTTATTCTTATTCTATATGTTAGGATTATGGAATACATATTCCTATGTTATTCCTATTATATTTCATTCCCAAAAAAAAAGGCAGTCCGGTGTACGAAGCTCCCACTATGCAGAGTTCAGGGAAGGATCGATTGTATGTAGCCTTACCTGTTTTTTGCAAGATGCTATTTTCAGGATTTTAACCCATGACTTTTTGGTCACAAAACAACAATTTTACCATTGCGTTAAGGCTCCCCTTCTTATGGATAAGACAAAAAAAAGTTAAATATATATCGGGAGGTGAGTTTCATATCTTCCATTGTTGACAATCAAGGAAAGTAAGTGGAATGTTACAACAACAAGCTGTTATGTTCAGGTATTGGAGCTTGAGTATAAGAGGAAGAGTAATTTTTCTATCAAATTTGTTGTGTTTGAATAGTTCCAAGTATTCAAGCTGTGTTAATATACAGTGAATACTGCTCCTTATCCTGGTTTAAAGGTGGTTTAATCATCACCACAGAAGTATATCTGTTCTTATTATCTCGAGTAGTCCCTTAACCAGTTGACGAAAATAGCCTTCTCATCCATTATCATAACCACACTAAGGGTGTAGTACTTCTGATGATAGCTTTTCTGGTGTCACTGCATTTTTTTTTTTAGTTACTTATTGACTTGGGGGTATAGTTTTGATTTAGCAATCTGATACACCAAATTCAAGTAGTTAATTGTGCTGTAGATGAATGCATTAGACGATTGAATTCTGAACCTCAATATGGCTCCAAGGGGAGTCTGGTAAGGTGTTTACACAGTACAGTTCTATGGAGTGACAAATTTGACTTAAAACTCCAGGTGTGGATGAATACTTGTAAAGATCTTCTAGTTGGATTCAGTTTGACGGTGCTTTTATTTAGAAGATTGCCATGATGAATTGTTGTTTGCTAAAACATCTACAAACTTTCTTCAGTTGTGGGTGTCGACTAACAAGAATTGACCCTTATCATCTAGTTATATGTAGGAAAAACTAGATGTTTGCAAATAAACTATGTAAAATTTGTAATAGGGAGTCAGTGATTAAGTAATTGAATCATATTTTGTTGTTAGGACCTTGTATAACTAGAGTCATGTTGGAGTTTTTAAGGCTTCAATGAACAATCTGCCTCTGTTCATTCTCACATATCGTATATCTTTTTACAGGCATCAATCCATCAATTATTGGTGGATTCAGTGGATTGTGTTCTATCATGGGTTTTGCTGCAACATTCATGTCTGCAAGCTTGGTAAAAAGGCTTGGGATACTGAAGGTTGCAATTTTGCAGTTTCTTGGTTTGTAAGTTTCGAGATCTTTTACTGGAATTTCCAGATAAAAAGTTCTCTTTTATTTAATGCCAGGCAGGAGCTGCTGGATTGATGTTTCAAGCATTTTTGCTCACGTTAGCTGTTTCGGTGTATTGGACTGGTTCTATCACTCAGCAAACTAGCCTGCTAATCTTTCTATCTTTAATTGTAAGTATCAAAATATCTCTCTTCATAACTCGCTACTCTGTCTTAACTCATTGCAGAAACGTTCCGCCCTGCTTATTTCTTGTGTCTGTTTTCAACAGGTGGTTTCACGGTTGGGCCATATGTCGTATGATGTTGTAGGAACGCAGATTCTTCAAACGGGAATTCCGCCTGCCAAAGCAAACTTGATCGGGATAACTGAGGTCTCGATGGCCAGTCTCGCCGAACTTCTCATGTTTGGCGTTGCAATAATTGCAAATGACGTCGCACATTTTGGTTTCTTGGCTACACTTTCTGTATCTTCTGTTGCAGTGGCTGCCGCGATATTCTGTCAGTGGCTGGCTAACCCAACGAAGAGCCAGAGGGAACTCTTCAAGTTCGATAGAGCATTTTGACAAAATGTAAGACTTCTTCCACATCAACATTTCAGCATCTATGTCGATGGATACAGAGTTGTGCCATAAATGCCGGAGTTTTCATGCTTCCAGTTTCGCTTCTTTGGTTTTGTTACTTCATATTCATTTTCTTGAAGAATTTTCGGCGCGTCTGGCTGAGAATGGCATTCTTCGAAGGTTCTTCAGATGTGAATGAAATGAGTTCCTAACATGGATTAACTAACCCGACACGTCTACAAGCTCCAAATTCTGGATCTGTATCATCTGGCCATGTCTCTGCTTTGTCATTTCGATTGCGGTTGGATGGTTTCACTAGCACACTTGTAACCAGAGTTCATCGCGTGTACATAACACGTCGAAAGCAATATCATCCAAAGGAAACCATCTGATGCTGTGTTACATACCGATCCAAGGAATATAAATTGTGTTTATGATTCAAAACATTGTGTTGAATTGTGTTTTTTGAAATGATTATTCATGTTTGGTTACAAAATTAACATCGTGTTAAACTATGCTTAAATGTGAATCGATTGATCGTAGAAATATACTCATCCCGATGGTTCGAAGAGTTGGATATCTCGATTAAAAAAAAATCAGGTTTGATCCCTTGGATTGAGTACATTCATCAAAAATCTCTAATGGCTTCTTTTAGGTCATTTCAACTGGTCAATTCATTTAAAATTGAATAAATTAAAATTAATTGAATTGCTTTTTTTTATATAATTTTATTATTAAAATTGAATCAATTAATTTGATGAGTATTGAATTAATTAAATTTATATGTGTTTTAATTTAATCGATTTGTAAAATATAAAATTAAAATTAATTTTAAATTAATTACTTAAACTTTGTGGGTTAGAATGATTAATTTGGTTTAATCAATCGTTTACTCACCTCTAATCATCACCTGCTATTATTAACCCTACTTGTAAGGGCGCTCAACGACTTCCCTCCAAAATTATCCAATCTGTTTCCTTCCCTCCATTACTCACCCAAATTTCAAATATTAATACCGACCCTTCCGTGCCTTTCTCCCTTGCGTTGGCCCCTTCTCCTTCATTCTTTCATTGTGTTTAGCGATGGCTTCTTTCGTCGTCGTCCTCCTCGCCCTCTCCTCCTCCAGCCTCTTCCTTAACCCTGTCACCGGAGTCTGCATCCCTCGCAACGCCTCGATCACCTTCGATTTAGCAGCCTCCCCGGTGGCATCGTCGCCTGAACCGCAGAGTGCTCAGGCGCCACCCAAACAACAAGAGGCTCCAGCTCCAGCGGCACAGGATGATTCTGTTTTGCCGGTTGGTGGCGGCGTCGGCGACGGGCATCTTCCGCTGCCGCCCCTCCTCCAAGCGGCGGTGGCCGCGCTGTGCCAGAAAACCGACTACCCGGATCTGTGCTTGTCCTCGGCGCAGCAGTTCCTGTCGGCCAGCGCCGGGTGGCAGGTGGACGCGGCGGCGTTTCTGAAGGTGCAAATGGCGGCGTGCCGAGCGAGGGTGGAGGCGGCGAAGGGAGAGGTGGCGGCGCTGCTGAAGCAGCCAGGAACGACCGCGCGGGTGGCGAGCACGCTGCAGGTGTGCGCCGACAGCTACGACGACGCGTTCGACAACCTGGACGCGGCCGACAACGCCGTGGCGGCGCGCGACAAAGACACCGTCAACATCATGCTCTCCGCCCTCGTCGACGACTTCGCCACCTGCGAGGACGGCTTCACCGAGATGCAGGACACCTCGCCGCTCTCCGCCGTCGACGACGCGCTCTCCAAGCTCGGCAGCAACTGCCTCGCCATCGCCGACTTGATCTAAATGGAACTTGAATTGAAGAAAATTAAACAGTAATGAAAAAAAAAGTTGACTGAATCATTCATCTATTTGAATCTGGATTTATTTTTATTCGATTGAAGATCTCAAACAGTTTCTATGATTAGATAACGATCGAATTTACACACTTATTTCTCTCTGTTCACAATATGATCGCTTGGAATTTTTATTTGTTTCTCTCGTCGGAGTTTATTTCTACCGGCCACATGGATAAGCACGAAGCGGTACGTCAGTCGACGCCATGGCGGCCATGGCCGGGTGTGTCGGCGGCCTCCATGGGTCTTCCTCCACCAGGCAGTGCAGCGACCGCAGCGTCTCCGTCAGCCGCTCCGCCTCCGCCCTGAGCGCGGCGTTCTCCGCCTCCATCCTCTGGTGTTGCTCGCTCAGCGCCTCCACCTGATCCACCGCCCTTCCATTCTCTTTCCTCAGACGCCCCGCCGCGTCAAGGAGCTCCTCCAAATGCTGCTGCTTCCGAATCCGCGACCGCTTCGCCGACTCCCGGTTGGAGAGCTTCCTCCTCTGATTCCGGTCGTCCATCGCCGACTACAACTCCAGCACTTCCCCGCCTCTATTTATACGATTTGGGAGCCAAAGGCCGCGACTTTTAGTTCACGAGAAGACGTAGAACCAGTGGAGGAACACGACGGAGAAGGATTGGATGCGGTGGAGATGGGACGTGATGCTCATAAAGCTCAGCGACCTGCCATCGATTTGATGTCTCGCAAAACCAGGAAAAAGACGAGATTTTGAAACAGGAACGTCAAAGAAGAGACGATCCAGAACCTAACCCACCCTCAAAGATTCGATTTTGGAACAGGGATTTCATGGAACGTGAGGCTCATAAAGAACAGAGCCTTTCTATTACTGACGCCATTGGCGCACCAAAGAGGGCACCTGTGACGGCTAAATCAGGAAACGCCGCCGCCGGAATGTCTCGCGCGCACACACGCCCTGAAATGGAAAACAATTAGGAAACGCTCGGTGGAAGAATGATGAGAGAGATGACAATGATTTATAGAAGGCAAATTGGGAAAATGAAACGTATGGATACAATTATTCAGTTATATATTACTTTAATTTTATGGATGAGGACGTGAAGGTTTGGACTGGATAAGTTGCGGAAACTTGAAGGAGTATTATGATTTGATTACGACAAGGCTCTGGGTGGGAGGAGTGATCATGAATCAGATTGGTTCGATTAATGAGATAAAAAATTATTCGGTCCTACTATATTAGATAATATAATATTTGATCCTATATCTAGCCCTATATTCGACGGTTCTGATGTATCAGATATCTGACGAGTTATCAGTTATTTTGATATCCGACCCTATATCCAATTAAATATAAAATATAAATATAAATAAAAAAAATATTTTAAAATAATAATAGACATTACTCATTACATATTGTAGCAGTTATCGTAAATACCTACTACAACATGTAGCAGCTTATCGACAGTAGCTACTACAATGTGTAGTAGCTTATCAACAGTAGTTGCTACAAGTAGCGATGATGACAGATCGGTTTGGCTTGGTTATTGGTATAAAAAACTATCCGATCCTACTAGATCAGATAATGTAATATTAGGACCCTACATCCGACCCTATATCCAGCGAATTATCTTTTTTCGGTTCGGTATAAGTGGGTTAGTCAGTTTGACGGGTTGACTGCTCATCCCTACTTGATGGAGGATGATGTTGTTTGACCAAATGACGGTTTAATTAAATTATCCATCACTGCCTAATTTAATTAGGTTTAAGGACAGAAATTAATATCCTCGAATATTGGAAATGAGCTCACCGCTGAGGATTTGTATAAAGGAATATATTAATTTACACGAGAGCGACGGGAGCACTCCACCGTCCCCGGTCAACTAAGTTCATCTGGCTCGCGATAAGAACGATCCAAAGGAAATAAAAAATCGTTCTTTTGGCTTTCCGTCTAGTAGTGTTGGCTCGGAATTTAAGTAACAATTTTTTTACTAGAAAATTGATCAAAAAAGCACATTTAAAACTATGGAATTTTAAAAGCCACACTTAACTTTTAAATTTTCTAAGGGACGTATTTCCTCCCATTCTACTTCTCTGTTACATTTAAATAACAGGAGACAACTATCAGCACTATTTTATTTTAGGATTTTACTAAATGGTCATAATTTGGCCCGTCAAAATATATACATGTATGTATATATATATATATATAGGAATATTTTAGTAATATCATATGTATATATTAATTATATTTATGTATATGCATACATTATAATTGGAAGAAAGATTTCTAGCTGGTCAGATTCTAGCTAACAAGATTTATTGTTTATTTTAATATTACTCTTTCAGATACAACGTAACTTGAGAAACGATTGGTCCATTGTTGATCTTTATCTAGTGGTCATTTTAATTATAACGATTTTATCTGCTCGATTGTTACTATAAGAGCATCCATTGCATCGTTAATAGGTGTTATAACATCTCATGGGTATTAAAGTCAATGTAAAAGGGTGTTATAACACACCTTCACATTAACATTTTCATAGTATTGAACAGGTTAAAGTATATGGTAGTAAACCCTATACTTTTTGATGAGATGATAAATATTATAATACGGATGTATTATGGATGCTCTAAGTAATTATTGTTGAGAGATCGCTATAAGGATCGTGGCAAGTTAGTGTGGGACCCTTACGTAATAGAGAATTCGAGGAACTGAACTTGGCATTGGCATAGAGCTGAGAAACAAAGAGATTGGGAAATTATGTTGAGTGAAGAACTCAAAAAGTATTTTAAAATAATAAGACTCTAATAGTCAAATTGAGTAGGGAGCACAAGAAACAATCATGAGTAGATAATTCCGAGAAGAAAGCTCGAGGAACAAAACTAAGGGTCAGTTTTGGGAGAGCGAAAAGTAAATTAAGAAAATAATTTTACAAAAATTTTCATCATTCATTTTATTAAAATTTTTAGATGAAAAAGAAACACAATTCATCAATTGATAATTTTAAAACCAAAATTAATCATCTCAAAATCAGATAGAAAACGGATGAAAAAATTTTTTATTCATAAAATTATACTATATACCAAACTATGTACTTAAAAAATGACGCATGTACCTTTTTTATTTATAAAATTATGTCGTATGTATCCACCTTCCTCTATCAAAATAAACAAGTATGCAAAGGAAGAAATTTCTTCACCTTTTCTCTTCTCTTTTTTCAAAAAATAATTTTTTACTATAGATTTATTTCTCTTTCGCATCCACGTTATAGAGTAAACACAGCATAAGTAGAAATTTTAAGCCTAAAAATATTACTTATTTGGATAAGTCTCCTTGAGTACTTTTTGATTTATTTTGATAGTTGGTAAAAATATTTTATAGGATTGAACTTGTCTTTTGAATCAATTGATTAGAAGGGTTGAATATTTAAATTATTTAGATTTCAAAGAATTTATCCTTTATGGCTGGTGACATTTATTCACGACAACCCATAAAAGACGCTAATGTGTCCACTTAGTCCGAGAGATTAGCCTTCACGTAAGGGCATTGAATATCAATGTGATACGTTGGCCTGGTGACATGGAGTCAGGTTTTTAGATAAAATATCTTTTGATAAATTTAATAATATTCTAATAAATAATATACAAATTAAAAATATTATGTTGTTTTTATTTATTGATAAGGCATCGCTATTTTATTTCCTTGTTAAAAACTAAAAGAGATGTTTTTTAGATAGATTTTATGTTTTTAAATTTCTAGTTTAAATAATTAATAATTTCCCTCTATCCTTTTCTACTATTTGTTTATTCTTAACCAAATTTAGTCATGTTGGAGATTACTGGAGCAATCATCCTCATATCAAGATTATCCAGTTTGACTAACTTCGAGTATATTCAAGTTTGAGTTTTCGATATTTTGGATAATATGTAGGACAATAGGTGGGAAGAGGTCAAATAGATTAAGGTTGATCGGATATTTGACAATATATAAGACGAGAGTCAAGTAAGTCATGAAGGACTGAATACTTGACTGGAAAACTCTAACTGGAAGTTAGGTAAAGTAAAAATCCTAACTCGATAGTTAGGCAAAGGAAAGTCCAAATAGATCAAGGAGGATTAAACTTTGGCAAGGAAAAGTTCTAACTGTAATTTGACAAAGGAAAGCCCAAGTGGGTCAAGGAAGACCGTATGTTGGTAAAGAAAAGACCTAACTAAGGTTAGGTAAGAGGAAAATCAAAGTGGATCAAGAAGGACTACACTTGATGATCAGAAGTGCAATAGGAAGTTGACATAAGAGAAAGTGTAAGTGGGTCAAAAGGTTGACAACGAACACTTGGTGAAGAAGTCCTAACATGTCATTGTTGACCAGAGGTTGAGAAAGGGAATCCTAGATTTAGGTTAAGTAAGTTAGGATTGAGCAATCGATTGGGTAATCGGCTAGGCCAAAGTCAATCGATCAACTGATAGATTGAGAATTGTGTGCCACAAGAGAGGAGAAGGCTGAATCAATTAGCCAATTGATTAATCCTTCATAAATCGATTGGCTAATCAATTGAAGGCCTAAATCGTGAGTACAAAGAGGTGCTGAATCGATTAGCCAATCAATTAGTCAATCAATCGTGAGTACAAAGAGGTGCTGAATCGATCAGGTGATGAATTGATTGGTCAATTGATTAAGTAGTGTTTGATTGCGAGAGAAGGAATCAATTGAGGCAATCAATTAACACCATTGATACGGTCAGTAAGGTGGGACCCCCGAAGTTGGGTTCGATTCCAAGAAAGTCGGCTGATATGTTGGTCAAAGTTAAGAAGAGGTCAACTCTCGGGTGGCATCGATATCATGCTGAAATGAATCCAATATCACCATCGAGTGCTCTGGCCGATTGAATCAAAGGGGTGATCGGATAAGCTAGGCACATCACTCAACTGGACCGAACTCTATATTCAAGTATAACTGCTGATTGTAAGATGAACCCCAATATAAAATCCGACCGGATATATTGTCTGAGTGGATGTCGAATCCCCGATATAAACCCGATCAATTTAAAGGTTGGTCAGACTTTCGGAGCCTAACTCCCTAGTGTAGGATCGAGACGTACTAGATGGGGAGGGGTGAATATATAACTCTTGTGGCTATTTCATTCGTTTGTTTAAAATTAATCGGAGTAAAACACAGCGGAGAGTAAAGAACACAGAATAAGGACACCAAGGATTTACTTGGTTCGAAGCGTATGATGACTCATACTCCAAGGTCCGCGATCATTGATTGCTTTCGTTGGATAATCACTATAGTATCAAAAAAATCTTTACAAGTATTGATTACAGAGATAAAGCTTACAAGTATTTCACGAAATGAAACTAGTTACCGACGACTTGGAGATATCGCTCTACTGGCTTGATCATCGTTGGAGTAGCGTTTAGACGTTTCCAGAGTGCACGCAGAGCTCAAGTTGTTCTGTAGGAATATGTTGTCAAAGTGCTGGTCGAGACCTCCTTTTATAGCCAAGCTAGACCTGATCAAGATCCACTAATCTCGTGATTAGGTTTAACTCGACTTTGATCGATCCACCGATCCCTAGGATCAATCGACCGATCCTGCCTGAATCGATCCATCTTCCCATCAAGATTCTGCTGCTTCAGATGAGTCTTAGTTCGGTCAACCGATCTCACTGTTTGGCCGACTGATTCACCATTGCTCCTCAGCTTATCTGGTCCAATTAACCCAGCCCGATCAGCCCACTTCTTATTCACTGATCGATTGACTAAATGTGACGTTCGATCGACCGATCCTTATTTGAAACTTAGCCCCACTCTAATATGATCTCTAGGGTTCGGTCGATCAAACAAAGCAAAAATCCGAACATACAAAATTGTTAGTTTTCTGCAAAATAGAATCAGAATAAAAGGCCAATAACATGTAAAGATAAGTTTTGATAGCCTTCGGACTGTCTGATCCTGACTTTGAGTTTCGCTAAAACTCTAAGTCGGACCGACGTCTACTGTTCCCTCTTCGAGGAATGCATCCTCATCTACTCCTCTCAGGAGAGTTTACATTTTGTCAGACGGCCCTCCAGACTATTTGGACTTTTGCTCAGTATCCAAGACTTTAGGACTTTTTCACTAGACGTCCGATCCCCGACCCGTCCAGTTTTTCACCTGGTGTCCACGACCCCTAGAATTTTCACCTAGAGTTTTCGACTCTAGATTTCGCCTGACATCCTTGACCTGCTAAGGCTTTGCGCATTCCCCCGGACCAAGATATTGTTGCCTAACTGTAGCTATGACTTTTCATAACCTAGGGTTACCATTCCTAGGACCTAGGGTTATCTCCCCTTAGGATTTTCCACTGGCCTATAATCCACTAGAACTTTTGCCTATAAATACTTAGGACTTTCCTAAAGTTCAGTCATATTTGTTAGATCATAAGACATCTTAACTTTCTGGTGCTTCCTGCACCAACAATCACCCTCTTTTTAATTATGACAACTTAATTCAAAAGTTAAGTAAAACATATAGCAAAACATGCAATATATAGAAAAAGTTAAGAGAAAGAAAAGAAT
>JBBMJZ010000137.1:13612450-13623378 GCA_037833815.1 Zingiber zerumbet
TCGACTTATCAACACTAATAATAATATGTCGTAACAATTACAGTTTATGATTTTGTAATATAAATAGTTTATCTTTAGTTAATACTGGTCAATATTGATGAACAAAGATTAATATCATATTATAGCGATTATGAATGATAATTATTAATAAGTTATTTCTAATCAATAGAAGCCAGAATTATATAGTATATTATAGAATTATAATAAGAATCATAATTGTTATAACGACTATAATTACATAATAATTATGGTATTTTAAGTGTTATAATAGAGTTAAAAATAAAAATACAGATAGAATGTGATATTTTTAATAATAAATTAAATAAAAAAATTACAGGCTATTTATCTAGGATGAAAATTAAAAAGGCATCCTCAATTAACACAAACAACGTATTGGTGCCCATTTTTTTTTAAAAAAAATCAAATAAATGCACTCGTATGTTTTTATCTCAAAAATACCTCTCGATTCAGCACTATTATAAAAACTATTAACTAACTTCTACAACTGGTAAGAATTACTATCTAACTTTTATAATATGTAGAAGCTAGTAGGTTACTGGTACACGTTGTAGAAGCTATATGCTAGTTTCTACATGCTCGATCGTGATTAAATTATGTTCACTTAAAATGAAATAAGTGTCATAAAGTTTCAATCATTTGGTTTGCTCTTTGAGATATTATTTTAATGAGGTTATCACTCATAAAAGTAAAATCAAAATAATATAAAGTCATCCTTATAGAAGTTAGTTGCTAGATTTTACATATTGTAGATGTAGCTTCTGTACAGTTAATCATGATTAAATAATATTTATTTGAAATATAATAAGAGTCATAACGTCCCAATCATTTATTTTGTTAGTTGCAATGTTATTTTAATTAAGACATCACTAAGAAAAGTAATATCAAAATGATACAATGTCATCATTATAAAACTAGCAACTAGTTCTATACATTATAAATGTAGCTTCTACACACTCAACCGTGAACATATAATGTTCATTTGAAATATAACAAGTGTTATAAAGTCCTAATTATTTATTTTATATGTTGAAATATTATTTTAATTAAATTATTATTTATAAAAGTAAAATTAAAATGATATAAAATTAGGTAAAAATTAACAACTATTCAACTAACTTCTATTGTGGATAAGATAATATACTATATAAGGTAATTGCTAGTTTTTATATGTTATGAAAGTTAGATGTTAACTTCTACCGTTATAGGAATTAGTTAAGTGTATTTTGCGTATGTCAGCGTATTTTACGTATTTTGTATATATCACCTTAAATGGGACGCTCAGTCAAGACGACGAACACTATGGACGGCCATTTAATTTGCGCCCATTATCTATCTATTAATTTATAATTTTTTTAATGAAACTGACTTAAAAGCGAATCAAGTCCCAAAATTGACTAAAATAATATTTAATAATTAAATTCCGATATTGCCCTCGGTCGAGAATCGTCAGACCGTTCCATCGAACTGAAGTGCTATAAATGGAAACTAATCCTCGTCTTAAGTTTAACTCTTCTGTCACCGACAGCTTCTCTCTTCTTTCCCCATCTCCCGAACCCTAACCCTAACTCTAGATTCGCCCTCGGAGCTTTCCGATGGGTTGGTCGACTCGCTTCCTTACGGCCGTGGCGTTCCTAACGGTCGGCGTCGTCTTCGCGCCCGATGTCTTCGGCTCGGGACCGGAAGCCCCCGCCGCTGCCGTCACCGCGGCCAAGCTCTGCCATCTCCTAGCCTTCGCCACCGCCTGGGGCGCCTCCCTTTGGGTCACCTTTATCGGTGGCATTATCATGTTCAAGTACTTCATCAATTTTAAAATCCTCACCTTTTCCGATTACGATCGAGTTTAAAATTTTCCGCTAAAGGATATGTGTTTCTATACTTTGTTCGATGAATGCGTGAATTGTATCGGTTTGTTGCAGGTATTTGCCGAGGCACCAGTTCGGCAATCTACAAGGCAAGATGTTCCCCGCCTACTTCAAGATGGTTTCTGTGTGTGCGGCGATTTCGGTGGCTGCGTTTGCTTATCTCCATCCGTGGAGGTCGGCCTCGACAATAGAGAAGTATCAGCTTGGTTTTCTCCTTTCTGCGCTTGGCTTTGACCTTTCCAACCTGATTGTCTTCACCCCGATGACTATTGAGGTACAATTCAGCCAAGTCCTACAAATTATATCTATTATTTGCTAAAACCATTTATTTCTTCATATTGCTAAGACGATTTAAGAATATTTTTAGTGTTGAAAGTGTCTCGTAGTTTACTTGCTTATGCTGTATTTTGCGAGTAATGAAAGGATCATATATTTGTTTGGCAATTGATATATTTCTCATAGAGATCCATGATCGCAAGAGAGGATTTTAGAGTGTGTTGTTGCGTGTCAAAGTTGTAACTGCTTAGATCAATTCTGAAATCTTAGTTCCTACTCTAGTTTTAAAACATGCTCTGTGCCAGTTGGCATGAGTGAAATTTTTTGCCCTCCACTAGCCGGCATGTGAAACAAGTTTGAGATAGCAACAACTTTAATAGAGCTTCTGTTGGGGACATAAATAGCCTGGCTTCCATGAGTGTGGGCAGGGGTTTCACTGTTTATCAACAAAGCTTCTGTGAAATGACTTTCACCTAGGATGCCTCTTTTCCTCTTCCTTCTCCTTCAGTTCTTCCTCTTCTTCTCATCCTGGTCTAGGTGGCTCCAACACTGTGTTTATCTGGCACCTAATCGCTTCCACTGAGTACTTAAACCCCAGCTTCGAACATTTAAAGCCTTGATTCGTGCCATTTCTATCATGAAGATGAGACCAAACTTCAGTTCTTTAAATACATTGCAATAACTAATTGTAATGTGGAAGACATGGATCCTTAGATTAACTAGAAAATAAATCATGTATCTTTGAAGTGTATTGATTCATGTTTATGGTCTCTATTTCTCTTAGTTGATAACCTACAATGTCACAAAATATGCTGAAAATGTTAGCTTCATTTTAATGTTTTTTATACTCCACACACAATAATATTTCAACTGATATTCATTCACTGCATTGTCGAGATGCATTGTGTGCTAACTTTATAGTTATTTGTGCAATATTATTTCTAACTAAATTCAACAACTCGTTACAATCAGTTACTCTGATTGGCACAAATCATATGTAAAAGCTCATTTTGCCTATTTTAATTGCTCAGATGATGAAGAAGAGGCACAAAGTTGAGAGGGATCTAAACATTGGCGATGAAGTCGGAGTGTCAAAGAACATGGAAGCAGCAAAAACCAGTCCACAGCTCAAATCCATGAACAAGAAGTTCGGAATGATTCATGGCTTGTCATCACTAGCCAACATCATGGCCTTTGGCAGCCTGGCCATCCATTCATGGTACTTGGCTGGCAAGCTCCATTTCTGAACGAAAGAAAATTCAAGGTTTCTATCAATGTATTTTAGCTGTGTGTTATACCATTTCCCTATTCGTGCTGGCTCAAAACATGGTTCATGGCTTATATAATTCTGTTACATTAAAACATGTTTGGGAAACTCATCCCTTTATGCTGCTTGTGCAAAAATGTTACTCTAGGGTCTCAACTGAATTCAGCACAACATATTACCGAGCCCAACCGTAAGTTCAAATTTTTGGTTTCTTCTGCTATTACATGATAAACTTGCTTTTCGGCTCAGTAAGAAACACGATAATCTTTAGACTTGCATTGTGAAATAATCCTGTGGCGTTGCTAGTTTGTGAATTTGCTCATTTGTTCTTTTGTGTCAACAGACTTGATCGTCGTCTGATTTTGAGCACACTGCTTATAAATAAGTTGTTCATGCTAATATTATGTTGATAACTTGATCAAGTTGCTTATTCTATGATAGTATATTCATGTTTGCGGTTTATTTGAGCTTTGGATTGAGCTGCTTACTTTACTAGAACTGAATGAAGAACACAATGGTTATTCTTTTTAAGTAAATAAATGGACAAATTCCTATAAACTTAATGCTCTGGCCCCAGATTATGTGAAGTTAAGGGAGGCCATTAAGTGATTATAAAGCGTAAAGAAATTTTCCCCCATTTAATGTGTTCTTTTAGCTCTTCTTCATCACAAGCTTATGCCACCCTATATTAGATAAATAATAGGATAAAAATTAAGAGTTTTTTTTATAAAAATCATTAAAAAAATATTTTTATTTATTATTAAAATAGCGTTTTATTTCATTTCACTGTATTTTTTTTATCGTTATACTAGTCTTAGCTACTAACGGTGATGATTTCTTAACTATTATAATAATTAATATGGTTTAGTAATAAATTATTTATATTATAACTGTTAAGAATGATAATTGCTACGGCGTCAAGAATTTTCGACAATAAAAATAGACTAAAACTCAATGAAATATTCGATAATAAATAAATAAAAACGTAAGAGGAGCCTTCTGAATTTTGTCCTAATAATACTAATTAATAAAATACATTTTGCATCATTTTGTTAAAATTATTGTATTTCCAAATTTATTTTTTGCATAGAAGATACTTAATTCCCTCCAAATAGATAAAAAAAATAGTTATAAAAAATAATGAAACATAAAAGTAATAACACGGAAATATAAAAACAGTAAAGTATTTCAGTAAGCAAGAAAGGTTGATAAGGAGTAACACAAGAATAAATAAATTTATTAAATCTAGAACGACCAGTATCATCATAATAAATAGGTTTTATATTCGCATTGTTCAATTGGTCGCGAGGATGGTTTGAAGACTGATCGGATCGTAAGATCCAACGATTGCGATGATCTGGAAATACCAAATTGCACAGCTAATTAATAGTTTGGAATTATTTTTCATAGTGGAGTAGGAGCAGAATAATTAAGATTGATAATCCTATGTTACAAAGGATTATATATATTTTTTTAGAGCTGTTTTGTTGCTAACGCCTTTTAATTTTAACTAGTTAATTTAAACTTACACGATAGTAATATTATACGATTATATATATACAAAATTATTGAATTGACTTTTAATAATTACTTTTTAATTATTATTTATTTACTATTATAATATGTAATTATAAATCCAAAACAAAATTAGATTATACGATTACGTTCTACCGATCCATGATCCATGATCCCAATTGCCTGTTCTATATGTGTTCTATAGTAATTAGGTTCATACATTCCCCTATATATTAGTCATTGTACGAACTAATAACCCTCGAAATTTAACTCCTCCGTGTTGACCTAAGAATAGATTGTTTATCATACTTTCTTATTTATTTTTCATTTTTTTTTGAAAAAATATATTTATATAGGTTGTTCGTAGGGTTCTTGGCATGAGAAAATATTAGTATTGTCATAATAGCTACAAATAAATAAATATAGGAACAAAATTTGAAAATATTTATTTTTTTCCTTCGAGCCATAACATTTCAATTGAACATTTTAATAATCAGCACGCAATAAGTAACTGAAATTCAACGTAATAACCCTTTTTTTTTTAAAATGACAGATATTAATTTTAAAAGTTCCCAATATATAGTAAAAAAATAAGACATATTTAGCTATTCACTTATTTTTTTATAAAAATAAAACACTGTAAACCCGATTTTTTCTGCTGTTATTTATCGGGGTAAAAAACACTTCACCAACCTTTCAGAGGGAAATCCGTTAACGCATGGTGTGAACTACACAACCCTTCAGGCACTGACCGACTGTGAATATTTTTTGCTACAAAAATATGAAGCAGAACGCAAAGTATGCAACAAAGCAGTAAACAACTCGACAATATAAAACATAAAAACCAAAGCGAGGCCAGAATCCGACATCTGCTGAACGGCTTCATTCGCAATGAAACTCGAGCGAGTTGGGATTACAGAAATTCGAAGAGAATATAACGGAACGGGTTACCTCGACGGAACGTGGTCGAGAGAGCGGGCGAACCCGTCGATGGCGCCGTAGCCCTTGGAGCTGAACCAGAGGCAGCCCAGGAGGCCCTGCCGGTATGGGAGGAAGGTTCGCCGCTTCATCTCCTCCGCCTGAGCCCGGTTCGCAGTGTAGAGCCACTCGTGCGCTGACGGCGCCGTCGCCCGCCGCCTCGCCCCAAGCCCATTGACCGGCCTCTGTTGCCGTCGCGGCTGAGTCGTCTGTTCTCGACGCGCTGCGGACTCCGCCGGCTGTGGAGTCGTCTCGGGTTCTGGCGGCGACGTGGGTCTCGGACTGTCTTTTGGAGCCGAGAAAGAGATGGCGCGCCAGAACTTCTCCTTTGCGTGGCCAGTACCTTCGCTCTTGTTCCGGTGGAGGAAATCTTTCAGAAAGATCCACCGCTTTGAGCTCCGCCCCGAGGAGGACGAAGAGGACGCCGAGGAAGAAGAGGAGGAGCGGGAGGACGCCGAGACGGGCGGTGCGGGAGCTTCTTCCGACTCGATCTGCTTTCGATCTGGTGCCTTCTCCCCGTCTCCACCCCTCTCCTCGTCCGCCGCGCCATGCGGCCGCCAGCGAAAGGGTAGATTTCTCAACGGAGATAGCGATCTAGCCCTCCGATGCACAGACCTACTCCGCAGCATCAGATCCCGCCTGCGGACGTGCTTCTCCTCCGCCTCTCCGCTATCCCGCGCGCACTCGTCCTCCTCGACGCCGAGATCCGGGAGCGGAGCGAGGCTCTGCCGGCGCTGGAGGTGAGAGGACAGCTTCATAGGCCGAATCTGACCGTTGAGGAAGAGCTCGTCGGCAGAAGCCGCGGTGGAAAGGCAGGGGAAGCGGGCGGAGAACTCGAAATCAAATGAGAAATCGACGGAGGCAGGATCGGAGGGGGAGATCGCAGCTGAGTAAGGCGGCGAAGGAGACGAAAGGATGTAGTGCATTGGGCTGGACGGGGCACTAAAGAAGCAGCCGGCCGCGGCGGCGGAGGAACCGCCACGGCCGGGGCTCGAAGGCGCGCTCGCGAAGGGGGTGGAGCAGGCGCTCTCGAACTCGTCGCCATTGCTAGGGTTCTGGTGCTCCATTGAGGCAGCAGGCAGAGCAGCAGGGCGGCGTGGGCGTAGGCTTCTTGTCCGACACGCAATCATGGGAGGAGCCGCGGTTGAGGGGTAGCTGCCTTTTTATGTCCGACTCCTTTCTCAGACAGCATTTTGCACAAAAGCCATTCACAAATGGGAAATTACGTGAGTGTTTCTTCTGCATACATTTTAAGATATAAAATTAGATATGAGATTATATTTATTATTTTATATCCATATAGTCCAGATATTATGGCTAAACATAAAATTATGTTTAATATCCTGTTTAGATGTAATTATGGTCAAGACATATGCGTATTTTTTTTATAAATTAATATGTATTTTATATTTAAAATAAAAAAATAAATATGGCTAACATATGCTTCTAACTTTGATCTTTATTAAAGTCAAAGAATTTTAATTAAATACTCATGAATATGACATTAAATAGGCATACATTATCGTCTATCAATGTTATAAAAATATATTTTATTATTATATATGTGAAAGTCTTAGATGATGAGCATAAGTATTTTTACTATAATATTATAAAAATATAATATTCTAAATTACAATTATTCAAATTAGTCCATATATTTTAAAATACTCAAATCAAATTGATATTTAGATTTCACTTATCATCTCTGTGGATGTATATGAATATGATATTTCCTAAGTTTATTTTTGATAAATTTAAAATACAATTTATATATATTTTTAAAAGTTGGCCTGTAGCTCCTAGAATGTAGTGTCCACAGTAGACATATAGTATTTCTAGAATATTAGTAAGGAATCATTCATAGGAATTGATAATCTCATATTTATTTTATTATGTGTCTAACGTTTGTTTATTTATTTTTACCTTTCTACATATTCATGTGACCAATATTAAGTTAACCGTTAGGATAATAAACTTACCATTAAAGGTTAAACCTCCATAATTATCTTTATTAGTATCTTACCGCTGCATCATAGAAATAAATTCTTCTTTTTGTCACAAAGTTGACGCCCTCAACTTAAACCACTTTTGTTACTGTCTATAACTCACTGTTTAATTTTATGAACTACATGGCATGTTCCTTGTGAGAAGATAAATATGAGATGTTGGGTTGTTGGACACTCTATTTTGAATACTTTTAGATTTATCCTAACTGTTAATAGAAAATTTTTATAAGAATAAACCGATCGTTTCAGAATTAATTGGACTAGATACTTGATGATTAACTAAAACACATTAAAAAAATCTCTTATTTATTGTCTAAATAGCTTTAAACATCATTTTGCACCGATTTGTGTATTATATATATGATATTAAACAAGTCAAACAGAACTAAAGGTTCCCGAGAATGATGGGTATTCTATTCAATATATATACATAAAGTTAATTAAATAAATAAAGTTAATATCTTGTAAAATTAAATAGAAAAGGTTGAATTAATTATATATATATAATTCGTTTGTTAATGTGCAGATAATAAACTATTCATAAATAATATTTATAAATAAATAAATAAAATAAAACTTAAAATTAGCAAGCTATCAAATTGACTAACCCATTGAATAAGTTTAAAAATTTAAAACAAGTGAATAAATTTGTTGAACTGATAATTTAATAACATATAAACGACTCACTCTAAAATTTAAATCAAGTTAAAGTTTATAAAAAAAATCAGATCAAACAATCAGTTGACTAACTTAATTCACTTTTAACTTAGTTACGACTGGTTACCTTGTTAAATAAATTTAACTTTGCTGGCCTTGTCTATCCTTCTAGTCAAACCAAATCTAACAACTTTATATATTGAATTAAAACTAAACTTTTTGATGAACTTACTGTTAACAATTTTTTTTTCTTTTTAGTAATCAAATATCTAGATTTTCAAATTGATTAATCTAGCTTTATAAAATTTTTTCCATCGATCATTATAATAAATCAAAAAGTACGACATATTCAACTTCTCATACTTGTCATCCTACTGGAAAAATCTTAGGATACACCGTAGTTGTGAATCAAATCTTAAATACCTAATTAATAATCAGAGAGCCTTAACGCTAGCCCTAGGGATTTAACAAGCATCTAATGTTTTAGGCTTTATTTATTTTTTCTCTAATCAATATGGTTTCCTTTTAGTTTTAAAAAAAAATCATTTATTGTTTCTCCATTTACATGGCATCCAAAATAGTTAGTTACCTATCATCTTTTGCTCCATTGCTATCCAATGCACATGCTGCATTAATTCCTCGCGAGTCCCACTCATTGTTCATCTTCCCATCAGTGATTAATGAGAATTAATATATGTAGAATTATATTTGCAACGCTTGTTAAGTGATGAATTTTCATATTCCTATAGTTTTTAAGAAAATAATGTGAACATAAGAATTGTCAAAGGATATCTTTAATTTCATAATAGAATTTAAATAGGTAAATTACGAAGGTGTAAAATGTAATAGTAGCTCGTCTCTCGCGCCGCGCCCAACGGTTGCACGAATCTTGAAGAAAACCAACGACTGATCCATCACGCGGTCCGAGACAGCGCCAGTGCGATTACCGCCGGCGGTGGATGGCAAATTCGGTAAAAGGAAGCAGGATGGTGCGTGATCGCGTCAGGCGCGTGAGCGGAACGTGGGAGGGAAACGAACCGTGCCATGTGGCAGCGGCGTGACGCTGACGGCTGATGTTTGCCCGCAGCACGAATCTCGAGGCCGTCGCATAGGGCGTCGTCGCGGTGTCAGCCACGACAAGAATGCGACTGCTGTCATCACACACTGCGATCGTTGAATCCGCACTGTCACCGTAATGATAAAATCGTATTGGCAAAAGTCAAAAGACGTCCCATTTTATTGAAATAGTTAAACGACATTCTTTTTTTATTTTTATTTATTAAAAAAAATCTCACATCCGGCGTGAACAATTTTTCATTCCTAAAATTATCTTTAGTTTTTAAATTATTATAATCCGATTCGACGACGTTTCAAACCGACGGTTGGATTGCTAAAATTGTCGATTTAACAGTTCGTATCTGATAGGTTAAGGACAGATTTATAGTAAATTTAGGGTGGCCACAACTCAGCTGACGTGTAAATCTGTTGATTACTTTGTGTGAAGTTGCAAATGTACCCTTGCCTAAAATCTCAGTAGAATCCCTCAACAGATCTTCTAGATCAAAAGCAAAGGTACAACCTTCAAAGAAGATTAACCGGTTGTTTCGGCCTTGGAGGATCGTAGGCCCCACGAGCGATCTTTGAAGTTGTTCGTGCTCAATTGATTTCAACGGCCCTATTGCACATAGCGCCCTCGTGGAGCCGCTGGTAACACGAAAGAAGAAGATGTCGCAATCACGTGAAATCAGTCCCTACGAGAAATAATTGTGCATGTTGAAATGTGGGGAGAGAGAATTGCTTTCTCTTATTTGGATAGAAGCAAAAAAAAAAAATGAGAAACAAAAATGATTGCGTCGATCAATTAATAAATTTGTCAGTTCATGAGATAAATAAATGAAAAGAAAATAATTTCTTCTTTTTTGTTGAAGTAAATAGAAGGAAGAATATAATCCATCCTTTCTGGAAAGTAAAAAGTTTTTCATAATTAAAAATTTTCCGTAATTTTATTTTCTTCCTCCCAAGTAATATTTGGAAGTAGGGTTAAAAATAGACCTGATCTGATGATCCAATTTAAATCAATTTGAAAAAAATTAAGTTCGGATTAGATATTTTTGGGTTTGGGTCGGGTTCGGATTGGAAGGTATTCGGGTTAAAAATTTTCGGGTCGGGTTCGGGTTGGGTCGGGTCGGGTTCGGGTTCGGGTTGATCCGGGTTGACCCAAATATAAAATTTAGTGGGGGTTTTTAGGGTTAAATCAAATTTTATTTTGAAAATTAAGATATTTTATGTATATTAATATCAATGTTAGTATGATAATGATGAAATATTGAGATAAAAGTGAAGAAT
>JBBMJZ010000137.1:13670787-13693668 GCA_037833815.1 Zingiber zerumbet
ACCTCCTTGAGGTGACTAATCCAAGGCACGCACACACCCAATCAAGCTTCACTATGATCTTCTCCTTTTCGATCCAAAAACGACGGTGGAGAAACCTTTACAAAATGATCTCTTCCTCTTACAAGATGAAAGATAAGCTTTGAAGGAAGAGATTGAGAGTGTGGAAGCTCAGAGATTACTTGGAGAGCTTAAGGATGCTTTTGCATGAATAGTTGTCTTCTCTCCAAGCTCTCAAACTTTTTATAATTGAGACTAAAAACCTGATCACCAGTCAACTGATGGATGCATTAGTTGACTGGTTACTGATAACGACTACTATTCGTTTCAAGATTTCTGGTAATTCTGTACGTCATCAGCCCAATGGTATTCTATCAGTTGATTGCCCTCATGTATCAGTTGACTGATAAGCTGCTGCAAACTTTCTGTGAGTTTCTGATATAACCATCAGTTGACTAATACAACCATCAGTCGACTGATACAACTATCAACTAAGTTTTAAACAACTCAAGTATGATCCTTTTATACTTTAAGCTTACTCTTAACCTAGACTTACACCTTTAAGCACCTTCTATCAGCATGTGTCCTAAGGATGCTTCCGAGCCCGCGGCTCCTCATCCTTATATTTGCCTTCAAGTGCTTCCTTCGGCTATGCCATGTTAAGTCTTATTTTTCCAAGAGGCCGCACCTCTGGGACTTTACCGCTAAGAGCCACGTTATGGGACTTCATTCGCCAAGACTATCTTCTTGGACTTTCTTTATCAAATCTTCATACTTGGACTTTCTTTTGTACCTACTACTCAATATTTATGTTAAATGATCAACATTACCTAACTTAAATTTATTTAGCTAAATATCAAAAATAAATGATACTCGGAGCGAGATTGCTCCCATAACTGAACTTAAGTATTAAACTAATTCTTACATGAAAATCATGAATAGCTTTGGCAGAATTAAAAATGCACCGAAAAGCCCCAATTTGTCAAACAGGTCAAAAAAAAATAAAAATAAAAATAAAGTCACCATGTCCTCAACAAGAAAAGCATTAGAATCTAAACAATAATATCATTTGTCAGACAGTGACCTATTATACCTGTGGCCATCCAAAATGGGTGATTCTTCAAACATTAGACTTATCAATTCTCATCCCAAAAGCAATTGTTGCTCCAACAACCTAATCCGTGAGAATATTGAAGGGGGGAGAATAAAGATTAACCGCGGGTCCAATATTTATGTTGGCAACAATGATGTTACGTAAAAGCCAAAGTCATTCCCTTGCTCGTTTGGTACTGCAAACTAGTATAATACAGAAATTACCTGTACAGAGCCTTGATGGAATTCATGATGGACATGCCTTGATGGGTTTTTAGTACCCGCAGAAAATTTCAACTTAGACAAGACAGGAAAATATTTAAGTAAGAAAATAACAACTGAAATATGCTAGTCATATTGCACATTCTCAGAGATTCAAGAAGTATATTTATATGTGATCTCACCAAAATAAAAAAAGTTTAGAAAAAGAAAATCATTTGAGAAATAGTTAAAAAATTAAGGATGATGTTACAGATAAAGCTGTGTTAGCATTCATTGCCTTGATAAAACAATAAAATAGCAAGTCTAACTTGCATGATAGAAAGACCAAAATACCTTCAATGAAACTTGTTGCCAAAGGCCCATAGGTTAAATGTGCACTTTGTGATTCATAAGTTTGAGTTGGACCTGGCCTTTCTACAACATGACAATGATTAGTGAATGTGATGCAAAGATCAATTCACCTTTGACTTTAATTTTCTCTACTCACCAACTCCAAAAATGTCTTTGCTTCATATTTTCAAACTCTACCAAGAAACAACACATTCAATTGACTGTTCCTGCCTTGATAAGGCAATGTGTTCTCCACTTTCAGAATAAAAAATATTTTATACAATGAATTTCTCTCTTATGTATGTAGCAAAGAAAGAAGACATTGCAATAACTACCAAGTAATACTGAGGAAATAAAATGAACTATTGAAACAAAGGGATGCGATCTCTCCTTTAGCCCAGGAAGAGGGTAAAGAATAGAAGACATTCTGTAGGCCAAATTTGTTTGTTTCCGAAATAAGTTTGTTATTGATGTAAATTCATCTGAGTCCTTTTCTAAAATCCAAATTGAACAAAAACTAACAGAAAGAAGCAATTTGAAAAAAAAACATTTGTTCAATTACTAGACTGGAAAACTGGTTTAGTTGAAGGAATATTTGTTGTTTGAAAGATGAAAACATATTCACATTCAATCATGGCATAAAAGCGAATAGTGGACAAACGTGAGGCATGATAAAGATCTTTTTTTATTGATGACTTCAGTCTACAAGTACCTTTTCATGATATGCTGCAGCCTTGACATTAAACTTAACAAAGATAATATGCTATTCTTAAAGTTTCATTTTGAGTAGGGTCATAGATAATTGTTGGACCTTCTTATCAAATGATTTGGATGTGTCAAAAAGTCTTCAAATTCTCGGATTCAATAGCAGGAAACTCACCGCAAGGAACTGCAAAATAAAATCAATTTGAAACAAATGTCATAAAAATCTAAGAACAAGAGGCATGCGAGATTTAAATGACAAGTAAAGATAATACTAATTGTTAAACCAAGTGAAATTCCATGATTGTAGTGCAGAATGCAACCATTTTGCTGACAAAACAAAATGCAAGAAACATGTGAGATGGTTATTTTGAAGCAACAGTATGCCTGACATTTTAGTTTGCATGAGTCAAACCACACATTTTGGAATGGCACTATTCCAGATTATGTTGGCTTGCCAGTTAACACTACTACAAGTTATCCATCACATGCCAACCTAAATAGCATGCCCATTCTAACCCTTCAATTACTACAAACAGATTTATTTATTTATTTATTTATGACCACTTTAACTATGTTTCAGTTATGAGTATTCAAGCAAAATGAATCTACATGGATTTCAATAGTGGAATAAAATTTCATTGGCAACCCAAATAAATGGAACACAGACTTTTGTTATAAAAGATGAAAAAATGTTTAGCTAATTAAGAGGGCTCAAAATTTGGATAAAGTGATCCATATGTCTATATTCTTTTTTCCAAACTTGGAGCCCTCTAAGGCTATCAAACACTTTTTGGCAAAAATTATTTGATTGTCTAAATGAGCTCAGATTCAAGGATGATTATTTATACAATAAATAAGGATCGGTATTTTATCAAAGCATGTATAAATGGAATTTCACTTGACTAGATCTTTTTGGATGACTAAAAAAAGTAGTAACACAAATTTTATATTAATCATTTTTTTATCAAACCCTATGCTCGGAGAATATTGAAACACACCACAAGCTATCATCACAGCACACCAGTGTGGACTTACATCAACATCTCACTATATGGAAATCTGGGTTTTTCTTTTTCAAATGGGATTAGACATCTGAATTTTGAAGCGTATAATTTATCTGAATGCACAGAAATAATGAACAAGAATGACTGATACACTTATATTGTTCTATTCTACTAAGTACAAAAAACCAAAAACATAGCATACATGACTAGTTTCAGTAAATTTTTTGTAATAAAAAATGTCCAGCTCATCTATCATTTCAGTAAATTCCATAAAGTGATTCTATCATTTCAAAATGAAAATGAGTACCATCAAAATCATCTGAAAACGAAGGAATGTCCAGCTCATCTTCTAGATACTCAACACTCAGTTGAATCTTTTCAAGAGATGCATAATCATTAGACCCATTGACTTCCCAATTTTTATATGCGCTGCCACCCTCATCATCCTCACTATTAGATAGTGAAGTTTCTTCTCCAGCAGATTTAACACAATCTGAAGAATTGGTGTCAGAGTTATCATTATCAATGGCACTAGCTTTCTGTTTTTTTCTGTTTGTCATCCTTGGGGCTGTGTAAGCTTGTATCAGCTCCTTAAAGTCTTTACGGTATGAACACACTGAAGATGTTCTACTGTGTATAACCTATACAAAAGGGGGAAAAAATTAAGCAAAAAAGTGCCAATTGTAGGAAAGAAAAGAAAAAACACACACACACACACACAAAGATCTGAGAATATAGAGGTTGCATAACAAGTATTTTAGACTCATTCAGTCGCTTCATGGCAAGAGCCTCAACCAGTTACTAGATTTGTCTAGCATTGGATGATTTTTGGAAACAATAGACTATACATGTACATTTAGTCTTCAATATAGCAGCTTACTTGAGCTCCAACCAGTTACTAGATTTGTCTAGCACTGGAGCCCACAGAGTGGGGTCGCATAACCACATAATGAATGATTTTGGAAACAACAGAATATACACACACATTTAGTCTCCGTATATAGCAGCTTACTTGAACCTCAACCACTTACTAGATTTGTTTAGCATTGGTACCCACAGAGTGGAGTCGCATAGCCACATAATGGATGATTTTTGGAAACAACAGAATATACACATATATTTAGTCTTCAATATAGCAGTTTACTCAAGGTTCTTCAGTACCTGTTTCAAATGATTTACATCTGGTGTAACCGAAATGTTTGCTGATGATGCTAGTTTGTCACTATATAAATGCTCACTGCCTTTCCCATTCCTCCTATAAACTTTATACATAGTATTTTCATTGATTCAATAGGCTTTATACCTTCCATTTTCATCAAAAAGAATGAACAATATAGTTGCAACCACATACACTTGAAACATGAGCATAGATGACACTCACACATATTTCCCTTAGAAAGATAAATTTCAATACACATCCAAGACCTTGATTAACTGATTACAGTGAAACTTGTGTGTCTGTGTATGCTCCCTTCTAGATGAATGCTAGTGGAACAGTTATTCTCTACCTTCACTTACAAAATGAACTTGAAATAGCTATTCCGCTAAAAAAATTATTCCTACAATCTTTTTAGTTATTCCTTGCATGAATCCAAGGCTGGCTTATTTTGGTATGATGAAATTGATATTCCATAAATCAAACTAAGGAATGCATTTTTATATTCTATTTCTAATCTACTCCATTTCCTAAAAATTTCATTTTGGGGCTTGATATTCAGCCAGAACTAGATGATGGCACATGGTGTTGGTTGACACTGATTAGAAATAAAAGGTTAGATCCACAGTGTTTTAAACTATATTTCAATATTCAACTAGAATACATAGCTAAAGGCTGGGTTAAAACTTCAAAATACATAATGTGACTGATTACTAACCATATCCAGCATTAATCAGAGCACATGTGAATAATTGTTAGGAAAAAGGAATAGAGGGGAATTTGAGAACTCAAGAAAGCCTTCTTGTCATCATTTCTAGGAGCTTAGTAATTTTATTACAAATACAAATAGTTGGCTGAAGCATAATTTTAAAAGGAGCTAGCTTTAGCAACATATGAAGCCCCCTAGGCACATTTTACAGGGGAACAAATAAACTAAAAAAAAAAAAAAAAGACAGCCCAGTGCACGAAGCTCCCACTATGCGGGGTCCCGGGAAAGGATCCATTGTACACAGTCTTACCTTGCTTTTTTGCAAGAAACTGTTTCCAAGATTCGAACCCAAAGGTCACAAAGCAACAACTTTACCGTTGCGCCAAGGCCACCCATCACAAAATTGCTTCATAATGAACACACTAAACTACAAAGTTCTTATGGAAAAATCAATCAATTCCATCAAAAGATATCACATTGTTGAGAGTCCATTCAAGGCAACTTGAACTTATGGCCCGGTCATTTTTCCACTTTGATGTGTGTTTTGATATGTTTGTACTCTTGTATCTTGGAAGTTTACTAAGAGTCACATTAATTATCACTCCAAGCATCACTCCTCACCCTCATCAGACTGGTTCTTTATATCAATTATTGCATGAGAAAGTTTACCAATTAATTTGTCAGGCTCAACCACCAACCCATAAGCTCAATTTAATAATGTCTCTCTTTCCTAAACATATAAATCTTCACTAGGGTGCCTCTCGACTTTAGTTCTTGATGTCATAGTCAAGACTCAAGTATCAATTAGTCCAAAATCATCCCTAATTGGCAGTAGTGAGGATCAATGATGACTATACTATCACACAGGTAGCCCTTTCCAACACCTCACCATACTTTTATTATGCTCACTCAAATAGCCAATTATCATGACTTGCTTAGATAAAGAACTTAGCCATTAACTTGTCAAGTTCAACCATTGGCTGAAAATTCATAATCTCAAGTTAATAGTAGCTCTCTTATCTGTTTATAGAGCTTCCCATTGACCCATAGCTCACAATTTAAGATTAAACTTGAACAGTCAATCTCCATCACTTTAAGTCTTGACGTCCTCATCAAGACCCAAATTCCAACTCATAGCCCAGAATCATTCCTAACCGACAACATGTGAGGGCCAATAGTGGTTAAAATGTTTGAAACCCAAATTAATAATAGTTCTCTTATCTAAGCTTATGAAGTTTCTTTATTAATTCAAAATTCATAATATGGGACAAAATTGTAGCTGCCACAAAGAAAGTTTAGAAGGAACAAATAAAAAGATACCATACCAAGATAGTTTTCTATGATAACCAATTCTTTTAGTTCATCATATCTTTGAATGGTTGAGCTTGAAAATAATCTAGAGTGCCTGATTCATACATAGTGGATATCTGGTGCCTGGTGGCTTGACTAATGGAGGAGGGATGGATACGCAATGATTATAACCATCTCCTATATTATTCATTAACCAAACAAAGTCAATTGCTAGGTTAGAAAACACAGAAAAAGGTTACAATCTACAGAAAAAGGTTACTATCAGTAAAATGATTTTTGTAATCATGCAATGAACTCCAAATAGTCTGAACATTTGGCATGATTTTAAGGTTGCTTCTCTTATCTACTCCCTAACCAGCCTTCTTTCACTATAGAAGATACCTTGCATTCATAAAGTTAAATTTTTAAGAAGTTGTTGGATTGGTATAGTATTCCATTCATGTTTCCCCTAGTTTGTCATAATCAACCTCAATGTGGGCCACATTTTAGCCCCATCAAGACAACTATGCCAACATTATGAATTCTCAGTATAAACTGGATGCCAACCATCTCATTTTAAGAAGCCAAACAGCAGAAATAGATCAGACATTTATAATGCTAAACACTACAATGAATCAGCAAGATTTAACTCAAAGATGATGTTAGAAATCAACGCAATCAACCAACTTAGCATGAATTACAAGATAAGAAGCATTTTTTCCATTCTTGAAGACAACTTATGATTTCCACATACTGAAAATCGAAGATTTGGTCTGAAAAAAGAAGTCAGTATAATCTCTGTTTCTTTTGACATGTGCAATGACTTCAAAATGTCTTCCCGGACAGGATTTGTTGCAGTAGCAGTCAATGCCATCAAGGGAATATTGAACTGTGTGAAATTCTCTCTCAGCACACTTAATCGCCTATCAGAATTAGAAAAAAAAATAACTACATAAGATGCATGTGTTCATCAGTTCTTCCATCTAAATAAGCAGGAAAAAACATGCAACAACAGTTTTCTATCAATCAATACTAAACCAATGATATTTTCAATTTCCACCCTAGATATTCCAAAAGCTAACAAAGCAAACACAGTGGAGGTTAACAATCCTTTAGAACCAACCTGTAATCAGGTCGAAAATCATGACCCCACTTAGAAACACAATGAGCCTCATCAATAGCAAACAGTGCGATCCCAGGATTTACAGCAAGACCCTTAAGTGGCTCTACAAGCCTACAAAAACACTGCTTGTGAAATATTAATCTGGACTGGAATTTTACAACCTCACAAAATTACTGTGAAAAACAAGGAGGAAAATGCACCTTAATATTGTCTCAGGGCAAACATAAACAATCTTGTATGCACCACACATGGCTTTGTGCTCAACACTGCTGTCAGATTGTCCAGACCCAAGGAAGCATGCAGATACACCATATTTCGACAGTTTCAAGCATTGATCATGCATCAAACTTATCAGCGGTGAAATAACAATCACAACCTTGCTTGTCATAATTGCTGGAATTTGAAAACAAAGAGATTTGCCTGCAATGCCAGTAACCAATTGGCTGAAAGATACTTTCAAACTAATTTAACAAAATAATAATTCAAAATATAAATCCAAGCTCTATGATTTGTTAAAGATAACAACGTGTCAGTCAAACAGTAAAAGCAGATGAAGCAAAATACCTGATCCAGTAGCAGCAAGAACAAGGCAATCTCTGTTAGCTAACCATGCATCCAAAGCTTTCTTTTGAAAACCCTTTAAGGATGAAAAGCCAAAATGCTTGTGCAAAATATCACCGACTTTTTGTTCCCACTCTAATTTGACTTCTTGATTGTGCAAACTATGAGACTGAGAGTTACATTTTTCTTGTGAAACTAACGCTGTAGAATTGACACCATGTTCAGTTACCTGCTGACTGTATTCTGAAGGAAAATCCACTTTCAAAGTGGTATCAATTTTGGAAATATCCTGTTGATCTAATTCCTTGCACTTTAATCTGCTTCTTCCATAAGTGCTAGAAAAGGAAGAGTTGGAAGAAACATTTCCTTTTATCCTATGCAATGGGTGAAGATGATCTTTTATGCTCGATTGTTTCCTTCTATTTGAAGTGTAAGAGGGCGCATAGCCTTGGTCAAAGATTTGACTTCTTGAACTGCTAAGAGCCTGCAAATTCCCTTTATTATCGCTCTTAGAGGAACCACTCAAGATAAACTCCACAGCATGATCAAGTGATGGACCAACAAGTTCTACAGCTTCACTAGCTTTAGAAAACTCAAAACCCATGTCAATTAATTTGGCTATAATATAATCAGCGGAAACTTCACCTCCATCCATATCATAATTTAGTAACTTTGATACAATGTTCTGACTTCTGAGCAATATTGAAGGCAATCACTTTTGAAGACTGCTAAAGTTGAAAACTGCAGTGCAAGGAATAAATACAGGGTAAGAAAAGATTCAAGGTGGCAAAAGGCAACTATGCTAGCCCCCAGCGCCCCCGCCAACCCATCTCAGGGCCAATACGGAGAAGGTAAATCACGGGTGGCTAATAGCCTTTAGAATAGTGACTAGCGCATAAGGGAGGCATTTACCTCAGCTATGCCGAGATTCGAACCCCACACCTTATGGTGGCAGCACCTCATGCGCTAGCCACTAGACCGTCCCGAGATAAAAAGTTCAAGGTTGCATGTCAAGAGGTGAGATAACAAGTTCACACCAATTAAAACTTACATATTACCATTTATGATAAACAACCAAGTATCTTCTGAGTGCATAAAAATTATAAGATAAAAAACTAACTGAAAAGCAAGCATTAAATTACCTATAGTTTCATTCTTGCATTTTTGTAGAATCTAATCACAGATTCCATAAGGTATTGATATCCACTCCAAAAGGATATTAATATTGGGTCTTCAAAACGAGACCTCCCTGACCACAGTTGAACAACTAAAAGCTTATAATGCCTTAACAACTCTACGAATCAGCCCCGGAACCAGCATATGACTAACAAGTCCAATTTTAAAACTGCTCATCAACTCAGTGAAGAATTGCAACTCTGGAGTGAGGTTATTATAAGTTTCTGAGCATTATGAAAGAAATAAGCTCCCAATTTGTAGCCAGTTTGGTCCTAAAAACCTTCTTAATAGAACTTCCCATGAAAAATGGTAATGATGTGAACTTTTCCTGTAGAGTCAATCTACAAAGGTCAGTTTTGGTACACTGAACCAGGTTTGTGGAGTCATGAAAAAACAAGATATTGACCACTTGGATAAGAAAAAGGTCAAAAAATTTTGCTAATTAAAAAAATACCTTAAAAGAGTTGAGGTTTCCTTGAACTTCATGGAGCATAAGTCCCCTCATACACAGAGTCAAGATAACGGATTGTAGAGGCATTGTCTAGTTTCATGAGGAAGTGAGACCTCCTCGATTTATTCTATAAAGGCTGACTCAAGAGGTTGGGATCAGATTAGATCATTGAACAGCTCAATGAGCAAGCTCAAGATTATTGTCAATCTAAGAGGGCTTATAAACTGACAGGAGAAGGAACGATAAGCACTAAGCAAAGTTTGAGGCCTTTAAGAATTGGAATAAAACAAAGCCAGAACAAGTTTTTAAAACACTATGGCATATGTTACTTGGGTTTTGCTATATTTTTTGGCTTGAGGTTGGGCACATAGTAAATATTTTCATCCACAATTAATTTTTTTTACATTCGATATTGCAGTACTAATAATTTTAAGTCTTCTACGTTTTTCTTTGGTATTTTTTATTATTTGTGTTAAATGAATAAAAGTTAATGGGCATGCCCAAACACTAACGGTCACCTTCAGGGTAAGCTTAAACAAAAATTCTTAGGAACAATATTCAGCCTGTGCCAAGGTTGGACAAGAGAAAATTAAGTATTGACAAAGATAAGTGTTAGTTGGCGTCATCTTGAAATTTAAAGAGCATGGAACTTCCTGGTCCCAGTTCCTCTGCCAACATTAAGGTAACAAGAGTGCCCCTAAATAAAGTCATCAAGGTGAGTTGACCTTGGCGTGCCTTTCCTTTATTGTGTCACTGTCACCCCTCGCGGCTTTACCATATAATAAGTGCACTATCCATCTGGACCTCGTTCCGCATTGGCAACAATGAGTGAGCCAATGCCCCCACGGACGTAGTTGAGTTGGTATTTGGGTGGTAGATTTGTAACCAAGGTGCAAGGTTTGAATCCTCTAGGGTTCATTCCCCTTACCCCATGTTTGGGAGGAGGTGAGGGAAGGGGAGGAAAGGGTAAATAGGGGGAAGGGAAACTTTTAACCTTGTTTGGGAAGGAGTGAGCTAAGGAAATGAAAGGTAGGGAAGGGTAAGCTTTAACTTTCCTTACCCATGAAATGGAAGATTTTCTTACACCCCAATTTGGGGTGTAAGGAAGGGTAAGGGGAACCAAAAAGAATTTTGTTCCAATTTTATCCCTCAAAATATTAATTTGCGGTGACCTCACCTTCTTCGCCATCGACGAAGCCGATAGCTTCGACGAGAGGCATTGATGGTGCTCGAAAGCGGCAGTCCATCCGTTGGACTACCAGCTTGACTGAGTTTGTCGCAGTCCGTCGCCTCCGACGCCAAGGCCATACATAGGCATCCCGACCAAGACAAGCTTAGCGGAGGAGTCATCAACCGCCTTCCCGTACATAATAGATCTGTCGGCGCCGTGGATTGGCTAGGAGCAAGGTACTAGGAGAGACATAACCTAGCATCGACACCACAGGGAGCAGGGCAAACCTTACCGTGGTGGAAGCCACACACTTTCTCAGGGAATGTGGCCTCTGCAAGCGCCTCCTTGGCCCTAGACGAGACATCTTCATGTATAGGTATTGCTTCTTCCTTATGGTTCATGAATCTACGCCTGCAAAATCCCAATTTCTTTACTGCCCCTATTCGATTGATTTTACCTTTTGCAATCCTTTTTCTAAAACTTGAGGGCTCTATTGATATTATTATATGAACTCATCTAGTCACGTGTTGTTTATTAGCAAACACCAAAGATCAGCTATTTCCTTTCAAATCTGAAAGTCTATTTGCTTGTATCTTACTATTGGATGCTTGGTTATGGGAATTCTTCTGATTTCATGATTCAAAAATATGTTTCTTTTTCAAGAAAAAAGTTCCTTTTCTTTTCACAGGGGTGAAGCATTTTGCGACTTTGAGTGTCGGCAGCGACACATGAAACAGATGAACGCAGAGACAAGTGCTCTATGGTCTCCATCAAGGATGGTACTGAACGTGCAGCCAATAGCAACGAGCAATCTAGTAATGGAGAGACCCTTGCCATTGTTTAAGATTTACTAATCAAATTATCATGGAGTTACAATCTCGTAGTCATAGTTTCTTGGCATCTTCACTTGTGTACGGGTAATTTTATAATTTTAAATATTAACCTTCATTCACCTCCCTTTCCTCCCAAACAAAACACATGTTATGTTAATGAATTTTCCCTCCTCTCAAACAAGGAGAACATAAATACTTTACTTTCCCTTCCTTTCCCTTCCTTCCCACTTTACTTTCCCTTCCTTCCCTTTTTGGTAATGAACATTCTCTCACCCCATCCAAACAGAGGCTAAGGAATATGTGCCTCCCACCTAAGAAACCGCTCAGTACCATGATTTACCTCCCTTCCGTAGGCCTTGGGGCGGGCCGTGGAGGGGCACATGGGTGAGTGATATCACATATTGTAATCAACAATGAGTGAGCCAATACAGCGATTCCAGTCTCCTGATGGTCGATCAATTGAAACTTACGAACGGAGCAGATCAAATTTAAAAAAAAAAAAAAGATGATAGGATGAATAACAAAAAATCAGTAAAACCCCATTTATCAGCAAACTAGAGATGGGCAACCCGAAGGAAACTAGGTCAAGAAAACATCAAACTGCAAGCATTCGCTAAGAAAAAGACGCGAATGAGAAAGATGAGATCTCCAATTCGACAACAATGCGCAAATGGTAACCTAGGAGAGAGTGTTTACCGATCGACGACACAGGAGAAGGAGCGGGCGGAGAGGGTCTGTTTCGGAGCTGGAGCCTGGAGGGAAGGCTGAGTCTCATTTATAATCGAAGTTGGGCCGCCGATTTCAACGATCCTCCACTGGGCTGATCATTGGGCCGGAAGCCTACAGTTGTATTTATTTTAAATTTATAGATGTTTTTTTCTAAAAGAAACTTTCATTTTTTACTTCTAATATTGATATATGGACCTACAAAATATTCATTTTATGAAAATAATTTTTTTAATAATATATGTTTGGATCATTTTGAAAATGGAAGATAGACTTAATCATTTAATATTTAACTATTTACTATGCTTTAAAGAAAAGAATAAATCAAATTAGCATGAGATAATAACGCTGATTAAAATATTTTAAATTTGGCAAAATCTCTTATTCAGCGAGTATTATAATTTGTATCTACCAATGCACAATCCCTTTTCTACCTAAAATAAAACTGTTAAAATCATTAATTTTATTTTAAAAAAAATGCATATTCTAGTAAGGTGCCCGAGGGGCCATAAATCTTTAAAACTTTTTTTTTAATTATCCGGATCTTATCAGCAAATGCACTTGGTGTGGAATAAAATCTCAGCTATTTGAGAGAAATGTCTAATCTCTCGCCATCAATCCAAGGATTATAAATTTTTAAATTATTGTCCCAGCGGAATAGTATGATCTTGGAGTTAAAATTCGGTATATCTAAACATATCTTTTCCTCTATCTTACCATCTACACTAATGATTAGTAATCACCTATGATTTACCTCATTCGAGTTGACCTAAGGATAGATTGACGGGACGCTAGGACGAGTAAATCATCTTTTGCCATATAAAATTTTAAACTATTAGAGAAAAAACTATAACATTCATGGTAGACAATCTAATATCATTGTATTCTTGATTAGATACAAACAAATAAATCATTCCAAGCAGCTCAGTATCATCAACCCCGACTAAATACAGACAAGTAAATCGTAGAAGATATTTTACCTTAACGCAATCTCCCTTTGTATGTGAAAAGTCAGGTACTCAATGAGACATTTTGCACCTAATGATAATTGACCTCGAAACCTATGAGTGCAACCACTCATGCAAGTATCAATTATGTTAATCTGTTTGGCCCCGGGGATATAGTGTAGTGATGGGACATTCAAGTTGTCACCCAGGGACTCCTAGTTTGATCCCAACTATAGTGAATTTGTAAAAAAATTTCCTTCAAATAGGGTGCGCAATCAAAGGATGTCGGACTTTTTGACCTCCCGCCGTGAGCGTTTTTCGATTTATTCTGATGATCGGTGAAAAAATTTCATGGGATATAACCGGTCACTCCAAGACTAGCTAGATTTATCATAATTATATCAATCAATAGAGCCATAAAACATCCAACAGATATGTTATCGTCTCTAAAAAAAATTAATCATAAAATCTATTAAAATAAAAATTCACATAAGTACCAGCTACACCATCAAAAATTAAACTATTATAGCAAATATAAATCGGCTCGTTATACTAAAATTTAAGTATAATTAGCCCCCAATTTTATAATATTAAAGGTGACTGATCCTACAAAATTTTCAAGCACAAATAAATCTCGGTCCAAAATTGTCAAGCACAAATAAATCTCGGTCCAATTCGGTCCAATATTATAAGTGGTTCAACCACTGTAAACATACAAGTGATTCGAACATCGCATACATATGAGATGTACTGTATAAATTTCAAACTTGAGTGAGAACGTCCTACCTCTATCATAGCATTGTGCCCCAAGGTGCAGGGCTGAGATATTCATGCATCTAACAAAGATAAGCGAGTCCATCAACATTATGTCACTCGTCAATTAGGTGACAAACTCAAGCTCAGCCCCTGTTGGACGATAAACGTCACAGCAAACTCGAATCCAGTGGGCGACATTGCGCTCGCATGCGGCAAGCTTCGGTGTACTCACATGCGATGAGATCGTGTGCAACAAGAAGCAGTGTACTCAATGTTGCTTACCACAGAGATGATAAACTAGCTCGTGGCCATTCATAATGGAATTGTTAATCGGCAAGGACAGAATTAATAGAAGCAAAACAATAATATAGAATTCGATTGTGAGGACCAGCAATCGCTAATTGTCAAATTGCGTCAAATGTTCTATGAAATAACATACTCTTGTTCTCAAACTCCATAAACCAGATAGATGGATAGCATAATAAGATAGCATAAACTAAGAGAGCAAATTCAGGTAATTGTAGAAACGAGAACTAAGCAGTGGCAGCAGTTCCAGCAGTAGCGGCCAAGCGCTTTCTTGCCTCCTCAATGATGCTTAGCTTGATACCCTTGCCTTTGGGAAGAGATATCCATGGCTTTGTTCCTTTCCCAATGGTGAACACATTTCCAAGGCGAGTCGCAAACTCATGCCCAGTGGCATCTTGGATGTGAACCGTCTCAAAGCTTCCCTTGTGCTTCTCCCTGTTCTTGAGCACACCAACACGGCCAGTATTTCGCCCACCAGTCACCATCACAACGTTCCCAACATCAAACTTAATGAAGTCTACGATCTTGTTGGTCTCCAAGTCAAATTTGATGGTGTCATTGGCCTTGATAAGTGGGTCTGGGTAGCGAATGGTGCGACCATCATAGGTGTTCAAATAGGGAATGCCCTTGTGTCCAAATCGGACAGATCTAACCTTGCATAGCTTGAACTTCAAGGGGAAAATGAAATTTTAGTGCTTTGAAAAGTTAAAATTCTCAAGCATAATGAGCAAATATCAGTTTAAACAACTAATTATCTTTCTATAAACATTATATTTTTACCTGCATATAGTTACCATCAACTCATTAAGCCTAAATACAGAAAGTAAATAAAATGAACCCCATATCCTCACCAAGTTTGCATGTTTTAGAAGTATTTTTTGGTATAACTATTCCAATTCCATATGGTTTGCTAGACAAGTAACAAAACATGAAAGAGTTCATGAGAAGTCATGATTAGCTAAATGGTGTAGTGTAGTAATTGTCATCGCATTTTATCATGATATGCCCAACAAGTATCAGTAAAAGGAATAAAACACAATGTTGATACCTTAGCTTCTTCATCCCTAACAGAATGGAGACGGAAGCGTCCCTTGGTGTCATAAAGGAGACGGAAGTTCTCATTAGTCTTAGGAATTGACACAACATCTGCAGATTAACACCAAGTAATAAACCCAAAACTAGTCTCAATATTTTTTCTTGCAGAATAAAACTAGGCACAAGACAATAAGTGTATAAGCCATTGAAGGGAAATTGACTACCTACCCATGAAACCAGCTGGATATGTCTTATCAGTCCTAACCTTTCCATCAACCATTATATGGCGTTGCATCAATATAGCAATGGCTTCACGGTATACAAGAGCATATTTCAGCTTGTTTCTCAAAATAAGTATCAAGGGTAAACATTCCCTTGATTTATGTGGGCCAGATGATGGCTTGGGAGCCTAATAGAGAAACAAAATTCATTAATAAATGTTACTGCTCAAAAAAGACTATGAAAAAGAAATGTGGAAGGAAAAACTTATACTTACAAAAGCCCCACCAAGCTTGTCCAACATCCAATGTTTGGGGGCATTGAGCCGCTTCAGATGTTTCTTCAATCCCCTTGCCTGAAGATAAAGACCACCAAAAACAAAAACCAAGGACGATCAAATTTCAAATAAAAACCAGTGAGAATCAGGCAACAACCATTGAGCAATAAGAATGCAGGAATGGGTAAAAACCTAGTTTTACAACGACTGCTCAAGAACCTACGTCTTTGTTGCAAATATTGGACCTTGAATCAATGATCTTGTATTTATAATCAAGCAGGACAAAAGAAAGTCAAATACATTGTTACATTGTAAGGAAGATGGTACAGCATCATTACACCACGTTCCTCAAGTTATTAGAACTCAGAGGACAGGACACTTTTTTGCCTTAACCCATTAAATATAGGCCACAGGAAATTCTAATTAACTGCTCCACATTTAATTATCAACCAATAAAACGTTTTCTAAAGTTTTGATAATGGTGATCCAGATCCGCGTGCAGCCAAACATAAAACAGTGTTAATTAACCGTTAAAGTATTTGTCAAAAGTGGCAGAATTTCAAGTATTCTAACAGAAAAAGTATTTACAAAAGCAGTTAATAAACTCATGCTGAAGTCCATGAATAAGAGGTCGCTTATCTAAAATTGCCACCTAGAAAATCACATCGACTCAATATAGGCGAGACAGCCCTAAGAGAAATGATTGTCTCAGCAGGAAAATGAAGAATCATCTAGCACTTCGCTAGCATAATATCCACGCACTATCACAAGAAACTAGATAAAAATCAACACAAAACTCATAATAAAAAAAGAAACTTTTCCACAAGGAGATATGATTCAAAAGAAAAACAGATGGTTAATAAACCCGACAAAACAAACAAGAAGCAATTTATCCAGACACAGACACAAATCAAGAGCAAAGAGATGCATCTAAAACCTAATAAGGTAGAGACGAACCATTGTAACGGATGTTCTCTCCTAGCTTCGGAGTAGTTCCAGAGTCCCGCCTCACCTGTTGGGAAATCGGCAATGACACTTTCTGTGTCTAATATAGCTGGGAGAAAACCCTAAAATGAGCTAAATGACGATTTTGGGCATGATTGATTGCTATCTTGGATCGGGTTTTGAATCGTTATCTGTAGATTGTGTGGCCCGTCAAGCCCAGCCCATTTAATGAGAAGTATTTTATCTAAAATAAACAATAATTAAAAATGAGTCTCGTCCATATTATTTAAAGAGCATTAATCTTATGTCATAGTAAATTTAAATAGTTTTAAAATCATTGGAGGCTTTCTTTATATTTATTTTCTCTACTATCCATTTTTTTATGGTATATGATTTTTAAATTTTTAGAAGACTCTCTTATCAATTTTACTAACAATATTATATTTTTCATATTATCTTTTATATGTGTTTACTCGAGAGCGCATACAAAGAAAAGAATTGACTGAAAAAAAAATAGAATTATTTATTTATTTAATTTAAAATGAGTCGTTTCATAATTTGTTCGTCCGAACTTGAGATTAATGAAATTTTCGTCCTTCTCATAATAACTCCCCCAATGAATTTCGATCATCAACGAAAGAAACCACGGTCGCCACAACTCTCCCCCAAGGAGCCCCGTAATCAAATGATAAGATCATGGTCACGAACTCACACTAAGGACCATGATGGACAGTTCTGGGACGGATTCAAGAGACTGAGTGATTTTTTTTTTTAGAAATGTGAATGAAAAAGGGCGAAGATTTCTTTATGAATGAGTATTTAGTTTCAGTTTGATCATAGCCTTAAATTTTAATGTTGATTTATATTGTTACATATATATGCATGATGTAAATAAATATATAGGGAGATGCATTCTCTAATGCTTGGGTATAAATCTAAAGTTTGGATTATACTGAACCATATTGATTTATGTGTGAGCATGATTTGCACGAGTTGAATGTCGGACCGGTCGTACAAAATTTATTTAAGTAGTTTTGCTTGCTGTTCAAGAGGGTAACAAAAGCATTAACTATTGTTAATGACGATTTTGTAATATCCACATAAGTGAAAGCTATAGCAAAAAAGAGAATAATTTCCATCCACCTTCATTCCCCAAATCTTCTCTTCATCGTGCATTTTTGCTCGGTGATTTATTTGTGCTAACAATCAGGTATCTCTTAGTTCACTATGAACAACTAGTGTTTGAATGTGTACGTGGTTCTATCGTTGTATCATGAGAAACAGACGCCCATCATGTTGGAGAAATTTATGTGACCTTAGGTTTTGATATTTGAGCAAAGGTTTAAGTTAAATTTATTGTTATATTTTATATGTACTTGTGAGTGTGCAGGATGTAAATACAACAAGGAAAGTCCAAGTGTGATCTTGGCAAAGGAAAAATCCAAGTGAGTCTTGGTGGTGTAAGTCTAAGTATGTAGTCTTATTAACGTAAATCCGAGTGTGACTTGGCAAGGATGAAGTCTCGAAGCGAGGAGCTCTTGACAATAGAAGACCCGACAATAAGGACAAAGCTGATGGAAGCTCCTGAAGGTAAAGCGTGAATGATGGGGAGGTATATGAGGGACACAATGCTGATGGAAAGAGCTAGAAGGCAAGGTTGAAAGTTGTGCGGGCGAGGATGAGTGCATGAGTGATTGTACTCTAGCAAAACCCTAGTGTTAGGGTTTACTAGTAGATTGGTGAAGTTACCAGTCCACTAGTAGGATTTAGTCGATTGGTCCTAAAACTAGCTGACTGACATTAAGTCGTTGGCATGTAACGGTCGAATTCCACATGAGATCAGTTGACTGGTGTCTTTACTAGTCAACTGGTAACGAGAAAGCTTTATGTTTTCCTCCCGAACTCTATTTAATAGAGCTTGGGGTGGCTGGCTTAAGTGATGACAATAGAGGTGGTTAACCCCTATTAGAGTCTCCAAAGCTCTCCTTGTGATCCAAGTGCTTGTGGTCAAGAGTTGTGGTGAGGTTTCTCTACCAACAAAGTGGTTGTGCTAGCTGGAATTTGCCTGTGATTGATCCACCGATGAATTGAAATTTTGTCCACCTTATGGACACGCCGTGAAATAGGAGCAAGTTATCTAAGAACCACGTAAACGAACACGTCGTTTGGTTTGTTGTCTCTTTGTCTCTGTTGTTTATAGGTTAGCTTTCATCTTGTTAGTTTACTTTTGTATTCCGCTATGCGCTAACAAGTGTAGGAAGCAATCGAAGTGGGTAATCGACTATTTACCCCCTCTAACTGGGCATTAAGGTCCCAACACATCGTAACATCTAAGCATAACCAAAAGAGGATAAATCTGTTTTAAGGAAACTGCATCACGCTGGCCTCGATGACTCTTTCTTCCACTTTGCACTCGGAGTCAGGAGTCTTCACTCAGCAGTCGAGAGTCTGCACTCAAACTCGATAGTCAAGAGTCTGTACTCAGACTCAACAGTTGGAAGTCTGCACTCAGAGTCGAGAGTTGGACATACAAGGTAGCTCAGTTTTCCAGTCAACTTAGCATCCCAAGCAGTTCTTCCTTCCTTGTTGATAATCTGAGATTATCAACTCAAGTCAACTCAACAAATAAGTATGAATTTATTTTTTATATAAATTTAGATCTTTTTCCTCTATCTCTGACTATAAGATTGTCCAATACTTTTAATAAGCTAAATAAAAAATTTACATAGATAATGAACTAGAGCCCAGGACAATCATGGTTAAGATCCATCTCTGGCCAGCCAGTATAGGTCACAAGCTCAAGGCCTAACCATGATTCATGACTATGAATGTCCCGCGTTTGTCTATCATTTCTTCCTTTTTTTTTCTTAGACATTTGTAATTTTCTCACTCTTATTTTTCTTTCTCACCTCTCCTCTCCTATCCTCTCGTGATTTTTTCTCGCTAGTAACTCCATTTCCTTTCCTCCAATAAACATAACATAAATACTTGACTCGGACAATATTGATACTGAATTTGAAGTTTTTTATGTGGACTTACGTAGTTCTCTACCATTTTCTTATGATGTATACCGTATTAGGATATCTTAAAATATATTGTGCATAAATATTTTGTATATTTTTATGTATATGTTCCTCTTTATTTTTATCTTTATGATGTATATAAATATAGCTTGTAACATTATTCTTCGTTGATAAAAAAATATATTCTCTCAATATTCTTTCATGGTATCAGAGTCTCTTGCCTATGCCACAAACCCTAATTCTAGCCACGCCACTGTCGACGCTCACCTTCTCAAATTATTTTTTTCTAGTTGCTCTTATGGATGCCTCTACGACTGCCCTAATCTCCTTTAATGATAGTACTCATGTGCCCTTGAAGTTGGCTTCCTCCAACTATCTTCATGACGTCTACAGTTCACAACCCTCCTCACCAGTCATGATCTGCTTGGCTTTGTGTGATAGTTCTCACTGTTGTCTGGACAAACTACACACTATTGATAGTGCTCAGATTCTTAATCTTGCATATCTTACCTAGATCCACCAGGATCAACTCACATTGAATGTTATTATTGAATCTCTTTCTTCATCCTTAATTTTGTTCATTGCTGCTGCTTGCACATCTTGTGATAGTCTGATGAACTAGTGCTCATGAATGCCCCTCTTGACATTAAAGACCTCACATCCTGGAATAATCTTGCTTTCACTTATGGCACACCCTCTTGTGGTCATATTACACAATTTAAAACACAACTTTACAATCCAGTCAAAGACTCTCAATATATCACTGAATTTATACAGTTTATCAAATCCAAGTCTGATGAACTTGTGCTCGTGAATTCCCCTCTTGACATTAAAGACCTCACCATCAAAGTCCTTCATGGTCTTGATGATGAGTATAAGGAACTCACCCATGCCATTCAAGCCTAAGACACTGTAGTATCGTTTAAGGAACTCCATGAGAAGCTCCTCAATCATGAAGCCCATCTGGCTGCTCATAGGGATACACAAATCACTATTATGACCACTGCCCACCCTGCCTTCTAATTTGCTGCCGCCTCACGCCGACTACCTTATCCACCTGTCGCGACTCATCCACCCATTGGTGTTGGTCCCATTGGTCGGTGGTCCTCCCGGCCATAGCAACAGCCACACTCTCCAGCACAGGGCTAGTGTGTCTTGCGCTCATATCTTTGATGTTGTCAGTTGTGCATCATCATGGTTACTTTGCTCGATGTTGCCCTGATTTTTCATATTAGCTCGCTCCTACTCATGTGTCACCCACTGGCTTATCTCGTGTTATGTATAGACTGCCTAGCTACTCCGTCGACTGCTGCCTACACTATAGCATCACTCTCTTCATCTGATTGGATCCTAGACTCTGGCGTCACCCATCATATGACTTATGACCTCTCCAATCTCTCTCTGCATGCTCTGTATGTTCAGTTTGATGGTGTTTTTGTCGGTGATGGTGCTGGACTTCCCATTACTCATACAGGTTGTCTCTAACCACCCTCTACCCCTACTTCTTTGAAGTTTCCCAATGCTCTTTGTATTCCATCAATTAATACTAACCTTTTGTTCGTCTCCCAACTCCATAAAACTAATGATGTCATTGTTATTTTCTCTTCCTCTACATTTCAGATGAAGGATCTATTGGTGCAATATCTCCTCGGTCAAAGTTGAATAAGTTTGAGTTGGCTCAAGCTTGAGTCTTGATGTTTAAGTTTTAATGTTTGATAATATATAGAGATTGCAGGTGCAATTGTCCGTATGGTGAGATTGTTAGTGCAATTCTCTATTGGTCAAGGTTTGACTAGTTTCATGTAAAGAAAAGTCAAGTAGGTCGAGGTTGATCGGATACTTAACTGGAAAGTCCTAACTAGAGGTTAGGCAAGGGCAAATCCAACAGGAAGGTTGGCAGAAGAAGAAAATCCAAGTGGATCATTGTTGACCGGACACTTGGTGTGGAAAGTCTTGGTGAGTGGAGCCAGGCAGTTGGAAAGTCATGGTGAGTGAAGTCAGGTAGTTAAAATCCTGGTAAGTGAAGACAGGTAGGAGAAAGTCCTAGTGAGTGAAGCTAGGCAGTGTGAAAATTCTGGTGAGTGAAGTTAGGTGAAAAGTCCTAGTGAGTGAAGCTAGGCATAAGGAAACCCTGGTGAGTGAAGCCAGGTGAAAGCATTAGTGAGTGAAGCTAGGCAGAAGAAAAATTCTGGTGAGTGAAGCTAGGTGAAAGTTCCGGTAAGTGAAACTGGGCAGACAAAAGTCCTGGTGAGTGAAGCCAGGCATGTGGAGATCTAGGTGGGTCAAGGTTGACCGGACACCTGATGTTGGGAAGTCCAAGTGGATCAAGGTTGGCCATACACTTAGCATAAGGAGAAAAGTCTAAGTGGGTTAAAGAATTGACTAGACATTTGGTGAAGAAATCCTAGCAGGTCAAGGTTGACCATATGTCAGGCAAGTAGGAGTCCCAACAGGTTATGGTTTACCGGATGTCGGGAAAGTGAACCCTAGACTTTGGGTTGAAAGTTAGGGTTTGGTAATCGACTAAGTTAGTTGATTACCATAGCTTAAGCAACTAATCTAATCACTTAAGCTTGGAATAGCGAGAAAGATTCTTTAATCGATTGGTGTAATCGATTAAGACACCGTAAGCGATTAGGGTAATCACTTACGGTGACTTTTGCTTCAAACAGAATGGTTATGTTCGAAGCTTAAGTGATCAGGCTGATCGCTTAAGCTATTTCTTGTGATCAAACAGAATGTTGCTGAATCGATCTAGCTAATCGATTCAGCAAGGCTTAATCGACTGGAGTAGTCGATTAAGCTTGAAAAACTAGCCGTTGTGCGT
>JBBMJZ010000137.1:13704156-13715839 GCA_037833815.1 Zingiber zerumbet
CCTAGTCGAAGAAGCCTTCTGTTGGTGCGGTTAGCACTAACGGTCTAACTCAGGTTTTGATGAATGACAAAGTAGGTTAAGTTAAATTTGTTATAATCTAATACTTTGACTGAGTGTATAGGAGAAGTCTAGAGAGGTTGACGGACTGACTAGATATCTGGCATGAAACTCGGCTAGGTTGATGGGCCGACCAGATAGCTGGTACAAAGCCCTGCTAGGTCGACGGGTCAACCGGATAGCTGGCATGAAGCCTAGCTAGGTCTACGGGCTAACTAGATATCTAGCACAAAGTCCAGACTGGTCGATGGGATGACCAGATATCTGGTAGGTAAATTAAGGTAAGTCATTGGAGGGGAATGACTTGGTGAGGATGCATTCCTAGTTAGGGAACTTAGGCATCGATCCAACTTAGAACCATTTTGGAATCTAAGTTGAGATCGTGACTAGATTCTGGTCTTGGTGAGACAGAATATAATTGTGCTAACACTTTATTTTGTAGGGTAGTATTTTGTCTCGGACTAACATTTTCTTGCAGGAAAAAGGTGTGATGGAAAATGATGGTCTGGATGCCCAGATGGTCCGGGCATCCGGAAGCAAAAGCTATCCTGACAGATAGGAGCACGTCGATTGGTCTGATGATGTTACGGTCTAGGCGCCTGGAAGGGATCCGGGCGCCTGGAGCACTCCTATAAAAGAAGGCTTCCACCAGAGCACAATACAACAACTTCTACTATAACTGCTCTGTTGCACACTGCTCGTGCGACGTTGTGAGGTCTCTCCGACAACTTGTGATTTAATCTTCTGTTTCTATTATTGGTAATTTTTTTAATAATTCTTGTACTCATTTTGTAATCATTTTTGTAAAATATTAATTATTTCCCAATGAAAGCACTCAACGAATGCAGACCTTGGAAAAGAGTCGACAAAGGCTCCGAACCAAGTAAAATTGGTTGTGTTAGCATTGTCCTTACTTTTCTTATTTCCGCTGCATACTCGAATTGATTTTTGGATTCTCGACAATCACTATTCACCCCCCTAGCAAACTTACGATCTAACAAGTAGTATTAGAGCAGGTACTACTCTGATTTGGTGCAACCACCAATCAGACAAAGGGAGTGAAACCTTTATTTTATTTCTTTCGGTTTTCAGTTTTTTCGATATATTCCAAATTGGTACAATTACCTCTTTGGAAGCATTTTATCGTAGCAAACCAATCTGAATTGGTGCAACACCAATTCAGTCTTAATATTTTTCTCTTTTCCCACACTACTCATCCAAGACCAAGCCTTGGGACCCATTTTATTTTTTTGTGTGTAGAGCCTATGACCAACATTGAGGGATTCAGTACCGTCCGTCCTCCCCTGTTCAACGGTGATGATTTCCCATACTGAAAAAAGTGGATGGAGGTTTATCTAAAGACCGAATACGACCAGTGGTTCAGTGTCACCAAAGGCTATAAGGCTCCAGTCGATAATGCCAGAATTTCACTGGACCCGAGACAGTGGAACCCAGAGATGAAAAAGAAAGCACAAACAGACTTTAAAGCCCTCAACACACTACAGGGTGGGCTGACAAAGGAGGAACTAAACTATGTCGGCCCACATAAAAATGCAAAAGAACTATGGGACAAGCTCATCGAACCGCACGAGGGAACGAGCGACGCTAAGGTAACCAAACGAGATCTCTTCCTAAATAAATTATTTAACATTAAGATGCAAGAAGGAGAATCCATGAGTCAATTCCACATGAGGATCAAAGACATCCTCAACATGCTTCATACCATCGGCCACCAAATGAAGAACCGTGATTTAATAAGGTATGCCCTAAATGTGTTTCCTTGAAATGCATTATGGGCATCCATCGTGAATGCCTACAAGATTTCAAATAATCTTTCAAAGTTAAAATTAGACAAACTATTTTGTGAACTTGAGCTACATGAACAAATTAACGCTAGAACCAATAAAGGTATTGCCCTTTTTGTAGGTTCCTCCAAAGAAAAATCAAGAACCAAGCTTGAATCTGAAGGTGAGTTTGACCATGACTCAGAAGATGAAGAACACCTGGTGAACTTGGTAAAAAAATGTTCATCGAGAGAAAGAAGAACTTCAGCAGAAACGACCTGAAAAGATCAACTCCACCAATGAACCAAGAAATGTGACCTGCTTCGGATGCAACAAGAAGGGTCACTACAAGAACGAGTGCCCAAAATTGAAGAACGACAAGTCAAAGATAACCAAGAAGAAGGCACTCAAAACAACGTTGGATGAATCGTCTTCAGAGGAATCGGAAGACGAAGAGAAAAGGCACCAAAGCCACCTCGCGCTGATGGCCTGTGAATCAGAATCCGAAGATGAGTCCGAAGTCGAATCGAGCCACGAGTCCACACTTGTTTCCGAAGGTTCCAAGGAGGTATACTTTAGTTTAAACAAAAAGTTTTTTTAAAAAATTATTGCATTCTTAGATAGAAAATTAACTGCAACTGAAAATCAAAATAAAATGCTCCTTGAGGAAAGCCAACACCTCAAGGAACCAATTACAAAATCTAGTCCAAATCAAGTTGTAAAACTTGAGGATGAAAATTCAACACTAAAAGTTGAAATCAACAAACTTAAAGAGTTATTATAAAATTTTACAACCAGATCTAAAAACTTAGGCATAATTCTAAAAAGTTAAAAAGGTGTATACAACAAATCTGGTCTTAGATGCAAGTCCAGTTCAACAAATAAATCATTTATATCACTCGTAACCCAAAACAAAAACCAAATTAAATCTTGGGTTCCAAAAGCGTGCTTAACCACGCAAGTAGGAATCAACCATTACTATATACCTAAAAATAAAATATATTATGTAAAATCAAATAACCTAAATCAAAAGCCAAAATCAACTAAACTAAAACCAAACCATAGAAATAACTATAAAACCAGCTCTAACCAAGATTATAATCAAGTATATTATAATTATAAAAGTAATCGACATAAACCCAAAACTAAAACCTAAATCAAATCATTAATTCAGGGGGAGACTCCAGAATAGCTGGCACCTCCAAAAAACAACATATCCGTTAGGGTAATTAGGTTTAGTTTAAAAAAAGAGACAAAAGTTTAACTTGATCTATAGTACTGGTAAAGTTTTGGATGATAGTAGGTTAGGGAAGCTCTGTCTATGCATGTCTAGGAAGATATGAGTTTGACTTGGTGCATTGGACTTAGTGGAACTAACTGAAGCTACCCCTTACAGATCCTTACTAGTTAAATCAAGGTTTTGTACTGAACAATAGAAAGGCTTTGTACAGGAGGGGGAATATTGGATGGTGGATTAGGGGTAGAGAGCCAACATTGGGTTCAATGTCAACACCTTGTGAAGCAGAGTCCAAGGACCTTTTACAAGGAGTCCTTTTGGCTCTTGCTTCAAGAAAGGAAGAAGAAGAAATTATAGGAAGTTGAGAAGATACGGGCATCACTGGAGTCATCCCGGAGGTAGGAACAACTGAGGGAACTGTAGAAATCAATAAGCCAGTTCGCATCATGTTAAGAACAAAATTGGGACGAATACGATTGTAGGGCATAGGCTCCTTACCTCTCTCATGGGGAATCTCAAAGGGAACAATGGGAAGTTGTTCAAGCTCGGAGATGGTGATTGAGATCAAACTGTTTTTCAAGATGTGTGTTTCTTACGTCTGGCAGTAAAAGAACTTTCTTCCTTAGAGGATTCAGCAGGTTCTTCAGTTATTTCATTGGGAGGAAGTAATCCGAGAGAAGAGGGGGCAAGATTGCGGCGACGATTCCTCAGTAACTTTTCTCCCAACTTAGCCAAAACGGGTTTAGTTAATCTCGAATTCTTATACATCAGAGCTGGGAGAACAACATCAACTAAAAAAGGTAAAAACCATGGTCTTTTGAGAGGAAACAATTTAAAGATAGCAGATGAACATAGTAGGGAATATGCAACTCACCGAAAGAAGCTTCTAATTTTGTGTCAACAGAATTTATTCCAAATAGGAACAACAAACCCTTAACAACCAAATGCGGCAGGCTGAACTTGGCTCCCTTTAGCTTTGACAAGTATGAAGGGTCAAGTCGATTGGGGCATCTTGGGGACCAAGGGGAGTAGGAAGAGTCCGCTGCCAATTTATGGGATATGGAGGAGGAGAAGGGAGGCGTAAAAAGAAGAACTTCTGCCTCCATTCTGCTTGTGCTAGAATTCCATTAAACAAAATGGCTTTGGGATGACTCTGAAATCTAAAAAGGTTATCATCTACTAGACGGGGGACGAAAAAGTGATGAAAAAAATTTAAGTTAATTTTAAAATGATTTTTTTAAAAAAATTTAAGTTAATTTTAAAATGAATTTTTAAAATAAATTTTAAGTTAAAAAATTAAGTTAATTTTAAAATTAATTATTTAAAATAAATTTGTAAGTTGAAAAAAAATTAAGTTAATTTAAAAATGAATTTTTAAAATAAATTTTAAGTTAAAAAACTTAAGTTAATTTTAAAATGAATTTTAAAAAAAATAAGTTGAAAAAATTTAAGTTAATTTTAAAATTATTTTTTTAAAAAAATAATTAAGTTGAAAAAAAAATAAGTTAATTTTAAAATGAATTTTTTAAAAAATTAAGTCGAAAAAGATTTAAGTTAATTTTAAAATGAATTTCTAAAATAAATTTTAAGTTAAACAAATTTAAGTTAATTTTAAAATGAATTATTTCAAATAAATTTCTAAGTTGAAAAGAAAATTTAAGTTAATTTTAAAATGAATTTTTAAAATAAATTTTAAGTTAAAAAAATTTAAGTCAATTTTAAATGAATTTTTTTTAAAAAATTAAGTTAATTTTAAAATGAATTTTTTAAAATAAATTTTAAGTTAATTTTAAAATGAATTTTAAAAAAACTTAAGTTGAAAAAATTTAAGTTAATTTTAAAATGAATTTAAAAACTAAATTTTAAGTTAAAAAAAATTAAGTTAATTTTAAAATGAATTATTTAAAATAATTTTTTAAATTGAAAAAAAATTAAGTTAATTTTAAAATGAATTTTTTTAAAAAAAAATTAAGTTAAAAAAGATTTAAGTTAATTTTAAAATGATTTTTTTAAAAAAATTAAGTTAATAAAATTAAGTTAATTTTAAAATGAATTATTTAAAATAAATTTGTAAGTTGAAAAAAAATTAAGTTAATTTTAAAATGATTTTTTTAAAAAAAAAATCAAGTTAAAAAAAATTAAGTTAATTTTAAAATGAATTATGTAAAATAAATTTGTAAGTTGAAAAAAATTAAGTTAATTTTAAAATGATTTTTAAAAAAAAAATTAACTTGAAAAAAAATTAAGTTAATTTTAAAATGATTTTTTTAAAAAAATTAAGTTAATTTTAATTTTAATTTAATTAATTTAATTTTAATTTTAATTTAGTTAAATTAATTTTAATCCTTAGTCATCTCACCCGATCTAAATTTTCAATCAGGGAATCTTATAATTTTGTGAGATGAATTAGGTTCAATTTTAGGGTTTGGTTTAACTTTATGTTAGATTCAGGTTTAGCTTTGGGCTCAATAAATAAGCATTCTTTGGATAAACTTCTTGGCTATGGTGAGCCACCTAGACATCATTAGAGTAACCATGCCTTTGAGGTTTTCCAAATATCCTATTTACTGAACTTAATGCAAAACCTTAGTCTACCTAGTTAGGATCCGTAAGTGGTGGCTTCGGTTAGTTCCACTTAGCCAAATGTACCAGGTCGAAGTCATATCTTCCTAGACATGCATAGACTAAGCTTTCCTAACGTACTATCATCCAAAACTTCACCAGTATCATAGGTTAAATTAAACTTTGTCTCTTTTTAACTAGTCATAATTACCCTACCGGGTAGGTTAGTTTCGGTTACCCTATCGAGTATATTATTTTTGGAGGTGTCAGCTATTTTGAAGTCTCCCCCTGAATTATGGCCTTTATTTTTGAGTTTTAATTCTTGGTTTATGTCTGTTAATTTTATAATTATAATTGACTTGATGATAGTCAAATTTTTTGTGGGATTTAAAATATTTTGATTTTGAATTTGTTGATCTGCATTTTGGTTTTTGACTTGATTTATCTGATTTTACATAATATATTTTTTCTTTGGGTATGTAGATTGGTTAAGTCCTACTTGCATGGTTAAGCACACTTTCGGAACCCACGCTTTATTTTGGATTTTATGTTGGGTTATTAGTGATTTAAATGTTTTATTAGAACTTGACTTGTAGCCAAGTCCGATTTTGTTCTAAATTTATTTTTTATTATTTAAAATAAGATCTAAATTTTTAGAGCTTGTTGTAAATTTTTATAGAAGATCTTTTAATTTATTAATTTCTATTTTTAGTATTGAATTTTCCTCCTCTAGTGTTAGATCTTGAGTTGGATTAGTATTTGTGATTTGTTCCTTGAGGTTTTGATTTTCCTCAAGGAGTAATTTATTTTTATTTTATATTGTAATTAATTTCCTATTCAAACATGCAATAATTTTAAAAAACTTCTTATTCAAACTTGAGTATACCTCTTTGGGGCCTTCGGAAACGAGTACGAACTCGTGGCTCGATTCGGGTTCAGACCCGTCTTCCGATTCGTCCTCCTCTACTTCGCGGGCCATCAATGCGAGGTGACTCTGGTGCTTCTGATCTTCAACCTCTGATTCTTCTGAAGACGAGTCATCCCATGTTGCTTTGAGAGTCTTCTTCTTGGTTGTCTTCGTTTTGTCACTCTTCAATCTCGGGCACTCGTTCTTATAGTGACCCTTCTTGTTGCACCCAAAGCAGGTCACGTTTCTTGGTTCGGTTGGGGAGTTAATCTTCTACAGGTCCTTTTTACTGAAGCTCTTTCTCCTGGTGAACATTTTCCTTACCAAGTTCACCAGGTACTCTTCGTCTTCAAAATCCTGGTTAGACTCATCTTCATGTTCAGGCTTGGTCTTCATTCTTTCCTTGGAGGAACCTGCAAACAAGCCAATACCTTTCTCGGTCCCAGCGTTAGTTTGCTCGTATAATTCTAATTCATAAAATAATTCGTCTAATTTTAAGTTAGATAAGTTTTTTGAAATTTTGTAGGCATCCACGATAGATGCCCACAAAGTATTACGCGGAAAAGCATTTAATGCATACCTGATTAGATCACGATCTTCCATTTGATGGCCTATCGCATGGAGTCCGTTGAGGATATCTTTGATCCTCGCGTGAAGCTGACTCGCTGTTTCTCCTTCCTGCATTTTAATATTAAATAACTTATTTAATAACAAATCACGTTTCGTTACCTTGGCGTCGCTTATTCCTTCGTGTAGCTCGATCAACTTGTCCCATAGTTCTTTCATGTTCTGGTGCGGTCCTACCCGGTTCAGCTCTTCCTTTATTAGTCCACATTGTAGTGTGTTAAGTGCCTTGAAATCCATTGACGCTTTCTTCTTCATGTCCGGAGTCCATTGTTTCGGGTCCAGTGGAATTCTGGAGTTGTCGACCGGCGCCTTGTAGCCTTTGGTGACGCTGAACCATTGGTTGAAATTCGTCTTCAAGTATACCTCCATCCGCTTCTTCCAGTATGAAAAATCATCCTCGTTGAATAGGGGAGGGCGTACTGTGCTGAAGCCTTCAATTTGAGACATGATTATCCTACACATAAGAAAAAAATAGACAAAAGGTTCCAAGACTAAGTCTTGGATTAGTAGTGTGGAATAAAATAAAAGGAAACTAAAAATTGAATTGGTGTTGCACCAATTCAGATTAATTGTGATGGAAAAAGATTCCAAAAAGGTAACAATACCAGTTTGAAATATGACGAAAAAATGAAATCCGAAAGAAAAAGAAAGAAATGAGTTTCACTCCTGTCTGATTGGTGGTTGCACCAAATCAGAGCGGTACCGGCTCTTATACCACTTGTTGGATCGATGAGTTCGCTAGAGGGGGGGTGAATATCGATTTAAAATTATCGAGAGAGTATGCAGCGGAAAATAGATGAGCTAAAGCAAACACAAAGATTTACTTGGTTTGGAGCCTTTGGCGACTCCTACTCCAAGGGCCGCACGCAAGGGTGCTTTTGATAGGAAATCACTAATAATTCGAAAGCGTATTACAAACTAAGTATAGGAATTAATTAGCGAAGGAAAAAGAAACTGACAATAAGAAAAGACAGAAAAGAATTAGAACTTTGTCAGAGAGCCTTCGTAGCGTCGCAGGAGCCAAGGAGAGCAGATCGTGAGTTGTGTCTTTGTTCCACCCTTGACCCTTCTTATATAGGAGGTTCGGGGCACCCTGAATGTGACATAGCCGAGCCAGTCGGCGAGCTCCACGTGTCGACAATGCGAAGTAGATAAAATTTACTTCCAGACATCCAGACCTGTTCCTGCAAGAAAACATTAGTCCGGAGGCAAATATACAATATATATCCTACAAAATAAAGGATTAACACAATTTATTAGATAAGCAGAATAATAATTAGATTCCATCTCACCGAGACCGGAATCTAGTCAAGATCTCAACTTAGAGTCCAGAAATGGTTCTAAGTCGGATCGACGCTTAAGTTCCCTTCCCGGGAACGCGTTCTCACAGTCACTCCCCTCCAGTGACTTACCTTCACTTACCTGCCAAATGTCCGGTCATCCCTTCGACCTGTCTGGACTCCGTGTCATCTATCCGGTCAGCCCGTCAACCTAGCTAGACTTCGTGCCAAACGTTCGGTCAGCTCGTCGACCCATTTGGACTTCGTGCCAGCTATCCGGTCAGCCCGTCGACCTAGCTGGGCTTCATGCCAGACATCCAGTCAGCCCGTAGATCTGTCTAGACTTCTCCTGCACACTTGGTTAGAGTGTTAGATCACAAATGAAGCTAACTTAACGTTCTTTGCCATTCATTAAAACTTGAGTTAGACAGTTAGTGCTAACTGCACCAATAGAAGTTTCGGGTTTAAGGTCGCCGCTCGATCGTTGCTGAAAACCGAGGGTTTAAGGTCACTGCTCGACCGTTGAATGGCGTAGACATGGGTTTAAGGTCGCTACTCGACCGTTGAATGACGTAGACATGAGTTTAAGGTCGCCGCTCGATTATTAATGAAGACCAGGGTTTAACGTCACCACTCGACGGTTGACGAAGACCGGGGTTTAACGTCACTGCTCGACGGTTGACGATGACTTGGGTTTAATGTCACCGCTCGATGGTTGACGAAGAGTAGGGTTTAATATCGCCGCTCGATGGTTGACGAAGACCGGAGTTTAACGTCACCGCTCAATGGTTAACGAAGACTGGCGTTTAACGTCGCCACTGATGGTTGACGAAGACCAGGGTTTAATGTCACTGCTCGACAGTTGACGAAGACTAGGGTTTAACATCGCTACTCGAGGGTTGGCGAAGACCAGGGTTTAATATCACCGCTCGATGGTTAACAAAGACTACGGTTTAACGTCACCACTCGACGGTTGACGAAGATTAGGGTTTAACGTTGCTGCTCGACGGTTGACAAAGACCAGGGTTTAATGTCGGCGCTCGACAGTTGATGAATACCAGGGTTTAACGTCATCGCTCGACGGTTGATGAAGTTAATGTCACCGCTCGACGGTTGATGAAAACTAGGGTTTAATGTCGTCGCTCGATGGTTGTAATGCGTAGACAAGAGTTTATAGTCGTCGCTCGAGTTTTAACTTGGCCGATTGACTCAAAAGTCCGGGATACTTGTGTTTTTATTAATATCTATCCTACATCACAAAGACACACATACAGATTACATCAATGTTCACTCACACACCTCTCATCCAACCCTATAAGGTTGGAAGTGGTTCGCGCTCTACGACCACTCGAGCTGTCTTCTGTCTCCATCCTCCAGGTAGTAGGCTCCTAAGTGAAGTTTTTATACGACCTTGTAAGGTCCCACCCATGGCGCCTCGAGCTTGTTGACGTCCCCGACCGGCTTGATTCTCTTCCAGATTAGATCGTCGATTTGGAAGGATCTCGGGATCACCCTTTGGTTATAGTTTTGCTTCATTCGCTACCAATACGCCATCAACCGAACGGTAGCCTTATCCCGCGCCTCATCCACCAAGTCGAGCTCCATGAGTCTCCGCTCGGCGTTCCCCTCATCGTAGAGCTGCATTCGATTAGTTTCTACTCCAACCTCCACGGGGACCACTTCTTCACCGCTGTACACCAGGTGAAATGGTGTTACATCGATCGCCTCCTTTAGAGTCATATGGAGGGCCTACAGAACATTGGGGAGCTCATCGACCCAGCTGCCTCTTGCGTGGTCTAGCAGAGCCCATAAGCCTCTAAGGATCTCCCGATTGGTGACTTCCACCTGGCTGTTGCTTTGGGGGTAGGTCACAGAGGTGAAGGCCTCCTGAATGTCATAGCCTTCATATCATTCCCTGAGCCTCCGGCCAGCGAACTACCTCCCATTGTCCGAGACGAGCCGACGGGGGATGTCGAACCGACATAGGATGTTCTATCAGATGGATTTGATTACTATCTGTTCATTTATTTTATCCAATGGTTCGACCTCCACCCATTTCGAGAAGTAAACCATCGCGACGAGTAGGAACCTTCGCTGAGCAATCGCCATAGGGAACGACCCAACGGTATCCATGCCTCATTGGTCGAACGAGAAAGACACTGTGGATGTCTTCATCTCCTCGGCCGACCAGTTTCTTGCCATTACCCCGAGCGGATACTAGGTCTACTCAGTCACACTACTTAGTCGGGCAACCTACAGCTGAGGTCGCAGACTCCTGTGCTTGGCGTTTGGCCATGGCCTGTTAGCACTCGGTCAGCGCCTGTTGTTACTATTTCTCCACTATCTTCATCGCTCGGGCTTGTATTAACATGTCGAGCTCCTCTTGCATCAGCGTCACCGTTGTGAATCGTCCAACCTCCTCCATCTTTCCCTTCGGATGCAGGTTGCATTCCCATAGACGACGTCAAAATGATCCTGTTTGAAAACATGAGGCTGGAAAGTTGGGAGGTGGCGGCTTCGCTGACCGAATGTGGACTTCGCTCTACTTTGTAAAATAGATGGCGTCAGTGTCGTGCTAGGGAAGGGGTCCTCGACGTTAGCCCTCAGACACTCAAGTCAGTCACTGAAATGTGGAGAAAAGCGGAGCAACAGTGCCAACAGTAGAACTCAAGCATAATGCATACCTCCACCCGTAAAGGACCCCCTTTATATAGAGCCTTGGTGAGAAACGTGCATGCTTCTCAAGGCATGGGCACGTTCTCCCATATGTCCCATGAAAGGGCCTTGCCAGGAAAGTACCCCTGACACCATACCATAACAAGGCATGCATATCTCTAACGCAATAGTAGAAGCTTCGGTCGTACGATCCGCCTGTCGACCATACCTCATATTAGTGGCACTATCTCCCAAAAGGATGTCGAGAGATACTACAGTGGTCTTGTTGCTTGGCCGAGCGGGGTAGTCGCTCGGCCAGGAATCCGCTTCATCTCTGGACAGGTTCCATACGACATCCTGCCACTCCGTATCGAGCGTCGGATGTCTTGTGTATCATCCTGAGTCCGAGTGGGGGTCATCTCGGACCTGTCTCCTTTCGGTCGGGGCCTGACCACCCAACCGGCCATTGTAATTGTCCTCCGCTCAAACCTTTGACATCTGAGCGTTGACCACCTTGACTTTGACCTCTACCCTGGCAGTTAACCTCGTGCCAAATAGGCTTCCCTCCATCGTC
>JBBMJZ010000137.1:13721873-13735404 GCA_037833815.1 Zingiber zerumbet
TCCACTACACTGATGGTCTGCGTATCAGCATCCTCAGCACGCTTAGGAGGGTCCTCAGTCAAGAATTGAGCCAAATTTAGCGTGGTCAAGTAGAAGAGCATATTCTGCTGCCAGCTCTTGAAGTTTACTTCTTTGCCTTTCCCTATGGTTGATTGACACAGTTCCAATCGGGGTGGAGGAGGCTTTAAGGTGTTGAGTCTGTTGCACCTCAACACGTTGTTCGATGGCCATTTCAACAGAACTCGAGTCTGTTGAAAAATTTATTTCTAGAGGGGAAATTACAGAATTGAAATTACACAAAATCAATTCTAACTTATCTGTTGAAATGACCTGAGCGGATAATCTCAGGCTGCCAGTGGGGTTGGTTCTGCCAAGCTTCCGGTGGTCCGAGTTGCAGAGTTGATGCGGTGCGTAGCAGAATCGGGAGTCGATCGCCAAATCTGAAGAAAATTCGCTGACTAAGATACCGAGGCCTGCGTTCAACACAGTTTCCTTGAAACAGATTCATCCCACCTCCGGTTGTGCTTCGAGGTTCTCTCGGATCGTCTGTTTCCTAGGATACAACGACAAAACCACGCATGCAACCAAGCACTGGTTGTTCGTGGTGAATTAAGAATACACCTGAGTGCTATCACGAGTAGTTCAGCCGAACGGATGCACGACTGAGAGAAAAGAATTGGGGAACGAAGGTGGAGGAACTCTTTTGCTTTCGCTTTCGCTCTGCTCTTGCTTTGCTCAAGATCCAGCCTCCTTATATAGGAGCTCTCACCTTACCTGCAATGAATGACCAAATTATAGTCATTTAATGTTGGGTTTAATGTTACCATTAATAAGTTTAATGTCTTCATTAATGTTGAGACGTTACGGAATTATTATTCATGGATTTAATGACGCCATTAATGCTGAAACATTACGAAGTCACCATTAATGAGTTTAATGTCACCATTAATGTCGAGACATTACAGAATTGTCATTAATTTTATATTAATGCTTTCGTTGCACTCCTGAGCAAGTAGCAAAAAGATATTTAGGTGTAAAATGTTGGTTTATTCACTTGGGCAAATCTTGCTTCGACCGGTCCGACATTCAACGTACGTAGGTCGTGCTTGCACACGAGTCAACCTTGGTTCAGTACAATCCGGGCCTTGGATTTGCACCCACCCTGCGCACCCACACGTGAGAGTCTCTCCCCATGTATATGTTTACAACATCAATACATGTACCATAATTTAAACCAACAATAAAGCCAAGAGACTTCTAACGTGAGACTAACAATTCATGCACAATAGAGTCTCTTCGTCTCCACCTCTTTATTCTATTCACATTTCCAAGAGGCTAAAGGATCAACGAACTCCCGGTTGGTCAATACAAATAAAATATTGAACAATACAAATACAAATAAAATGCTCTTGGCCAAAGTATTAACTGATTATTGAACAATACAAATAAAATAAAATTATTCAAATTGGCTTCTAGATCGAGATAAGCTGCCCACTAAATGTGACTAGCTTGGCATGGAGTATATCTGAATTGTGTCACATATGTGCAATCAAGTTTAGGGAGCACCTTTGTGCCATTTCTTTTCAACAAAGTGGTTCGGGAGTTAATGTGTACGCCAAGGGGCACAATTTTATAATTATTCAATGTTGGCCAAAGGATCAACGAACTCCTGGTTCCCAAGCTTCCATCATTAGGGTCACAATAATCTTTTCGCGAATCATATGGAAGTGGCAAGTCAAGCTTACTTTTGAGGGTGCAACTCCTCTACCAACCCACAGTATATATATATATATAGTAGACTGAGAGAAACTCCATGTCAGGCCTAATGTAGTTCTTTTCTTTTACTTATTCTTTAGACCTCTAGGTAATTTGTTCATGGAGCAACTTGTTTATGAAGGATTTTGTGGTGCCAATTTCACAACAGAAAGGGTTCCATCAACTCGGTAATTTTGTTCCCTCATTGAAATTTCTTTTATTTAATTTAGTTGGCTTAGTTAATTTTCGTGCATTTATTGTTTTCTCACAAATCATCTATTCCATCTTATTGAAGACAATAGCAATAATATTATCCAGATTTGGTTAGTGTGTATTTGCTCCTTGGTATATACCATGTAAGCTTTATAATTTTCATTCCTTGTGAAGCCTCCACATTTACTATGACGAGAAACTCCAATGTCAGAGGTAGATGGTATCGTGAGTTAATAGAAGACGAATTTAGAACAGGTTGAAGACTATACAATACGTATAATTGAAAAATTGACAAAGGAGAAGGAACCTGAGCCAACAATTCACACACCTTACCCATGACCGTCACCTAGATAACATATTGATGCGGTGATAAGGAGGGGCCCACCCTGCGGAGGGTCGTTGCCACGGTGAAGGTCAAAGTCAAGGTGGTCAACGGGCGATCATGTCGTCCGACCGGGAGGGAGGAGGCCCGATCCGACATCACCTTTGACTCGACAGTGCGCCGAGCACCCGACGCTCAATAAAGGAGAACGCCAAAGGAGGTCGATATGCAGAAACAGGATCGAGCGACTCCTCCGCTCGGCTTGATAGCAAGACTCGACATCAGCCGAGCGGACGCAACACGAGCACAGTGATGTTGAGGCTGAGTGGACTACACACAGTAATAATAAGGTTGACAGTGGAGTCCCGGCCGAGCGGCTACCCCGCTTGACCTTATAATCGTATTCAGGACAGAACAGCGGAACTGAGTTACGGTCGAGCAGACTGGATATAGGAACAACAATATAACGACCGAGCAGACTACATACAACAAGGTTATGCCCGAGCGGACAGTGGGGTTTCGGCAGAGCCGCTATCTCGCTCGGCCTAGCAACAGACACAGCATGCTATCTTTCAACATCCTTTTGGAAGCTAGTGCCGCTGACAGACGGTATGGTCAGACAAAAGATCGTACGACGGAAGCTTCCCACTTCAAAGATATGCTCGGCCTGTTAAGGTACTGTGTTACTGACAAGTCTTTTCAGGGAAAACTTAGGGACGCATACTCGCCTTGGGAAGCATGCACGCGCGCTACAGGAGCTCTATATAAAGGGGGGTCCAAGCATTGGCGGAGATATGCGCAATACACTGTTGTTGTTACTGTTCATTCTCGTTGTCTTTGCTCCGCTTTCATCTTCATCGCCGATGATTGACTTGAGCGTCGGAGGGCCAACGCTGGGACCCCTTCCTTGGCTTGGCACTGACGTAGCTGTGTTGCAGGTCGGAGCGGAGTCTACCAGCGGTCGGAGCGCCACATCCTCAGCATTTCGTCTCTTCGACTTTCGGACAGGATCACATATGAATAGTGATCATTATTGTATAATGGAGAACGATTGCTTTTAAAACTCATAATTGGGTTAGTTCTCCATGACAATACCCAAAATACCTAATTTATTAGAGGGACAATGACGATACCTGCTCCTTAGTTACTAAAAGAAATTGAGCAATAATTGCTCAATCCATCTACAGTGGAACCCCTACTTTGTACCTATGTGAGGTGCCACAAACCTTAATCTCCTTATTATGACAGAATTGAATTCTTCTTGGTGGGGAAGAATGATGCAAATGAGAAAATAATTTAATTTTACGTTTTGGTTTGATTAGAGTCATTTGGTAATTAGTTGTTATTTGGTAAGTCACCTCCGACTTGGTAGACAATTAATAGTGGTTATTGTTTCTACTTTATTGAATTACTTCCTCGTTTGATGTAGAGCCCAGTCTATTAAAGTAACCATTCTTCTAAGTAATGGTCGACTTTTGATTAATGGCAATTTTATTTTTCTTCTCTGTCAAATTCCCTCCTATGTGTGGTTCAGGTTTCCAGGTGCTACATCACCTTCCCTTCATGTATGTGACAGAAGAGTTTGCTGTTAGCATGGAATAAAAGTCCATTTCGTCCAATGACATCAAATCTGGTTTCATGCAAATGAGTTCATAAAAGCCTTCATAATTTAACATCATGTTCATTAGAAGATCAAAAGTTGCAACCCAAGATGAGCTTTTAAGTTAATGAGACATAAGAAACTCTGCAAATTAAACATATTGCATCCTGCTTTACGTGTTGACAAGGTTTTCAATTTAGAAGTTAAAACTACATTAAAATGTGCACCTGACATCACCGGGGTAATCTGATGTTCGAGATGGAGGAGCGCAGAATATAACATAAGGAAATTTGTAGTTATGTTCAGATCCTCTCAAAGAAGGAACAATGCCTAGTTTGATCAATTCATCATGATGATCATTTGTCATTGTCTGTCCCAAAATCTGACAATCTAGGTGCTCCTAGTCATCAATGAGATTTATAAAATCATACCACCCTGAAAACAGCTTGATATAGTAGTTGAACAATCTAAAGTTTGCATCAACAGAAAATTATTAAGCAAAAAAATGATGCTTCATGGCAATGCAAATATGATTCCTACAAAAAGAAGAAACGATAACGTTATATAAAAGTACAGATCAGTCAGTATTGTTGAATATCTTAAAGTAAGCAAACTTTCGGTAGACTGGCATGGAAATTTTACAGAAACAATTTATTTAGAATTGATTTTCAACTTTAGAGAATTTAATGTGAAGCTCAATTTTTTGACAAGTCAATCAGCAGACTGTCCTTTTCATCAATTACTTGAAAATTTTCTATTTTCAGTTTGCAATTTTCAGAAAATAAAATAAAATTATTGAAAATAAAAAATAAATATTTTCCCATAATTCACCTCTAATAAATTTAATTATGTAAAAAAATCAATTCTAAATAGTTTTTTTTATTTATCTTTTCAACTTACAAATTCTGTCTAATAAGAAATGGAAAAAGTTTCAGAAATTTTACTGAACCAAGCAAGATATTAGTGGTAAATTTAGGTGATAATCATACACATTTTCAAGTCATTTCTGGACTGATACAGATTAAAAGTTATAGCGGTCAGATTAGTTTCGGTTGTGATCAAATTAACTTGTATGACAAATGGCACTACATGACTTAGAAAAGGCCTTGAAGAATAAAAATTGGGAAACACAAGAGAGAAGTAACCACCAAACTAGATGGTGACTTTTGTTGTTGAAATCACAATTTGCACGTCTTTGTGATCATCACTGCTCTCAATTGTAGATTCAAATTTTTAGGTAAATCTACTTTGAGTAACCTCTAAGTGGATTCAAATCTATGAATGAAAAAAATAAGTTAGATCAAACCATTCAGATGTGTATCATAGCTAATGACAATTATAAATGGCATGAGGTCGAGTAGTTTTTTCAAGTACTTCAACCAACCTTTTGCCACTTTTCAGCTACAATGCGGCCAAGAACACCAGGGCCTACAATTAATAAATCACTCTGCCCAAGTGCACCAGGAGATGCTCTTTTTAGTCCAGCAGCATCTACTAGCCCTGATAACAAAAATTAGAAACGTACTTTAGAGGCCAGAAAATGTTAATCATATATTCAATTCCATGAAATGGTGAATACGTTATGATGGCAATAAAAGGAAAGCATATTTTGATAGAAGCCCCTTTCCTTATAAATAACACCAAAGTTAAATTAATTACTTTTTTGGTTTATGTATAAACAAGTTTAGGAATTAGGACGGTCGAATTCTTATTAAAAAAGCATTCCTCCGAACTGGATAGTAAAATTCCCTCATGGAAACAATGGTAAGAGTAGTTTCCTCCCTGCCCAATAATGGACAAAATTATAAGACAACATGAAAATTTGATGTAGCTCATACATCATGAATCCCCAAAAGATTCATATTGGTTCGTCCACAAAATAAAAGAGCCAAAATTTATTTAGCTAATTATATATGTTCTACTAAAAGATGTGATTCATTGCAGCAAAAGGTGAAGCTATCACCTTAGTGGCCCCTCTAGGGTGGCCCCACACACTCTGGAAGGGGGTAAATCACAAAGGCATTTGCCCTAGCGCAGCGACTCTTTTGCATGGGGGAGGTCAAACACCCAGCGAGGCATTTTCGCACCCATTGGCAATTCACAAGACCAATTGCAGCAAATAAAATTAAAAAAAAGTTCCAAAAGTCTACCAGATTTTTGGTGGCTATGTTGTGATGGAACCTAATTAGTTAAAAATTATTCTGGAAATGCCAATTATTTGATCAGAAAGGATGGTTTTTCAATGCCTTAATTGGAAACAAAGCCTGAGTATAAAATCAACTAAAATTCTAATGCACCAGGCTCAAAGCCTTCTTGGCACAACATCAAACCATTATTGTAATACCCAAATCAGTATAAATAACCATGAAGTAGCTCAGAGTTACAAATCTTAAATGGTATGAGTCACAAGGTATAAGTCATCCTAGTAAGTGGCTAGTTTTTAGTGGTATTGATGAGGTCAGGAGTTGAGGTCCAGGAATATTGATTTGAGCCCAAACCCAAGTCCAAAAAAGTTTACATCAAGAGCTTGTTCAAAATCCAATGGTCAGTGTTCTAACACTGACAATAGAAAGCCCCACCAGGTATTACTGATTACCTAAAAGTAGTAATTGCACAATAGAAAATTTAGTTAAAATGGCAATTATAGAACTTTGTTATAAAAGCTATCTTCACCCCTTTTGCTAGGTGTTCAAACAATTGACTTAATCCATTAGCTTGTATGTAATATGCATCTCAAAGTAAATCTATGGATTATCACACAATGAGACCAATTCTAAACATGCAAGCTATAGCACATGACAAGATTGATTAGCTCTCAGTATGCGGATTAACAAATAAACAGGTGGCGTTGTTCAAATTTTGCATCAATAAAAACACTCTCAATAATGCCATGTAATCAATCTTCCCCCTTTTGCTTAAATTTAATGTGCTCAAACTCTGGCCAGATTTGAGTATCAGAGTGCCAACCGATCAAGCACATTCCTAGTACTCCTTTCTCGTTTGCAGGTTTCGTGCTGTTGATGTCATTCCTCTTCCAGCAAAAAATTGATGGGTCAACAGATCACCAACCTCATCAGGTATTAGCTATTGTTTCTCAGTCACAACAAACATGGTGCCAGAGAAGCATGGATCATAGCCTATGCACCAGTTCTCAAGTTAAACAGGTAAATGCACTGTTGTGTGCACCAACCAAGAGCCCTTACAAAAGCAGCAACATCAACCAGGGGGAAAAGACAACGACATTAGCCCATTTCACCATTTGCTTAATCTAATCATACATGGCAACACATTATACATGTTATCAGTTTTTTTTTTTCTAAAAATTGCTTTGAAAAATGGTCGTTCTCATTCTTATCTTAGAGACAATTTGACGAAAACAATATCAATGGACATAATATTGATACTAAGACTGGACAATTCTACAACCAAAAATCTTTAACGCAAACTTCCGCTCCACTCATTCCGGGAGGTGAGCGGATAAAAAGATCAAGAAAGTCCATCTTATAATGGTTTTGAGAGTCGGCCTTCGAAGTGATAGATAATGCTAGGGCTTGCGAAGCAATGCTTGGAAAGAAATCCGAAAGAAGACAAATTGAGGGAGGGAAACAGGAAGAACTACCGACCTGGAGATGCGGAAGAAGGGGAGGAGCAATCGCCGGGTAGAGACAGCGAGATTCGGGAGCGAGACTTGGGCCGGAAGCTGGGCCGGCGAAAGAGAAGGGTAGCCGGAGATGAGGAGGGAGTGCGGAGACTTGCCATTGGTTGCCCGAAGATTGCGACGGCTGCCGTCAAATACTAAAGTTTATATATATAGATTAGGAAAATAAATCATTTTCACTGAAGTTTATTTGATTTTCCAGAAAGTTCCTTAAATAAGTTTTCGGATGAATATTTTGGTGGCGCATGCCCACCCATCCAATCGATCCTTTTACATAATTTATGACAAGATTACCTTAAATTTTAGGGCCCTAAATTTTAAATATAATAGCTAAAAATTTTTTTAGCTCCGTTATCCTATCAATTTTTTAAATTTAGATTTAATGAATAATAATTTTTTAAATTTAGGAAATAAAATCTCTATCCTAAAAGTAAAATAATATTTCTTTTTAATTTTTCTCATTCCACTTAAATCTTTTTAATCTCTCTCCTTCTACTCCTTCCATAAATATAATAATAAAAATAAGAAAAAAAAAGAAAATAATAAAAATTTAAGAATAATGAAAAATTTAGGGTATTTGATCTATTGTGTAGGGAAAAAAGATTATCTAAATTTAATAAAATAAATTATTTCTCTTAAATTTTAGATATAGTAAAAAAAATTGATGTAGATGCTTGATAAGTATCATCATCTGTTTACTATATTAGTAAATACTATTATTAATTTTTTAGATTATCTAAATCATTCTTACAGTAGATCTGGACCGATTTTATTTTATTTTCTAGAAGTAGTAAAGATTTCTTTTTCCAATTTATCAATACAAGATTTTTATTTTAATTGAATCAATAAAAAAAATAAATCTCCTATAATATATCAGAATCTGCTAATGTAATGTGTATCCCATTTGTTTCGGTTATGGAATAAGCAGAAATAAATTAAAAATAATTAAAAAAATGAAATAGAAATAATTGAGACGATATTTTATAAATAGTAAGTATTTTGAGTATATCAATTATTTTCTTATTGTTCGCTTGCTCGGACATCTTATTTTTTCTTCCAAAATTTCTAATCTTTGTGAAAAAGCCATTTATCTACATAGTTTAAATAGTTTGCCGTTGTTAGCAAAATCTCTTGCCCATTTAAATTCCAACCTAGTCCTTATTTTTGAAACGCAAGCTAATTTATAAATTAGTATGCATATTACGGATTACAAACTCATACTATGTTTAAATTAATCATAAAAAAAATTCTCAACATTTCCCTTCGAACTAATTTATAAATCGATTTAAGCATTGTACATTTATTTATCTTTTACAATTTTAAAGTTTGCAACTTGTGCTAAAATTAGAAATTTGAAAACCATTTTCTCAAATTTTTAACAATATTAAGTTTCATTACACACAATAAATCAGTTTACCTTTTAAAAAAAGTATACTTAATAAATTTGTTCAATTTTAATATGAGATGGCTATACAAATATTAAAAATCTTAAATTTACATAGAAGATTTTATAATTTTATTTAGGATTTTTTTTTAAAAAAATAATAGTAATTAAGAGAAATATCTTACATAGAATATAAATAGGATTATTAAAGAGAAGAGAACGCCAAGTATTCTTTATGATCGTAAAGCATCTCTTAGATGAAAAAAGACAATGTTATAAATGACAATTGAACTTGTGTTATATGAAATTGAATATTGATTATGACTCGAATACATGAGTAAAAGATGAGAGTTACAGAAATAAAAATATTAAGGTAGATATACAGACATATAAGGATGGATAATATAAGAAAAGAAAATATTAAAGAGAAAGTTGAAGTTGCACCTATTGAAGAAAAACTCCAAAAGATGTTTAATAGGACATGTATATAGATAACCAACAAATGTTCCAGTCAGGTGACGTGAAACTATGACAAAGGTATACATCAAACGAGGAAAACTAAAGAAGACTTAGCTAGTAATAATAAAATAAAATAAAATTTATTTAATATAAATAATGGTATAATATGGGATATAACTATAGAAGGGTTTATATAATTGGCCTCACCTATATAGGATAAAACTTAGTTGTTATTATTGCTCATATGAACATGATATTACTGAGAGAGTTTTATAGGATGATGAATGAGGCATCCAATACAACAACATTCTGAATATTTGTTTAAAAGTATGGGTGTAATCGACTCTTGAATGTTTGAGCTTGGCTCGTTTATAATCGAGCCGAGTTCGAGTTTTATTTACCGAATATATTCATGGCTCACAATCTTATTCGAACTTTTATCGAGCCTAAACGAGCTTAATAAATATAAATTATAAATTTAAATATCCATTAAAAACTAAATTATATATTTAGAAAAAATATACTATTCTTATTAAAATTTATAATTTTATTCTAATAAATAAATGTAATATATTTATCTATATTTTTCATAAGTAGAGTGAAAAATTTATAAATTTAATATTAAAATTATTATTATTTTTATTTAAAAGTTAATTCATGAGCTTAACGAACGTATTCACGAGCTAATGAGCCGAGTATTGTGAAACTTAAGCTTTATTTATGATCCTGTCTGGTAGTCTTCTGAACCACCTTTGTGCTGATCCAGAGAGAGTGGTGAGGAAAACTCGAGAGAGTGGTGAGGAAAACTCGACATTTCACCCCATTTGTATATTGGTGAAGTATGGTCGCATTGTCAAACTTATGCAGATGATCATATGGATCAATCGACCTGTTGTACTCTCCGATCGCTAACGGAGTATAGTGCCTCGGTAGAGAGTCTTGCAAGATATCCCCGAGAATTGCTGATTTATCCGTTCAGGTGAGGCATAACTTTTAAGCGTCTTGCCCTTTCGTGCATCCCGAACGGGCGCGTCATCCAAAGATGATCCTCTCTCCTAATTTGCTTGGGCTATTTCTGAGGGGGTTTGGGACAAAGCCTGATGGAAAGGGATTGGCGCGGGTGACACTTCCCCGTGCGTGCCGGTCGGTCCTCTGTTCTGCCCCTAGATGGAAATTTGCTCCAGATTGTCCTCGTATCCCACTCGGCCTCCTGCTGCCGACGTCGCCAGCTGCGCTTGCCGGTCGACTAATGTCTGCTGTTGCTGCTCCTCGAGCATCTTCGCCACTCGGGCTTGTACGAGTATATCGAACTCCTCCTTGGTGAGTGTCACAGTAGTGAGTCGTCCAACGTCTTTCATCTTCTCAACTTGGATGCAGGTTACGTTCCCACAGACGATGCCAAATATGATCTTGTCCGAAAGTCGAAGAGATGGAATACTGGGGATGTGTCGCTCCTGCTGATCGCTTGTGAATTCCGCTCCGACCTGCAACACATCTCACATCAGTGTCGAGCCAGGGAAGGGGTCCCCGGGTTAACCCTTCGACGCTCAAGTCAGTCACTGCGATGAAGTAGAAAACGGAGCAAAGACAACAAGAATGAACAGTAGCAACAATAGTGTATTACGCATACCTCCACTGATACTTGGACCCCCCCTTTATATAGAACTCTTGTAGCGTGCGTGCATGCTTCCCAAGGCGAGCATGCGTCCCCAAATTTTCCCTGAAAAGACTTGTCAGTAAAGTGTCCCTGACACAGTATCTTAACAGGCCGAGCATATCTCTGAAGTGACAGTGGAAACTTCCGTCGTACGATCTTTTGTCAGACCATGCCGCTTGTCTGCGGCACTAGCTCACAAAAGGATGTCGAAAGATAGCGTGATGAGTTTGTTGCTTGGCTGAGCGGGATAGCCGCTTGGCCGGAACTCCATTGTCCGCTCGGCCAAAACCTTGCTGTTCCTGTATGTAGTCCACTTGGCCGCCACATTGCTGTTCCTGTATCAAGTCCGCTCGGCCATAATATTGCTATTCTTGTACCAAGTCTGCTCGGTCGTAACTCCGCTGCCCTATTCTGACTACTATTGTAAGGTCGAGTGAGGTAGCCGCTTGACCTGAATTCTGCATATCCCCTTTCTTTGGCATCGTCCCTTATTGAGCATCGAGTGCTCAACACATTATCCGAGTTAGAGGTGATGTCGGATCAGGCCTTTCTCCTCCCGATTGGGACATGATTGTCCGACCGACCGATGATATTTTGAACATTGACCGCCTTGACTTTGACTTCTATCGTGACAACTATCCCGCTTGGGGTGAGACCTCTCTTTATCACCGCATTAGTTTATTTATCTTAACAAATCTCATTAAATGAGCTCAAACGAACTTTTATCGAATTAAATTTTGAATAGTCCATGAGTGACTTGATTCATTTACACTTCTAATTATTGGAACAATTTCACTTTGCCCTGAGAGTTTTATCACCCGAATTGATACTAGATATTTACTTTTTCACAGAATATCTGACAATTTTAATATCATAAAAATGCTATAGAAACTTCAAGAAATCTTGCATTGTACAAACAATTGTTGAAACAAAGAGTGTTCGAATTCCTAGATGAATAAAGAAACTACTCTGAGAAAATAGCTCGCGGGTTATAACTAGAAGAGAAGAATATCAACTCATTTACGACATCCCTGATCCAGTATTATTGTTATTACAAAGGGACTTTATGCTTGTAACCTAGGGCCAGATTCATAGATACCGAAATGTCAGCTATGAACACTTGAAGGATCCTCAAACCAAAATCACTGCACTTCCTTATCCAACCCAGCCCTACCGATACGTCAGGCAAGTTTAGTATAGCAACATTTATAGATGAAATAAAATGCAGTAGCACAATAGAAGTTACTCGTGTTAGTGCTGCTAGCTAACTAAAACTACTAGATGTGCAACAGTTACGACCATCTTGAACCGTTGAACTCGAATGATCCATGTCTGGAGCCCATAGATTTCGCATTCACTTGCCATCTCTTCGTATCCAGTCCACCATCACTGTAACTTCCTTCGACGAGATGGGCATCCAAAAACTCCTCTCTCCATGAATTCAAGGGAACAACAGAACTGTCGTCTTTGGTTTTTCTCCTACCCCTTTCCCGCTGCTTCACGTTTTCTGAAATCTGATGAAGCGTCTTATTGATCTTTGCAATACCTCGCTCTACAGGTTCTACCACGTGAGAAACAGTGAATTTCACATCATCAGCCACCTAACAAGTGAATCCAGGAGAATGAGTCACGCTTCTTAGCCAATGAACTGAACAAGAAATAACAAAAAGGAGAATACCCACAATTTCACCACTTCCAAACAAAACATCTCGAACACTCTGAGGGAAACTCAAAAGTGTTTCCTGGTCATCAGGACGAGTGATCCGTACTCTTGTTGATCTTCCACAATCTTTAACCTCTTCTGGATCAGGAGTACCAAGTGAAGCATAATCTGTCATAACGGCAATATTCCGAACACATCTTTCCCCACGGCTATATGGTTTAGCTGGAAATACATAGAGATGAACCACTGCAGCAACCCCCATCTGTTGAGCAAGAGTAGATCAGTGGTGACCAATGGAGCTAATAAAACAGCAAACCTTAACTAGGTTGAACTTTTCAAGCCTCTAATGGATGAACGGGTGCGATAAAGTGGTGCTTCTGTGATACATTCCATTTCTTTCTTTTTTTTCTTCTTATTTCTTTGTGCATATACAAAATATTTATGCATGTATATATATATATATGGCCGAGCAGGATACTGGTTTATGTAGGTAGTTTCAACTATTCAAATATAATATAATATGAATGGAAACACAAACAGCAAAATATGTAGAATCAGAAGAACTAATTCGAGAATTATCATGGATTTCATCTCACAGCACTCGTGAAACTCCAACTGTACTGTGTTCCCTGACCTACTAAGGACACCGTGCTTAAGATTAAAATTGGGCACGTACAATCAAACAAAAAGAGTCCTATGTTGTAGTTTGGATACATGAAACATTTCAATCACTAACATAAGCATTCAAAAAATGTGGAACCGCCACATCAGCGGCCCCCCTAGAGCCGGTCCCACGGATATGGAGGGAGGTAAATGCAGG
>JBBMJZ010000137.1:13735504-13767582 GCA_037833815.1 Zingiber zerumbet
GTCTGTCAGCGGCATTCGCTCACAAAAGGATGTCGAAAGATAGTGTGATGAGTCTGTTGCTGGGCCAAGCGGGATAGCCGCTCGGCCGAAACTCCACTGACCGCTCGGTCAGAACCTTACTGTTCCTGTATGTGGTCCACTTGGCCGCCACATTGCTGTTCCTGTATCAAGTCTGCTCGGCCGTAACTCCGCTGCCCTATTCCGAGTACTATTGTAAGGTTGAGCGATGTAGTCGCTCGGCCCGGATTCTGCATATTCCCTTTGGCGTTGTCCCTTATTGAACGTCGGGTGCTCGGCGCGTTGTCCGAATCAGAGGTGATGTCGGATCGGGCCTTTCTCCTCTCGATCGGGACATGATTGTCTGATCGGCCGATGATATTTTAAGCGTTGACCGCCTTAACTTTGACCTCCACCATGACAGCTATCCCGTTCGGGGTGAGACCTCTCCTTATCACCGCATCAATTTATTTATCTTAACGAGCTTTATTAAACGAGCTCAAATGAGCTTTTATCGAATTGAGTTTCGAATAACTCATGAGCGACTTAGTTCATTTACACCAGCATTTAAAAGTTCACATTAACTAACAACCTAACGCGCAATCAGTCCATACTAATTGACAATCAAACACGCAACTCTAGCTCTTTTTCATGTAAGTTTTGAGACCGACATTGACAAATATAGATGAGAATAAAATAGGTTCAAATTTTAGTTGACCGAAACTTCTAAGCCGACTAAAGCTAACCCTTTAGTCGAGCAAATAATGTTTGACAGTCTCATGTCTCGCCTAGTTGATCAGACGAATTTTTAATTTCCAATTGAAGTCACATTAACAATTCACACTGGTATAAACATTCAAACTACATACACATTATACACTACTAATATCTGATATAAATAATAATAATAATAATAGAAAATCAATAATTTTTCAGGAAAAAGTCCAAACGAACAATGAGAATGATCATAGCATTATTCATTATCGAATCGAAAAACACCACACGAGTACTTATATGGATACACAGACAAGGCATACAATTCACTCGATTACGTAGTAAAACAGCGGTAAGTTTACAGAGAAACACAGCAGCTGCAGTCGATGCACAGCAATCTATCACACGATTCCTTGTTCATGGATGCGAATATAATGCAGGGAGAAAACAAAATGAAAGTCGAGTTGGAGTATAAAGCTCCAAAGCAGCGGCAGAAGGAAACTGAGAGAAATCAGAACTACTAAGTATATCTGGTACTGGCAGCAACTGATAAAACACAGTTGAGCATCACAGTGGTGTGTCCCAAAGAAACTAATTGAGACCATGTGAAAGCATAATAGAATCCTAACGGCGAGGGCTTTTGGGTAAATGATCAGTCAATCAAATATTATAGAACAATAAGTAGATTTTGACTGAAAATGTATTTATATTTGCCTTTGAATCAATGCTAAGGTATGCCAAAAGGAAACTGTTATTGCTATAATACCAATACCATAACCAAAAATAGAACAAATGAGATGTATTATGAAACAGCATCCATATGCTGCTTTGAAGCTTCAACAGTGAGTCAAAGATTAATCCATTCACTTTATTAAAAGAGTAGAAACTCTGACTAAAATATATATGCATATTTTCCACGAATCATCTACCAAATTAGTCTATATTGGGCAATTCAACAACAAGGGTGTTTCCTTCCAAAGAGACTTGGTGCCACTGCATCACTACGAAGATGCTCAACCGACGTGACAGAGAGCAAGACTGATCACCAGTCCCTTCTCTACTAGCAGACAGTCTTCATCGTATGCTAAGGCTCTAAGTTCTCCATCTTCAGGAAACAGACGCTAGGCAGAAGAAATAAAAAACTCTCCGCCATCATCCATAGTGTCTGAGGCCTCGAGATGGTGTCCCCTCAGGACGGTCTAGTAGCTAGTGCATAAGGTACTGCCGACTTAAGGTCTGGGGTTCAAATCTCAGCATAGTCGAGGTAAATGCCTCCCTCATATGCTAGTCACTATTCCAAGAGTTAGTAGCCACATGTGATTTACCTCCTCCATGTTATCAGTAGAACGGGTTGATGGGGACACTGGGGGTGAGCACAGTTGCCTTTTGCCAATTTGAGACCTTGAGATGGAATTCAGAAGGTCAACAGAAACAGAAGAAGTGGAGAGCTTCTAAATGCCTCAAGGTGGAGCTCAAATGGTCAACACATAACTCACAAGTGGAAGAGATTCTAAATGGCGTAGATGTCTTCACAGTCTTCAGTTAAAGGCATCATGCCCTATGGGTTTCTAAACCCAATGATTTGCTACCTGGGGTTTGCTAAGCACTTTCTGGATTTGGAGAATACAAATGCACCATGACCATGAACAGGATGATGGTAGAAAATTTGGAGCTTTGCAATATCACTGTCAATGGCCAAATTCTTCAATTAGGAATGCTGTGAAGAGAGCTAACAAGATTCCTAAGTCAAGCAGCATGGGAAAGTATTCCTTATTTATCATGGAAGATCCTGCGGATTGATAGTGTCAATCTTCTACTTCAATGCTCACATATAGCACCCTCTAGAGTCTAGAGTCAAATTATGGCAATGGAATAAAGACGGAACCCTAACGTAAGTCTCAACTCTAATTCAGGTAAGGAGTCCCCTTATTCTGTAGATTCAAAGTTGTGCTATGAACAATGGTCTGTTCATGGGTACAATGATCTAATGGAGGAATGACTTGCCAGAAATTTTCCATCACCTTGAATTAACCCCACAAATGATGGATGGAAGGAGGGTGAAAAGCAGATATGGGATGAAATTAATACCCTTCATAAGTGGGGTTATCTAAGAGATCAAAGGAAGAGAGATATAAAAGGTTCAAGTATTAAAAAAGATCTTGAGAGAATTTGGAATAAAGAAATGCACTGGTTATAGAGATCAAAGATAAGGTGAATAAAGGGAGGGTGATGGGAACACTTCTTTTGAAATATTGCTCCAGATAGGAGACTGGAAATCACCATCCTATGCCGATATTCAATGCAAATAACTGAAAAGGATGAGATCATCCAGGAATTCAACAAATCTATAAAGAACTCTGAGAAAATAAAAATGGATTATGATGTTATTCTCAGAAAGATGAAATGTTTAGGAGAACTTGGAGTTACAGTGTTTGATTTACATTTCAGTACTGAGAGTAAAGGATCTTGGGAAGTTAAAATCCCCAACTCCAGAGGGCTTAAACATGGATTTTTTTTGTGTAACTACTGAGATATTATCAAACAGAATGTGGAAAAGATGCTCCAGCAATTCTATGAGAAGGCCGCGGACAGGAAACTAAATTATGCAGATATCACATCACATGGAAACCAAAGACAGAAAATGCCACCAGACCTGTTGCTACCGCCAGATTGCAATGGAGAACATCATGATCAAACGCATATTGAGTGTATTAGCAAAAAGACTTCAAAAGGCCATTCAACCACTTATCATCAAAATACCAATTTGCTTTTCGGCAAGAGGAGGCAAGAGATAGTTCCATGTGTGCTGCAGAAATAATTAACTGGTTTCACCATCATAATGAAGAGGCCATTCTCACTAAAAGCAAGTTGAAGGCCTTTGACAAAGTTAATTGGAAAACCTATTTGCTGTTATAAAACTATTTGGTCTTTCACCTAGATGGTTGAAAGGATGGAAAAAAAATTGTCTCTACAGGCCATACCGATGCCTCTTGTCTCAACGCTCTTGTCTCCACAGATCCACTCTCACTACAGTTCTTCATCTTATTTACAAATGTGAAGAACAGAATAATCCTACTAGGAAGAAGAAATGGGGTTCTGAATGGTATATCAGTGGGTCGGTTCAAAACAACAAGAAAACGTTATGCTGATGACACACTCATATTAGCAATAGATGAAAATCAGAAACCTTAACATTATCTAGGTATTTTTTTTTCCTCGATGTCAGTGGTCTTAATATGAATCTGACAAAATCAACCATCTCTTATATTGGTAAAGCTAAGAAAAAAGGAAGAAGGTGCAAATCTCTGCCTGGTAATGGACCTTCTTCCTATTAGTTTTTTGGTTTTTGAATTGGATATCAGAAGGCCCCAGGAGTATTGGAACTCTATTGTTGTAGAATGAGTAAAAAGCTATTAACATGGAAAAGAAAATCTCTCAATTGTTGGCAGAGATGCACTAATCATAGTGTTTTAAGTTACCTCGTAGTCTACCCAGTAAGTGCATATTCACTCTCACAATGGTTCATTTCAGCCACTGATAAATTAAGGAAAAACTCTGGCATAAAAATGGGAATATTGAGACAAAAAAAAAATACACTTGGTTGGCAGGGATAAATGATTAGACCTACAGAGTTAGGACAGGGTATTAGTATCAGAAGTCATAATCAGGCCTTGTTATGTGTCCGGTGGTGTCAACTTCAGAAAGTAAATGGAAAATTACCATGAACTTCTATACTTCTACTTTAGAACAAAATCACTACAAAGGAAATATTACTGAGGTTTGGTATATCTGTAGACGAGGAAACATGTTTATTTTGTTCTATTGTCACTGAAACAACGAACCTGTTCAAGGATTGCATCTATACAGAGATCATTTCAGCAATGTTAATGGAAGAAATATAAATCAATGTATCTATGCTTTCTTTGTAATCAGAAATTTCTGCACCTAACCAGAATCATCCTAACCATGTGTAGGGGTGAGCAAAATGTCAATTAAACTGAATTAACTGAAGCAAAAAAGTTTGGTAAGTTAATTTGGAAATTCAATTTTTTCCTTAAAATATCAATTATTTTGGTTAAATCGGTTCAATCTCGGTTTTAAAAATCCGAATTTAGTTAAACCAATTAAAAGGAATTCAACTATATCCAAATATAAATCGGGAGTTTAAAATCCCTAATTCTATAATTTGTGAATTCTCTCCCCTCCCGAGTCCCGATTTAACCAAAAGTTCAGTTATTTTAGTTGTCGAACGATTTAGCCGATATTTCATCAATTTAGTTTGTTTGATTTTTATGAAAGTTCGGTCTTCGATAATAAAAAAAATAAAATCAATTTGTTCAATTTCCATTTAAATGGTTCAGTTATTAACTGATTACTCACCCTTAGTCCATGGTGGCAAAAGGCGAATACGCTCGCCCCCAACGCCCCCGCCAACCCGTCCCAAGGCCAACACGGAGGAGGTAAATCATGGGCGACTACTAGCCGGGCTACTAGCCTTTGAAATAGTGACTAGCACATAAGGGAGACATTTTGTCTTGATTTTACTGAGATTTGAACCCCAGACCTTATTGTGGCAACACCTCATACGCTAGCCACTAGACCGTCCCGAAGGGACCCTTTTGATCAAGTAAAATTGCATGAAGGGTTCTTACATTGATTATGCTATGTGATTCCAGGGCTGCCTCAGCTATTTTGGAGGCTCTAAACGAAAAAAAATATTTAGACCTTTAATATATTTTTAAAATATATTTTATATAAAATTTACTTTTTAACTTTTTGAGATGCAAAGGTTACTAATTAAAATTTTATATTATAATAATTTTTTTAATTGATAAAATTATTAAATTATTTAATTTTTTAAGATATAAATAAGGCTTTATTAATTTCAAAACTATATTAAAGTATTGTTAAAAATATTCTATAAACTATCTTAACTTTGGATTTATTATTTCTAAATCTAAACCATATATGATAATATGTCATGTTTTAAAAAACTTTCTAGATTTAAATATTTTTATTTTAGAAAATCATCATCAGATCATTTTAATTTTTCTATATCATATAAAAAAATTAAAATTATTTTTATATATCTTAAAATGTTCAAACATATTTTAAAGCGAAAAAAATGACATGATCAACTATATAATTAAAATAATTATTTTAAAAAGATTGTAAAAGTTTCACCTCATTGATTTCATTTTCATCCCATTATCAGTAATATAATTAAAATAAAATTAAAGATTGTGAAAGTTTCACTTCATTAGTTTCATTTTCAGCAAATTATTTAATTTTCTGATTAAATATTTATCATAAAATGTTAGCTTTATGTTCATTTTATTTGCAATCTCTTCCATCAAAATGATAGCAATGTGAATATATTTTCTCAATAATAATTAAAATACACATGAGCTTTTAACTAATCTAATATAATGACAATGTTTATATCTTTGTATTGTAAAATTTTACTAATAGTATTAACTACGAATAATATATCATACTAAATAACATATCTAATAAAAATTTAAATTTTCAATCTCATCATAAGTTGATAAAGAAGTTGCTTCACTTTTTTTTTTTAATAATCATCATTGATTTTTATAAGTTTATATAAAACATTTCTTATTTGTAGAGTTTAATATGTTATTGCTTTAACACTTTCAAGTTGACTTTTCTAGCATGTCTGTGCCAATAATTTAAAAATTAAGGGTTTAGGATTCTATTAGGTTTTTAAAAATAAGATATACAATTAAAAAATCTATAATAAATAAAATTAAAAATAATCTAAATTTTAAAATAAACTTTTTAAAAAATAATCAAAAATTAAAAATGAATATTTGTTTAAAAATAAAATATAAATAATATTAAAAATTAGGGGTCCCAATAAAATTGGGACATTAGGAACGTCTATGCCTTGAGCCCCCACATTCTTGGCAACACTTATTTTAAAAAAAAATTATTAATTTTATTAATAAGATAGATAATTTTTTTTATATCATGTATCTTTATGTAGTTGTAGTAAGTATTTTTCTTTCTATATAAAAAAATATTTATTTAGTTATAAAAAAAGCATATTTATTTAATTATAACAAATATCTTTGTTTTTTTTAAAAGATTATGGGATAGAATAAAGTCTCATATTAGAAAGATATAAAAAATATAATGAATTTAAAAGAATATAAGATATCTATATGAGATCTTTTGATAAAATTCAAAAATATACCTCGAGAACCTAGGTCCAAATGGACAATATCATACCAATCCTTCTATTTTTATAACATGTGCAAGGAAAAAGAATTAACTATAATGCAAATCACTCGTTCAATTATAATAAATGTATTCATTTAATGGAATTAATAAAATCTAATTCCTGTTCTTTACTGAAATTTTGTTTAAATTCTAATTAGCTATTTCTCAAATAACTCAAGATTTTAATGGCAGAAATATTTATTATCACTTACCAAGATTTTAAACATTTCTCTCTATTCATATTTAATTGTTTTATTGAATTGCATAGTAATAATATTTTTTTTTTAAAAAATATCTTTTAGAATTTAAATGTTCTAAGTTACTCATGTATCTTATTTTGCTCAGTTCTAGTTTAAAATAATAGTAATCTTAGATATAAACAATAGTTTTATAAATATTTAAATTACCATTTTCTTAGTTCTAGTTTAAAATTTTTAAATACATACATAGCCAATCAAACTTAACATAATTTTAAAGTAAGAGATTAACAATTCAATTGTCAACAAAATTATCCTATTAATTGCCAATTAAGTATGATGAATTCGGGGAGAGAAACAAATGGAAGGAGTGGTGAAATATTTAATGTCATTTATGGCGAAATATTTATAGCAACATTTGGATTACTTCATGGAGGGTAATTGAAAGAAAGATTGAGATGGCAGTGAATTCATTGCAAATTTATTTCAAGTCACGAGAGGAAATGAATTGAAAGAGTGAAGAAGTTAGTGGTTGAGTTTCTAATACAAGATAATTTACTAGTAAAATAAGTAAATAAATGTGAAATGTAATTTTCATTTGAAATTAAAAATATTTGGACAATTAAATTAGTTGGGAAGGTAAATGTTTCACCAATTTATAGAAGTGTATCCACCAATTTATCATCTATAAGACCTAAAAAGAAATAAGGCTTTTGATCACGTTTAATTTGTATAAATTATGAAATCAATTATGGACTTTTGCATCTTGAAAAATATTATCATTAAATTTTATTATCAGTAATTATTAATATTAGTTATATTTTCAAGTATAATATACTTGTCCAAAAGTTCATTGTGCATTAGGACAATGCATGAAACATTGCATTGATTATTTTAATTTAGATAATTTTATATGTTAAAATGGGACAATTTATGTAATTTTGCTACACATGATCTGTCAAGTTTAAGTCTAAATATATTAGAATGACTTAATTGTTCACTATAATTTTAATCAATAAAAACATGTACTTGTTTTAATTTAGCTAACTTTTTCTTCCCAGAGTGATATTGCCACGTTAACGGTCCCCTCATGACTATCCCATGCTATTGAGAGAAAGTTAAGCAAGAACCCAAATTGGCAAGTGCATGGCTAGATCCGTAAAGGTGATAAAATCATCTGTCGAATTTTATCCCTCCAACCACAATAGTTATTATCTTATATATTTACCAACTGAGCTAGCCCTAGAGCCATGAATTGTATAAGATACTTATAGATGTTGTGGGGATTCGATGATGCATCAAAGTTCTTATGTTTTGACTTAATACCGACGAACAAACTAACCGACATAAAAGCATTATGTTTGAGTAGTCTCAGGGTTCATTTATAAAGGCAATATTAGAAATAAGCATTAGAAATGAAAAGGAGTGATCTCTTTTTGGAGATAATCAATAAATATGGAAGATCAGCATTATATGGAGAAAAGCAAATCATTCACACGAACTATCACATACATTTTTCTTCACAACTGTCTATTATAAACATCATGAAGCATCTCGTAGGAAAGAAAATAACATCAAAATGCAACGAGATTTGTCTGCTCGAGAAAAAGTAAAGCACGAGATGAAGTGTTTGCGCTAACTTCAAAATGGAATGCTCTCATGGATCAAAACAAAACAGGGCAAGAACATGCTAATTTGGTGGTTCCAGTGGAATCATCAGCATTAAGCAACCAAACATCCAGATCTACTTGTAGGCTTGCTTATGATTTAACCAAAAGTTTGTTGATCCAGGTTGCAGGTTAAACAAGTACCATGGAAATCGGAGATTGTCCATGAAGATATATTTTACTTGGGAGACAGAAATGTACCTTTTTCTAGCAGTATAACTCGAAGAACTGAGCTATCCAGACGTGAGACAGCATATCCTAAATTTAATTACAAGGTAGTAGCCAATCAAAGAACCCATTGAAGGTTTTGGAACTCAGCCTTTGGTCGCAGTATTCAGCTAACATGCTCCAAAGATCACTGACTGCCCATCCATGCTGCAGGATCCATCGGGTTACCTGTTACCAGCGCAAGCATTATATTCTATCATAAATTGATCAAGGTCTCATAGTTACATATTGCACGCCTAGAGAACCATAGTTACCTCTTCTAATTTCTGCAAGGCTGCTTCTCCAAATGAATAATAATGGATGAAAGGTCTCAATCCCTGCATCAGGCAAATAAGTTCGGGAGTTAGTATTTAAGAAATGAAGCACGATTGAGACATCTTTCCTTCAGAAGAAGACCCAAACACTTGGGTGTAATACTTGAACTTAGAAACACTAGAATGTAGAGCTCGAAACACAAATTTACGCCATTTCAAATTTTAATATTTCTTTACTAAGGCAACATATGCAAAGATGAGCAACGATGTCAAGGTTAAGTTGGTGTAAAAATTTACAGCAATACAGAGACCAATTATACAGGAGTAATATCCAGCAAAGTATACCAACTTGATATGATCACCTAATGGATAATTTACAGCAACGTGACGATGATACCTCTGATGCAGCAAGCCACTGGATCATGCTTTTGATTTCAGGGTCACCGCCAAAAGCACCACATCCCCAGTTTCCAGTTGCGATTCCTCTGCTGCCTTGAAAATTTCTCACTTGAGAACTTTCACCAGCACTAGTTCCTTCTGGGTTACCTTTTTTACTTTCGGAATTTCCAATATCCTTGGCATGTTTAGGATAAGTTTCAGACGATAGATATGAAGAACAACAATGAATACTAGAAAATAATTTCAAGATAATCAGAAGGAAGTGGAAATGGCATTTCAATATAAGAATGACAAAATATTTCAAATAATTAAGAAAATATATTAAGCACAGAATATACTGGATGATGACTGAATCTGGCATAAATGTGAATCTGGTAAACAGTAATTGTAATTGATCCAGAAAAGTTTGCACTCAGTTTCTTTTTTGCATTAAGCAGTAGCTCCATTTTAAACCAAGTCTTGTTATCAAATTTCTTACAGGAAAAGTCAGCAGAAACCAATGATTCAGGAATTACTATTATTTTTTGCATAAACTAATGCCTTGAAAGAACCTCAATTCTGCACTTGTACTTTGATTGGTCGAAAAATCCACATAATGCTTTATTTGTCTCCCTGATCAAAATCAATGAATTATATAAGAAAATATAATTTCAGAAATCACAGGTGGTCCCATTCATAAACTTATGATGTAAATGTATTTGAACATAGCATGATAACAGGAAGTATAATATGAAGCACATAACTTGATGTCTTCCTAAACTTATTGTGTAAATATTTAAAGGGCAGTCCGATGCACGAAGCTCCCATCAATAAAGAGTTATGGGGAAGGGTCGGATCACATTGTGTCAATTGTACGCAGTCTAACCTTACATTTTTTTTCAAGAAGCTATTTTTGCGACTCGAATCCATGACCTCAAGGTCACATAACAACAATTTTACCGTTGCACCAAGGCTCCCCTTCTTATCATGTAAATGTTATCTAAAGTAATTCTACACATGAATTGTTTTCATCTTCACTGTTACTACATAATGGAAAAATTTGCATGATCTATTGCCAATTATCTCCATGTAGCTTTCTCATAAATCACTTTAAAAAATTCAACTCTTCGCTAGAAATAATCAAGAGTTCATCTTGATTTTGTTAAAGATGATAAACATCACTTTTGCAGATTTGTATATCAAAAATCAAATATCTTCCAGGTATGTGATATGCAAGATGAATTGTATGTAAGCAACTATACTGACTTGGCAGATAGTATCCACGGTGGATAAGTGGAATCTAATAAATTAACGGAACCCAATAATAAAACCATAGAAAAAGCTTCTTTCACATAGGTCTTAGCTCTTATACTTGCACTCTACAACATCCCCACTATACCCAAGTTCCAACACAGATGCTCCAAGAGAACTCTTGATATTCCTATTGATCACATATAGACCTTTTTAAAAACAATTGTGTTAGAAACTTCAATCCACATTTGTGTCTAATTCTTGTATCTAAGTACAAGTAACATAGGGTCTTAGAATAGGTAGTAGAGCATCATGGACATCCACAGGTATGCATTTGATCACAATACGAGGCAAACGTAGATGTAAAGTATAATGAAAGAAACTATGTTTGTCAACAGCATTTCAGTAATGAAGACTAATTGGGACTAAAAGCAATATAGATGAGACCTAAATGGAGCTTTAGATCTTTCTACTTGGAAGGAAGCCAAAAATTGTAAAGCATGGTTTTTATAGTATCAAAATTTGTGATTACTTGTTGGATAATAATCTGTGCAGGACAAAAGGTCTTAGTTACTCATATATTGAATTAAAATGCAACAAATATAACTGGCTATCCATACATATCTTTAACTGCTATATAAGGTCCAAAGGTTAAATAACCGTAAATGAATAGACACAAGGATATCTTCTTGAAGAGATCAACATGCAGATAATGTGAGCAGAGCCCTTGGCTTTACAAATTCAGAATATAGAACCACGTCATTTTGGACAAGCTACTTGAATTCATTTCATGTTAAACAAAGACAACTCTATTACAGAGAGCATACCGAACAAGGTATTCAATTTCATATTGCCTCATTCTTGGACTACATAAAGCATCTATAGCAACAATCCATGTTTTCCGCCTTCCCATTGAATCATAGGGCTTGCTATCTTGATAGTCACCCATGAATTGAAAAGAGTGGCCATATCTATCAAGAAGATGGTAGTAAGTAAATAATTAGAAAATACATGTCAACAATAGATGGGTTTCGTTTCAAGCGAAAGAAAGTGATGAGTTAAGACTGATAATATCTTGAATGGCATAACATAATTGCATCAATATCATGGGCAACATTGAGAATCCCGAAGTATAGAAGTCTTAAAAGCTACAATAACCAAATGGCTGTGATCAAATCCAAATTATGCATACTTAGAGGCAGCAACTTTGGTACCTATGCAAACTCATATTGAAGAAAAATAACTTCCAACAATTATTGAAATGTGACAGAAAGTGAGGACTGCAGTAAACAAGTACAAGAATAAGCATAAAATTAAATGGAAAGCCTTCAGAAAAATATTAAACATGGGGGAAAACCATACTGGTTATACTTATGATAAAATATTAACCTAAAAGTTTGAGAACAGGCATCACAAGGATGAATGAGAGTGAAAGGGTAGATAGAACCTACCACTGCACTAAAATATTCCATCATAAAACAACCTTTGCATTAATAGGATATATGTGATCCGTAAGCTAAGATCCTAAGACTACCCAATAAGAACTTCTCTTCTTATGGAAACCATATTCCAATAGGAGAGAAAAAATAACATACATAAAAAGCAACCTAATATGCTGAAAGCATAAATATAGATCATGCCTTCATCTAGGCTTGCCAAAGTAGGCACAAAAGAGCCAAAGTAGGCACAGAAGAGGGGATGGTCCCATAACCTGGCATCCTATAGAAATTCCTCCGTCTCAAAGTAGAAGAACCTTCAGTAGAATAGACTACCTTCAAATATCTTCTTCATGTATTGTGGTATAATGTCAAATGTCATTGCAGAAATAACCATAGTCAAACTGATGTCATGACTTTTGATTATAATCTGGATTGATTGATGTCCGTAATAATCAGCTGAAGTTGTGCACGAGCAATTCATTGTACAAAAACAACACCATAGTGAATGTCATAAATTTTGATATCAAGAGATCGGAACTTGTAATGACCATATACTAAAATCAAAGGACTTTGTTGGACAAATTTTCCTTTTACTGACTTGATCTGAAAATTCCTTCTCCAACTCCATAAATAGTGATTTCATGATTCAAAATAACATGTAAACCAGTAGGTGTATAACACCCCACACTTACCACCATGTTAGTGAACAGGTGTAAGGATCAAAGAAGACAAACAGAAATATATAGATAGATAAAAAAAGAGGTGGCCACAAAAAAGAATAATAAGGATAATGTAGAAAAAGAAACAAAAGGGAGAAAAAGAAGGGAATGAAAGAAACAGAAAGCTCCTCAAAGTATATTCCTTCTCTGCATCATATGTTGTTTCCATTTCTTTCTCCAATATCTTCGATTTAGTGCTTTCTTTGCTTAACCATGCCAAGAGTTAGTATAGTTGTAAGCGGAAGCCGCATAAATCAAAACTTCAAACGAAGGTCAATTCTGTTAGATATCAAGTTTTTCCACATTTAATTATTCGCATTAAATTATATTTTTTAGAATTTTTTGATAACAAAGTAAGTTGAACCGAACATATAAATTTGGTTTTGGACAATCAAGCTAAAGCCAAATTGAGTTTGAATTGAACCCATTGGATAGGTATGGTGATTATGGTCATGTGGGTTTAAATCAGGATCGATTTATATTTATTTTTGCCAATTCATGGTCTAACCAAATTTTAAATGGGAACCTACTTTAGTTGGATTAGGACGAATTAGAAAATATTTTGAAGAGGAGTTAGGAAAGCTAACACAGTGGCAAATGCATTGAGCAGGAAAACCAGAGAGTATTGGCATGTCACAGAGTGATAAATACCAAGTAAGATAACTTTAGATCTTATTAAAATGGGGCAGACACAAGGAACTATATTGGCATCCTTGGTTGCTGAGTTCCCATTAGTAGAGCACATTAAGGGAAATCAAAAGGATAAATCTCAGATTAGTAGCTAGTGAACTAAACTGAAGTTACACTTGAAGCTAGAGTTTTCTTGTGATGTGGATGGACCTTTTCAATTCTGAGGCAAGTTATGCGTTCCCGAGACACACCCTTTTAAGGAGTATCTCCTTTGAGAAGCACATCAATCGAAATTAGCCGTTCATCCTGGTAGTAACTGGATGTATAAATATTTAAAGTGCTCATACTGATGGAAAGATATGAAAAGAGATGTTGCAGACTTTATAGCTAGATATCTAGTTTGCCACCAGATTAAGGTAGAACATCAAAGACCAGATGGGTTGCTTTAAAAGATAGCAATGCCAATATAGAAGTGAGAGCAAGTTACTATGGACTTTGTCACGGGTTTACCAATGACTTAGAAGGAAGGAACAAGATTCGATTTGGACGGTTGTTAAATTGATTGACCAAATCAATTCATTTTCTACCTATTTGTATGACGGGCTCTTTAGACCGTAGCGGAGTTATATTGCAAGGAAATTATTAGACTTCCCTTAGTACCATTTCCGATCGAAACCCATCCTTTCTTTGAGGTTATGGCAAATGAACTCCATTTTAGCATTGCATTTTACCCTTAGACTGTAAGCAATCAGACTGCATAATCAAAGACTACTCTGGAGGATCTTCTACGGGCATGTGTATTGAATTTTGATGGTAGTTGAGAGGACCACTTACATTTGGTAGATTTTGTTTATAATAACAAATGATATATTTTGAGACATTATATGGCTGCTCACGTAGATCTCCTATTTTATCAGAGGAGGTAGGAGAGCGCTAGCTCTTAAGTCCACAAAGTATGAGTTAGTATGGACTCTAGAGTGCTTAAGGTTAACACAAAAGTTGCGGACGCTAGAAAAAAAAAAGAATGTTGAAGTTCACAGAAGGTGATGATATTTTTCTCCGTGTTTAATTTATCAAGGGAGCAAAAAGGTGGTCTAAAAGTAAAGTTGACCCCAGATTTATTGGACCTTCTCTAATTTTAGAACAAATTGGTGTACTAGCTTATCAACTTGCTTTACTGCCAACTTTGACACGAGTGCATAATATGTTCCATGTTTCTGCGGAAGTACATTATGGATCGGACATATATCTTGGAGGATCACATGGTATCATTCTAGCTTGATGTGACCAACAAGGAATTCCCACTTCATATTCAGGACCACAAGGAGCATTGATTACGAAACAAGTGCATGCAACTCATAAAGTTTGGATAACAACACCACTTCAATCAAGAAGTTACTTGTGAACATGAGGATGAATGTGCACCAAATATCCTCACCTATTTTCCCTTAAGTAATTAAATTTTAGTACTAAAATTTATTTTAGTGGGGGATGTTAGACATCAATTTTTTTATCACATTTAGTTTTTTTTAACATTAAATTAAATTTTCAGAATTTTTAGATGACAAAGTAAGTTGAACTGAAGAGATGCATTTGGTTTTCGGCATTAAGTTGAAGTCGAATTGGATTCAGATTGAATCAATTGAGTAAACCTAGTAATTAGGGTAATGTGGGTTCAAACCAGGGCTAATTTGGATTTATTTTGGCCAATTTATGGTTGAATCGAATTTGAAATAGGGATTACCTAGCTTAGTCGCATTAAGTCGCATTAGAACAACTTTAAAAAATGGATTATAAACTCTCTCTCCTCTCTTTTCCCCCACATCCTCACATACCCCCTCTTTCCTCTCTTCCTTCGCTCCTCATGCAACACACCATAGCATCTTTTCACACGTCGCCACTGATAGAGCACATAAAAGATAATAGAATAGAGGGGAAAAAATGCTTTCTTTATTGATTCATTATTGTAGACTAACATTTATACAAAATATGAAGACAATATATGGAAGATATAACAATTAATATAGTAATAGCAAATATGGTACACAATCTCAAAAATAATAATAATTATGGTTGGGATAATGTTGGGCATGGTAAGTGTTCATCAATTGGAATCAAATTGCAGAAGCTGTGTAAGCTAAACAACCCTTGCCCGTCTAGAGAAGAATTATCGTCAGAGCTTATGAACATCTTTTTGCATTCATTTGATCTTTTATATTGTTGTGAAAGTACCCTCTCAGAGTTTTCACTACAATGACTCAAAGAAAACCCAAAAATATGACCAATGTTCTTTTTTTATGTGCAAGCAAAAATTTTGAAATCAATATTAGAAATTTATTTTGAATTTTCTAAAATTATTTTATATATTGTATTTGTAGATACTCATTTGAGAAGAGCACACATTCTTTTTGTTGTACATAGAGGTAGGTGAATCCATCCTTTAACCTGTTGATGCAATACATTTTAGTGTTAGGCAAAGGGTTAAGTTAGTGTCGAATTGTAATAAGAATACAAGAGAAGTCCCAGTAGATCAGGGGTGAGCAGATACCTAGCAAGGAGAAATCCTGGTAGAACAAGGTGATCGAATACCTAGTAAGGAGAAGTCCCAGCAGACCAAGGTTGATCATATACTTGGCAAGACAAAGACCTTACAAGATTAGGCTTGGCAAGACAAAGAAGATTCTAGTTAAGGTCCTATAGAAGGTTCTCTCTCATCACTTGGTGGATTTCATTTGTGCAACGATGAGTGGAGTAAACATGTAATCATGGAATGAAGGGCTACATTAGGCATGAATGAAAACCTTAGAATTGGTTTGGTCACTAATATTAGTTGAAATAATACAATTAGCTGACCGACTGTTTGATGAATCAGCAATGACATACCAACTGACTGCAGAACATATTGTTCACTTCCAAGCATTCTCATTCTCTTTTTTTTTGGATGAAAATTCTTGTTCTCTTTAATTCATGCTTGAAGAGAAATCAACTAATAATTAATTTGAGTCGATTGGAGTTATGGTTAATTAGTTATATCAGAATGATTAATTCGTTACAACAATTGGAGTAGTGAAATGACATTAAGGAGCAATCAAATGGAGATGGTTAATTGGTTATAGAGAATGATTAGTTCATTATAACAACCTTCAAGATTACAACAGTTAACTAATGATTGATAAGCAGTCAACCCAAGCAACGGTTGGAGTAGTTGTTCAGCGCGACAAGCAATAAGTAGTTGACTAGTGATCAAGGCGCTGAAGCAGGGAAAAAGAACTTTTACTCGACAACGAAACTCTATCATTATTTTTGCTCAAACTTTAATCCTCTCATAATTGTAATTTTACTTTTACTTTTTTACACTTGAAGCTTGTAAGGGTTTCTTCACCGCCGAAAAAGTTCTGAGAAGAAGAAAATTAGTGGATTTCATAGAATGACATACCGAAAGATCATACGCCATGGAGTAAGAGCCAGAGACTAGCAAACCACGTAAAAATCAGGTGTGCATTCATTTTCCTCTTTCTTTTTCTTTTTGTGTATTCAATTTGTTGTATTTTTTGTTTTTACGATAAAATTTTCTTTCTTGAGTTATCACAAGGCTATTCACCCTCCCTAGCCTTCTTTTCAATCCTTTTATAAATTGTTACATATTTTCTTGGGCATTAATAAATATATAACTTGAATTATATATTTTTCTATAATTTTTTTTTTAAAAAAAGGCAAAATGAGATTTTAAATAGCTAAATGGGTTTTAAAATAAATTAAACTATCATAGTAAATAACCTATATTCTTTTATGTTATACAAATGTAGGTGTTGATATGGATTAATATGAGAAGAGTTTGTTTTTAAAAATTAAAATGAATACTTTGATTACTCTTCATTGATTAGATGTTGATACTTGTATTGTATTTTTTATGTTTTATACCTTGTTCCCAAAAACCTTGTGCTAATATAGGGTAAATTGTTGTAACTTATATTAGAAAATTGATTTAGGTTATCATTCAAACTAACTGATAAGATATAAACCTATCATGGTGTAAAAAATTAAGTTAAATGATAATGATTTTAAATGGAGAAAAAATTACTAAAAAGTAAAAACTTTAAACATAGTCTTATACTAGACTACCTGACCACTAACATGAGGTTGTGCGAACAAGCAATGCCTACCATCACTATTTATTTGTCTGAGGGCATTACATCATTGTATAACACTAGTGAGGGCTTTAGCCCATAGGTCATGTAATGTTATACACTCTAAGGATAGGATACTAGCTCTAAAGAGTCACTTCTTAGTAGATCTAGTGATGTAGATTTATTAGTGGCAAACTTATTGGTGGTGACTAAAAGATGATAATTAAATATTATGTTCACTTGTGATAAAAGATGGTGATAATTAAAAGCAATAATTGTGACTCTAAATGTTAATAAATAAGTGAATTGGTAATAAAAGATATAATTCAAAGAATTCAAATGAATTTAAGGTTGTAATATAAATCATTTTCTTGATTATTTAATTAAGATTAAATGCATGCATACATATCTTTCCTATTTACTAACTTAACAAAGCAATTTGTGCCCATTTTCTATTTTTCCTTGTCTCTAATTTTGCATGCAAAGGTTGATTTTAGAGTTGGAATTACTTAAAAATCCTCGACCTGTTGATACTGCATTTGATTCTACTTTATTATATTTTTTTGAAAAAAAAAAGATGAAAATATATTTATAGTTTGTTGAAAACTTTTTGGTTCTCTTTAGTTAGTAACTGTTTATATGTGTGGCTCTTGGTTTCTTATTATCACATTGTCACCAAGTGGGATACATTCTAGTAAGTGAAAATTACACCCCTAAAGTGTGATAAATTCAATGATTTGAAGGAACACTGAATTTTCAAAAAATCGTTTTTGCCTTCTCAAACTGCCCATATGTGTGGGAAGTCAATTCAGTCTAACTTGTCAACATTGACAACACAGCCCTTGTATATCAAGTAGCCACAGTTACTTTAATTGATTAGAAAAAAATTACATATCAGGTCAATTTATAAAACTAAAAGATAACCAAGATAATAAGACCTATGTTGCATGATCTAACCAGTATTGCACTGATTGATGAGAACATTTTTCTTTTTCTTAGCAAACCAATTGGCGAAGAGGAACTAAGTTAACATGTCTATCTTGCATGGTTTCACCAGTATTGATATTGCAAGGAGACCTCCCAAAATATTTCATATCACAATAAGATTAATGAATCTATTTTTCTTTGTGTATTCAGCACTGAAAAGTAGAATTAAGTGTATGACAAGCAAATAAAATATTACAGACCATTACACACTTACCCACTGTAAGAGGAAAATCTCTCTACTCCAACAATTTCAATGGCCTCATTAGCATTCATTGAAGGCAAGAAAAGCATCCCAACAATTAACTCTGGATTTATCATAAATCGGATTTCTTCCTGTTTTGAAGTCCTAAGACAATGTTTATCTTTCTACAGAACCACATACACATGAAAACACAAAACATAAAAGCTATCATGAAATGATTCATGTTCATAAAAATCAATGCCATTACCATAAATCATTACTTAAATCAAATGAATATGACCAGAAAAATGTACTGTCTCCTTATATGTCAGTACAATACTCTTGTTTGTGCTTCGTTATTCAAGAGGCAGCTATTTTACCAAGAGACATATACTTCAGTTGTTTCTGCATCAATTTTTGTTATATCAAAATTTTAGTTAATCTACAACAACAACCAAACCTTTATCCACTAAGGTTTAATTAACCTATATATAATTAATTAAATTTATTTGGACCTAAATTGATTAAATAAGGATAAATTAGACATAACTGAATCAGTTAGAATTAAATAAAATTCTTGTTAAGAAGTAGGGTCTGGAGGAGGCTCAAATTGGATGCAATGTACTTAAATTGAACCAAGGCTAATGAGCTGAATCAAATTTTGGTTTAATCAAGGTGGTGTGGGGGTGCTACTACAAACTTTCACCATCCCCCACCCACTCACTTCTTTATGTGTCATCTCCTACAATTTTAGGATGCACACAACACTTCCTAAACCAAGGAAAGGTGGTTTATAGTAGGCAATGCTCTACCCTGCAATGACATATGCATTGTTGATGTCAGTGGCAAGATTTGCAACATAACAACAAATCTATATAAAGCGGTGGTCATGGTTTAAAATTTTGAAACATATCAGAGTTTTAGTCTTTGACTAGAACAATACGGTTTCAATACTATATCGTACCGTGCCAATATCGTTTCAGTATTTTTTAAATATAAAATATATTAATAAGATATTTAACTTAAATATTTAAAAAACAAAAAAATAGAAAAATACATATGATAAATAAATAAATTTTATTATATATTTTTAGAATTAAAACATATATATTTTAATTCTAAAAAAAATATAATAAATTTTATTTGTTTATCATATGTATTTTTCTAAACTTTTTCATATAAATATATATATATATATAATAATTTTATTAGGGTTTAATAAAACATATTTAGATTATACTGGGAGTTAATTGAAATTATTAAATTAAGTTGTAAATAAAAATTAAGACATCGGTGTGCAATCCAGCTCGTGAGACAGTGGAGTCACGCGACCCCTCCAGCGTTTTAATTAATTATATTTTTAGAATTTAAATAAATAAAATATATAGTTAATTAGATAATTTTATTAGGGTTTAATTAAACCTCTTTAGATTATTCCTATTATAGGTAAGAGTTAATTAAGATAATCAACTTAAATTTTAATTGAAACCCCCACCCCCTCCACAGTTGCAGGAGTCGTGCAATTCCTCCGTGGTATTTTTTAAATATAAAATATAATAATTAAAAATAAAATATTTAAAAAATAATTCTTTTAAAAGAAAAATTGGAAATAAATAAATACATAATTTATTTTATATTTTTGGAATTAAAAAAATAAAATATATAATTAAATAGATAATTTTATTAGGGTTTAATTAAACCTCTTTGGATTATCCCTATCTAGGAGTTGATTGAGATAATCAACAAAAGTTCTCAATTTTAATTAAAAAAAACTCGTTCCCTTGCAATACCAAGTGCGACACCTCCGGCCACTGGGTCGTTCAACTGCTCTGGCCCAGCCGTTGAGTCATGCGACCGCACCAACCGGGCGCTAAGGTCGTGCGACCGCTCCGCCCAACCGCTGCGGTCATGCGACACCTTCGGCTGACTGCGAGGGTCACATGAGCCTTCTGCAACGACCACATTCACGCGACGCCTCCACAACTGCCATTGGGCTTGGTGTCGAGTCGTGCCAATCGACAGGCAGAACAAAATGTTCCGCCCGTTTCGACCGACTCAGCATAAAATTTTAATCCATGGCAATGGCTATCGACAAACATGTAATACCAAAGAAGGGTTGGCGTCGAGAGGTAGGACTAGGGGTGGAATCAGGTGGGGACCCATCCTGTAACCATCTTACCGAATCCCTGTCCCTATAAAAATTGGAAATCTTTTTTGCTCCCAATCCCGTACTCGACAAGTGTCATGACCCGAATGTTCAAGATCCCGTCGGGTTGAGAGATGATATCCCGAAAATATTTTTAAATTTTTTAACACCTACCATTCGGCATTCAGTAACCAAATGAAGAACCTGACTTCACCGCATTATGAGGATTCTTTTTGCATTTCTTCACATGCCCATCAATGTCATTATTCCCATATGTTCTACTAATGGGCAGGAACTTCAATTTTGCAATAATTGCAAGTAGCAACAACAACAATGACCTCATTTTTGTCATTCCTCCTCATAATTTTCTTAGCATGTGACCATACATCTACTACTTTTTTCCTGTTGCCTCCAATATCTACTACTTCCTCATGAATGACGGTTGTTTTGGATGGAGATAATGTTTGAGGTTTAGTGGTGGAAGGAGAGCTACCACTTCCACTAGATGTATCCATGTGCACCAAATTAATAATAAATGAAAATATCATAGTGGAGGGGCCAATCAGAGTTGGAGGTGGAGGATGGCAGGGTTCAATCGAAGTGGCCACTAGGCTCTTATCGGTTACGGCTTCTCTACTTCACACCAAGTTTGAAAACTATTCATATAATTGAGAAAAATAATGGAGAGCGGCTGTTGAACAAGATGTGTTGAACCCTAGTTTTCTATGTTTTTTTTAAAAAGTCTAATTAAAAAATATTAGTAATATATTCGGGTCAGGTAGGGAATCCTGTCGGGTAGAGCTTGTGTTCCCGCAAAATCGAGAGAGGAAAAATCCTGACCACTCGGGTCGGGAAAATTTCGGGTGGGAACGGGTTGGGAGTCTGGAAGGGACAGGAATTTTGTTATTTTTGCCAGCCCTAGGTAGGACCCTCTCCTATCTTGTTGAGATAGGATATCCATCACAAGGTTTTGGATTCGTCATGGACCCGACATTGCAAATAAGTGTTCTTTTGGTTGATGTCTCTGATGCATAGGCTTCTTTGATTGCCCATTCTGATACTTCGAAGATATTGGGGTGTTGAGTTAGATGGTCAAGGTCGGAGTAATCAAGTATAAGCTCAAAAACTCAATGATTTTTTGTTACCATGAGGGTTACTGTGAGCACTATTTGCAAGGGATCAATGTGGATCGGTATTGAGTAAAATTGGTCCATAATGATTTAGGGGTTGTGATCCATAGCACATCGTCAAACCAATAACAATTAAGTTTGTGACTTCTATTGGGGTTTGTCATTTATTACATATTGTAGAATAGTTGGCAATCTTTATTAAGGTTCGGCCCAGGATGGTTGCTGTAATTCTATGTTATATTGCTGTGATATTATTTTTCATATGAAGTGGATTAGATAAGGAACTCATTGCCAATAAGGAATAGGTTTGGCCCAGGATGGTTGCTGTAATTCTATGTTATATTGCTGTGAGATTATTTTTCATATGAATGTAAGTTGCACCAGTGGATGCCAATAACTTAGGAGAGGGAGGATTTGAACCAAGTTTAAGAGATTATTGGTAATTGTAAATTTTGATACAGGGTTTGGTTTGGTGTCAAAATTGAGCGGAGCTGGTTATGTGTAGAGTTGAGTTAAATCCAGCTGGTTGAGTTTTTGAGAAACCAAACCAGACAAGGAAATTCTTTATATTGGCTCAATTATTTTCTTGAGTCATATATATTATATTTACACTCTTGTTATCATGCCATAGTGATTTACAAGTTATCCACGTCTATTGTACAATCATATGCATCACTACTATTGACTGTACTTATTTGTCATTAGTTGACATGATTATCATTTTGCTATTGCAATGCATTATGCTATATGATTCAAACTGACCATAGTTCACATAGCATGCTGAGAAAGTTGATAGATTAATGATCATCTGAGTCAGATTCAGCATGTAAAATGATTTGATATGTTGTCTTGACCTTCATTCTACCTTTAGGTGCAGAGTGCCAAATGTGATACAAATCAAACAATGGAATTGTTAAGGGACAACCACATGTGTGTTTTCCTACTCCGGGTATTCTCTACTTTCAATGATGTATTCTCTCTCTAATATGTAATCCACACATTAGACTTTTCCCCTTTTATTGGCATCCCACCCTGCTCTTTCTATCTATCTTATCAAAACAAAAGGGGGCTTGGTAAGGACCGGCAGCAACAGCCATGGGTGCAACTGCCCATGATGGTTGTCTTAAGTCAAAATTTTGTCCAACCTCATGGGAGACCAACTTCTAACAATGCCATCATTGAAGCACGTTGTTACAACACTACATCAATGTATAAACATATATCACCAAACTTCATTTTCATTACAAGATCATTAGCAGTTCATCCAAAAGTAAAACTTAAACTTGTATAACTTAGTAAACAACCATAAAATCAAAAGCCCTCAAACTGAAATAACTGCTATCAAGCACAGCAAAAAAAAAGAACTTGCTTCAGTGAACAGTGTGAAGTAAAAAACTAGATTTGCAAGTTCAAGATAGAAAACCTGCACACATCCCTGACCAAGAGCTCCTCCTCCAAAATACTCATTTGCAAAATCCACTTCAATAGCTTCATATGGCTGGTCTTCTATCAAGCCTTCAGAAAAGACCTATCAGAAAATAAGAGAGACATGAATTCAGTAGTGTACCACTCTAGAACTAAAATGTTTTAATGAAAAATTCACATCTGCATCGAACATTACCTCAAAGGGGCATAAAGGCGTAGTAGATGACCTCCAGTAAGTAGTTGATGAATATGCTAAACCATGGTCAGAATTGTCAACATGCAGAACTTTTCGTTCAAAGGAAACAGATCCAGTTAGCATTTTTGAGGTTATCCTTTCGAAATAGTGAACGATGCATTTAACTTTCTGTACTTGGTGCTGCTTCTTATTCCAATAGAGAGGCCTACAAATGATAATCATTTCAGCAGTTGCAATGAAAAAGTGAACCAATTAATAACTGAAAAAAGGTGCAAAAGAAGGCAATGCATGAGAGCAAGGTGGGTATGGGAAGGGTACAAGTTCGCAAATCAGGGACACCAAGGTAGATATCAATTTTCAAATGCAAAAAGTAAACTGATTAAAACATGACAAATGGTGCAAAAGGGGATATTGTATGAGAGCTAGAAGGTGGGTCAGGGAAGGGTTTGGCTTTAATCAGGACACTAGGATATTGGATATCAATGTTCAAATGATAGGTAAGAAAATCAACCATGAAGCAAATAGTCTGGATACAGGCTGCTATCTAGTGTAAATTAACAACCAGCTACTGATAGAAAACTACAAGCTCCAGCAGTTTTTTTTTCTTTTCTCTTCCTCACTATCTGCTGACACCATGTTTCCATTGAACCAGAAAACTATGCACCCAAGACCTTAGACTGTCTCGAATTGCAAACTTAATGATTCATTGGATTAACAATTGTACGGATCAGCAACTACGAACAAGTGCAAGCAAAGTTTTGAAGTACATTGCTATTCTGGAATTGGAGTAATTTTAATTTGATGATAATGTGGCTTATGAAAAATTGGTCTAGTTCAAAATAACTAAAAACTTCAAAGAATGCTTGAGGTAGCAATTACATATAATATTGGCCAATAGGCATAGTTCTATTTGATAATTTTTGACGTTCAATAGTTTTTACTAATATGGCACATTTAGAGGTTTCAACTTTTTTTTCCTACAACCTGTGTATTTAAGGAATCTGAAACCTGTTGAATCCATGGCCTTGTGACCAAAGATAACAAAGACTTCATATAATAATAATAATCAGTTTACGAGTTAGAAATACAGAGATGGCCATCTCCAGTAATGTTTTTGCAGCCAATGCAAGATTCTTGTTTCTCAAAATACACACTGCTGCTAACTACATCTAGGTTTAGTTTAATGGTTAGCACTTGCTTATGAGTTAATATTAAAAATCCCTAGCTAAGTTACGACACTTTTTATCTTCAAGTTACAAAGAGTCTAACATAGAATGTTAGATAGCATAAAACAGTTGAGCATTCTCAGAGTTCAACATTTGATTTAACTACCACTAAAATGTTCCAGCATAGCAAGCACTTAGAACCAGCAAATACTAATTCAAAATTACACCAAAGTGCCACTAGCTTATGAGACATTGTAATTCTATCTTTTGAATAAATCTGAAAGGATGTGAGACAATAAGACAAAAAACTGAAATCAAGCCTATCACAGACCATTTACAGGAAAATAATGAGATCATGTCTATCCAGGTAGTTTACTTGATTAAGAGAAAAACAATGGTAGCTGGAGACGGTTAAAACTTGAAAGATTGCTAAATAAACTTCTTAAACACACAGAATACGTAGCTATATTCCAAGAACCAAGTCAGTGTACAATTTCTGTATTATCATAAGGATGTAATAATAAATGTTTGTGCATGGTTATTAATGCCATCAAATCCAATTTAGCAATTACATATAATATTAAAAGTTCCTGCTTATAAATTGTATCTTATAAAATGAATAGAAGTACATACGCAAACAAGTTGTCAAAGTTGATGATCGGAAGACCTCTAAAGCCTCTATCACTGGTGGGAAATAAACAAAACATTGCACATGATAGAAGAGCAGCTATCAGTTCCTGATGGAAGCATGAAATGTTAATGCTGTATTAGAATATAGCATGCCAAATAAAATTAACATGAAAATAACCAGGATATTTTTGTGTGTGTGTGTTTTTTTTGGTACTTTTTCCACTATGGAAGCTGCTTTTAAGCTTTTAATATATTTTCTTAAATTGTGTTGTGAAAAGAACCCTTGACAAAATTAGGGGGGAAAGCTAAGTAACATAAGTCATTGGAAAATAAATTTGAATATAAAAGAATGTATACTCTTCCGTTTCTATAATACATTTTACACTTCATTTGAAAATATTCTCATATCCAAACTTCAATATACTTCTTAATATCGAAGCATTTTTATCTAACTTTTATCCATTACCATTTCTTCTTCATTACTAGTATATTCTTGAGATTAACACCATCAAGCCATATTACTCCCGACTATTTGAAGTCAGTTATATGAATCTTTTATTTCTACAGAATGAATTCTGTGTAAGGATGCCTGATTAATGATATTTCAATCAACTAAATCAATTCCTGTTACATTATCTATCTCCCTCTAACACATTCACCTTAAAATCTAATCAATTCTACCTTTTTAAACTAGAAATTATTGGTGGCCTTTAAACATGACCATGCTATCTATTTTATCTCATGTTCAAAACCATTGAAGCTACAACTAATTCCTCCAAATCTTTAACTTTGATAAGAATTTTATCTTTGCCTCTCATAGGTACTTTGGAGGAACCACCAAAAGAAACATTTTTGTCCATTGATTCACGAACAATTCATTGTGCTCATGCATGTGGCTACTTGCACCATTATCCAAGTACCACAGGCTTTGATTTCCAACATCTATCTTGTGTGCTAACGAAAGAATGGAGTCTTCATCTTCTTTCTTTGTAAGATAAGAATTCTGGTCAACTTGATTATAATTGTTGTGCTAACATTCTAAAACATAGTGAACAATTTTTTACAAACATAGCAACTAATTTTGAATTTTACATCCCTTTAACCATGAGGGTTTTCTTGTCCAAGACCCCAAGGGCTTTGATGATGGCCATAGCCTCTTTATTGGCCACACCCTCTTCCTTATCCTCTTTTGATTTTATCCTTGCTCATTCTTTGATCCCTTTTTGTTAGCCTACATTGAGACTTTCTTGCACAACTTTCTCAAGAGGTTCTTTGTTCTTCTTGTTCAGTCAATGTACATGGGCCTGTAAGTAAAGAACCCATGAGCTTGTCAATGGTGAAAGACATCATATCTTTTGACTCTTCAGTCGCCTATTTGTCATCCAAAAGAGCATAGAACCTTTTTTGCTAGTCAAACATCTTTAAGTTTCTCTCGTATTTTCGCAATTGGTTGACTATGGATAAACCTCTAAAGAAATAGTTTTTAATAGATTCAAAAACTGACATATGAAATGCCTCAATATCACCAGGAAGAACATATGGTCATGCCTTTATTACTTTGCCAAATCCTTAATGGGCATTTTCAAGAATGTACCGTGCTTGTTTTGAAGTACTTGTGGTTGCAATATTTTCAAAAGTTGATTCATCCACCGCTTGATAGATGAGGTGTAGAGCCTTCTTGTCCTTCTTACAAGAGTCTCGTAATGCTTCTCTTTATTGATTGGTGAGGTCAATTTCTTCTTGCAGCTCCATACAACCTTCAATAACATATCAATACTTTGGGATTCAAGTAGGCGCTTCATTTGTATGCTTCAATTGTCAAAGTTTCTAAGATGAGCGAATGAAGGTTAGCAGAGCTTTCATATCACTTTGCTGTTTTTAGGACAAAAATAGAGAGAGGGAGAATCTTTGAGGAATGAAACAAACTAGAGAACTTGTTATCATTCACAGACAAACTCCACATTTTTATAGGGGTTCAGAGACACAAGATATCATGACCACACGAAGAGTATAAATCCATATTGTTTCCTCCACTTCATGACACTTGAGTGATAGAGAATTTTATATTATTTTCTCTACTTGATGGCCCTTGAATGACAGAGAATTTTAATAAGAATTGACTATGTGGAGAACAAAAGAAAATTAAAATTAAATTTAAGTTTACTCAACAAAAAAAAATCGACTGATAAGGTAAATACGAATCGTTATGTTGATCTCACCGAGTCTCACCTGACTAAGAAACACTCTGCCCGGTTCCTGGGGACCCATGATGCGGATGCCAGACTTCCCTTCAGAAAACAGCTCATCGGATTTCAGATAATGCGACTCCAAGAGAGAAGGTAGCTGCAGCAGCAATCTAGCCATCTCAGGAACAACATTGTCGAACCATACCCTCGAATCTTCCTTTGACATCAGCTGCCAAAATAAAAGGATTACTAAAAAAAGAAAACAATTTGGGCTTTGAAATTCATCGTTTGCCAAATTTGAATGAACCCTCATTATTCGCTTGAAATAAATAGTCAAAAGAAGAAGGGAAAAAAAACATTTTCGGCCCTCGATAAAAACCTTTATTAAAGATATAGAGAGATGAAGGTGGAAACACCTCATCGAAGAAGGAGGAGAATCCAGAGGCAGATCCGTAGGCCAAAGGTTGAGATGAGAAGCCGAGGGATTCCCTCAGGTCGAGAATGGCGTCAAAAAAGACCTCGCCGGAGCGGATGCGACTGACGTTGGAGCCCAAGGCGAGAGCTTGAAGCGATCCGAGGGCCCCAGAGGGCCAGCATAAGGAAGAGGAGCGGAGAATCAAAGGGAGGAACGGGAGGATGGAGGCGAGATCGCCCCTCGTCTCCATCTACTCGACCCGAGCGAAGTCCAACGTGACGACCGCCGCCGTGTGGACTGGGGGCGGAACCGCCTATTTATAGTATATTAACAAATATAATTAAAATTTAAAATATCTTAGGCATAATAATTGAAAATTAAAATTATTTTTTAAATATCCATTACATAATTCACTTTGAATAAATATCTTAGGCTTAATAAAAATGTAATATTTACGTATTATTGTCCGAGGTACCGTATTTGAATCCTCTTAGCAACAAAGTGAAACTATGTCTTCCTAAAAAAATCTCTTCGAGGGTTTTGAGATATGAGCTTGCTCAGCGGTCATTATAAAATGTTTACTCTACTTTAATTTTTATTGGTGTTGTTTTTTTCTAATGGCTAGCATGTTGATACCATGTTATCTCCTCTAAGCATAAAGTGGAACTTTAATTTATGTTAAAAAAAAGTAATTCTAAATATATTTTTTAATTTGTAAATTTTATCTTTTAAGAATATTATTTTTTTTAATTCAATAATACTCTTTATTTTTTTTTCTTAGCAAATATCATAAAGCTACTAACCATTAGTATAAATTGTCTAATTGTATTAAAAATAAATATATATATTTACATAAGTAAATATTTGAGAAAAGTTAAAATATTTGTATCCATGTAAAAGAAAAAAATAAAAGTTAAGTCAATTCATGGGTTATATATAAAATTAAAGTTTATAAGTAATTTTGTTATGTTCATGCTGACCATAAATTATCACAATTCTTCATTCTTTATCAATATAGCTTTGATGCAAGATCTACATCTCTACATGGATTTGAGGGAATTGATAGTGTCCTTCTCTAAGCTCGGGCCTCTTCTCTCCCTCCTTGTTTCACATTGTTATGTTGGCCTTTTAGCCATCCATTCCATCAACACATGTCAGTGGACATCGATGTGGCCGGTGTGATCCCTCCGACAGTCAAGGTAGTGTTGGGCTGAGAATGAGAGTTCATAGATGCGTGAGGAAAATACAAGAGAACTCTAGTGGTGGGGAAAGCCTTTACTGCGGAAAATCGTACATTCACTTACTATCGCTCATCCTTATATAGCCGAACAGAAAGGAGATCCATGTGGGCCAACACACGATCCACGTAGGCTGCCACACGTGTGGGAGTCGCTTGGTTGGGCAACAAAAGGTTAGGCACTAGAGGAGACAACAACAAAATTGTACACCTGATATGGTTGGGTCATTGGTCAAATGTCACGTTCGATGCAAACTGCCTCGCCAGGAGCATTTCTGGACCGTAGGGTATGATGATTGTGGTTGTCATGAAGATTGAGATCGAAGAGAATCAACTCAACTAGGATGCCTTTGCGTAAGGAAGTTCCTGTGCACGAGCATTAAGTTGGGAGAACTTTTCCAACCGCGCAAGGTGAGGAAAGTCCTTTTTACCCGTATGGGCTTCCTTCAAGTGCATCAATAAAAGTTGTTTTGGAAGCCTTCAAGTAGTTCACAAGTTATGACCTTTTGTAGAAACAAGTTATTAAGTCATGCATCTTCCGAATGATTTTATGCTTGGTCTCATGTGTGCAAGCTTTCTAGTTAAATCGCTTGCATTTCTACATCAAACATTAAGGTAGGATCTCCTTTGTGTAGAAATCCTTCAATTAGCAATTCATCTCTTTGAAGGACTCTTAATCCCACTAGTTTAAAATCACCTTGCACCAATTTTAGGAATTGTCTTCATCTCTTTCATAGAAACTTTATCAGTCATGAATCATAGACTTCATCCCTGTATGGGAGATAGCCTCCTTGCTCAGACAATATTCATCCCTGTAATAACCTAATGCATAAACAACCCAAAATATGCAGTACAAAAATGAACCGGATGAACTCTGTAAAAATCATCTCCAAAACCTTCGCTGAGCATCTATAAGCAACTATTTGTAATACTGACCAACCTTGAAAATCGCCTCAAGTCTGTGAATCTAAAGGCCAAATGGAAAGAAGAGTGAGCACAAAGTGCAGTGGGGATAATAAAGATATGCATGAAAAATATTATTAAAGTTGGCAAAACATCATTTATCATTTATCTTTTATTTTCATGCCATTTGTCTTTTTATTCCCTTTTTAATTAACTTCGTGTTCTCTCTAAATTTCTCATTTTTCAATATTTCACACATTATTGTTTTATCTAACAACTCAATTTAATTTATTGAGCATGTGAACATAAACAATATACGCATCTTGTATTGTAAAAGGTAAACGAACTACATTCCACCTAATATGAACACATTCTGTATAAATAAAATATCTAAGTGAGCGACCTGCAATTCACGAGAAAGATGCAACGTATAGGAGAGTGAACGACCCATAATCCACTCGCAACGAAAATACACTGTAAGTATGCATCTATACATACATAGATAAGGTGAACGACCCGTAACTCACCCAAAAGTGATGTATCGTATATACAAGGAGTGAATGGCCCGCAATCCATCCAACACGAAATATATCCTGTGAATGCACATATACAAACACATATATAGAGTGAACGACTTGCAAGCTACTTGAAAAGTACCTCATATAACATAGGATGAACAATCAGCAATCTACCACGTAAGGAAAAATCATCTCTATTTGGCCGAAGCCTATGAACACACAAAAAGATGCAAAAGTATTCTTTAAAGTATTGAGCAATTGCTCTAAATTTATATAAACTTATTTTGATTACTCATCTAGCATAAAGAAACTTTTCAGACCGAAGTTCCATAAAGTAAATGTGGCATTTATTTCTTTATTAATTTACTTAAGAAGTTGCATACTTCTTACGAGTACTGAGCTAAAACTTGATATTCACTTTAAGGGCAATATTCTAAGTTCTCCTATAATATCCTTTAAATTTTTTTTCTAACATCACGTGCTAAAAAAATAATTTATGGCAGTAATCAACATAATATAGTATCCAATTCCTAATTTGCAATATAATGTCACGGCAAATATATGTATCATTAAAGAAATATCACATGATACCCAAAATTTTTGTAAGAGAAACATAATAGCCATTTGGGGAGGTTGAGACATTAATGGTTAGCAAAGTTCAATTATCTTAGACATGTTACCAAAGCATACTACTACTGAAATAATGGAAAACCAAAATACAGAATAAAGGCTAATAGCTAAGAACATGATATTAAGGAAGATACAACATGATATAGAAAGTACTACATATTGGAAAGATTTGATAGGAAGTGCTAGGGAGTAGCTTATTCTAGTCATGTATAATATAGGAATAACATGAGGTTAAAATTCATAGGATCTAGATTTTTAAAAAATGATTAAGTAGATGTATGATCTCTGAGGTGTTTAATCATGCACAAAATCGTTTAGGGAACAAGCAAGAAAACTCCACCTCAAACCGAAAGATCCTCGATGTGGAACACCAATCGCAGCACTAGCTCCCCACAACAAGTAGCAGAAAAGAAACGACGGACAACAGCCTGTTGGTGCAACCTTAGGTCAAGGTTGACCTGGTTGACCCGACTCGAGTTGA
>JBBMJZ010000137.1:13767682-13796305 GCA_037833815.1 Zingiber zerumbet
ATCATGAATAACAAATGAGACTACATAAATAACAAAATAGATCAAAATACAAAGACCAATAATAAAGTATCAAACTCATGAATCGATCAAGAGTAAAGTCAAGGTAAGCAATATATATCTACTACCATAATAATAAAATAAATCATGCACCAAGTATAAAGGTGAAAAGAAACAAGGCAAGAAGTACCCGCCTTAAATTAGATCACGTTAAAACTATCCTCACATTTGAATACTCATCTCGTATCAGAGTCCTGCAACACAGAATACATATCAACACCTAGATCTTACGTAGATCAAATAACCCTTTGCAATCCTAATCAATTAGAAAAAATCCTAACTTATCGATCATTAATGAATCCTAAAACCAACCTTCTATTATCCCCTTCCTCTTCCCACTTTCTTAATCAATCACACTGTTTGAATCAAACCAAAACCTTAATTAATCTGGGAATCAATGGCAAACTTAGATTAATAAATTCCATAACTGGTTTTAAATAGTTTATTACCTAAAATGGCAACACTCAGCTCCTCCAGCGATGACTAACGGCAACAATCAACTGTGGATGAAGCTGTGAGGGTTTAGAACAATGAGATTAGACCATGCGAAGAGCTCCCTAGTGCTCGATAGCGTGATCTAATGAAGAGGTCAAGATGTAGTTCCTCATAATGATCAGGTTCTTCCTCCTGTCTTGAATCCGATTGGGTGCCCTAATGATCTGGACAATGGCGATGTCGCCGAGCTGAGCACTAAGAGAGACTAGTGATGGTGAGGTGGAAAGGCAAACCAAATGCAACAACTCATCAACAAGGCAAGCGACAATGGCCGACAGCGATGGTGTCATGGATCGAGAGATGGAGAGGGCTCGACGGCGGATCGAACTTAGAAAATGGAAGAGGACTAGAAAAGGGCTCGGGGAAAAATCGTAGGCGACGGTGAATCGACTAGTGGCGCGGCAGGGATAGGCGGCCGGCAATGACCTAGCGTTGAATGGTGGTCGATGATGCAAGGTGGGGTTGGCGCAGATCGGGCGGCGTCGACGATGGGTTTGGGGAAGATAAATTTGGAAATCGAGTGGATGAGAGGTTAGTTTAGTATTTATAACTTAGGTTTTGATTAATCCAACTATAGGTTTAAATAAATTAATCAGCTCCCAATTAAATAGGTATTCTAAGCAGGTTTTTGCTTAGCCTAATAAATCTACCCCTTAAAACGTATTATCCAAATTTGGATTAAATCCTAGAAAATCTCTATAAATCTCTAAAAATTCTTACAAGATATTTTCTTAAGTAATCATATTATTTAATTATTATTTGGTTGTCGTATTTAATATTCTCACCCACTAATAAAAATTTAGTCCCTAAATTTCCTAACTAAGTGTGATACATAAACAATAGCATGTTTAATCAATTTAAATACTAAACAAAACTATACATGTTGGTGCAGGTTGCATTAATAATCTGGTTTTGATGTATGATAAATAGGTTAAAGTTAGATGTGTTGTTTGTCTAACCATTCTACCAAGTGTGCAGGAATTTACATGTCTGAAGGACTGGACACTAGGCTGAAATTCAGCTAGGTCCATGGAACCGGATAGCTGGTGTGAAGTCTAAATAGGTCAACGGGCTGACCGGATATATGGCAAAAAGTCCGATTGAGGCCGAGGGACCGGACAACCGGCAGAAGTTCAGTTGGGTCTGCGGACTAGATAACTGGCATGAAGACCTGGTGGGTCAAGAAGCTAGTCAACCGACTGGAAGTTGGTAAGTGAAGGTAAGTCACTGGAGGAAAGTGACTCGGTGAGGATGCATCCCATTTGAGGGGACAATAGGCATCGACCCAATTTATATCCATTTCGAAAACCTAAATTAAAATCCTGACTAGATTCTGGCTTTGGGAAGAGAGGATCTAACTCATAAATCCTTATAAACTATTCATTCATATATTTTTATAACTCTATGTTTTAGAGACAAATGTAGACCTTCAAATTCTTCATGCGTAGCAACTGACAGAGCTTGATTCCGAATTTGGAGTCAAAAGTTATGGTCTTCAGAAGATTGCTATGTCAAACCAGCAGTTGAAGGTGCCTTCAAGCAGTGGAAGGTGCCTTGAGCTTGTTGGAAGGCGCCTTGAAGTGCTTTGAAGGTGCTTTCTAGAGGATAAAACTTTCAGTTTGTAGATTTTATCACCATCGAAGATAGGAGATAAAATTTACTTGTAGAGGCGCCTTGAAGGAGGTTGAAGGCACCTTCCACAGCCTATATAAGTCTTGTTCGAGTAACATTCACAACATAACTCATATACAAGTTTCTACTCATTCGATTGAGGTTCTGACTACTCCAATTTCCTGCTGCTACTTTGCTATGACGCTGCTGTGCCTAATTACTGTTGAGAAGTTGTCCAACACTGAGCCTAATCTGATCATCTTCGAGGGTGTTGGTAACGAAATTTTTAATACTGTACTTAATTATTGCATAAAGAAAAGGCTAGCGTGTTACACTCTTTCTTATTCTTTCATTGTACTCGATACCCTCTTCCGGTGGTTCCCAAAGAGGTATTTAGTGGATTATCCATTGATAGGACCGAAGGACCTGGGTCTTGGAGTAGGAGTCGCCGAAGGCTCCGAACCAAGTAAAATCATTTGTGTTTCTTTGGTATTTTCTATTTTCATTTGTTTTGCTTATTCTCTGCTGTGTATACTTTATTTTTAAAACAAAAAAGAACTAGTTTTCGAAAATCACATGATTCACCCCCCCTTCTCACGTGTGACCCGATCTAACAAGTGGTATCAGAGTTAGTACCACTCTGAATTGGTGCAACCACCAATCAAGCAATAGAGTCTTTTTTTTTAAAAAGAAAAATTATATATCATTTTTTATTAAAAAATATTCTTACGCCATTCATTTTTTCCCTTCAATTTTTTTTTAAAATTCACTTCATTCTTTACCATTAGCTAGAATTGGTGAAATAACCCTTTTGACAAAATTTATCATAATATTATTATTATTATTATTTTATTATTTTTCAAAATTCATGAAACATCTTTATTTTCTTTTTATCTCCCACACTACTTACCCAAAGACAGTCTTGGAAATGACTTCTTGTCTATATTTTTTGCCAGTATATCAATGTCTCCCCAAGAAGGACGGAACATCCACAAACCACCACCATATAAGATGTATAAGAGGCACGAATTCAATCTGTGGAGGATGTAGATGGAAAGCTTCATCTTTATGAACGACTTTGATGGTGACATGACACTGAGACGATCAACTCAAAACACAGAAGCCAACAGAAAGGTAATAATTCAATGGTAAAATTATTACTTAATGAAATCACATGTAGAATTGGAAAACACCGAGATGCCTATGCGTTCTGGACTCGTCTGACCAAGCTTCACGAGGAGCCGATGAAGCTAGAAGATCAAGTAAAAAGTGAATCCAGACTCGAGTCAAATCCAATGGGAAAACCTACTAAATTAGGGGATGTGCTTAAGGTTAGTATAATTTACCAAAATATCCCTATTAGTAGTAGTTTAAATAATTTGTATGATAATTCAGATAAATATGAAATTATCCCAAATATGGTCCATGATAATCTAGATTTACATGATTCAAATTCAGAACTACAAAATAATCTAGATTCTGATCAAGTCAATCAAGATTTTGATTAAATCGACATCAATCTTGACTTGGTCAAACAGAACATTGACCAAATCAATTTAAATAAATTAGTTGACTTAGAAAATTCAAAATTAAATAAAAATTCATAAATAATTAATTCAAACATTACAATAAATTTGAATTTAAAACTTAAAAATGAGAAAATAGATTTAGAAATACAATTCAAACAATTTAATCAATTCAAATTAAAAATTAATAAAAACTTAAGCATTAAAAATAATCTCTTAAAGAAAAATAATTCAAGTAACTTAATAAAATTAAGATGGAAAGAAAATTTAAATATTAACTACACTCCTTTAAATAATGACAATTTAACCAATTTAATTAACTCAAAATTAAAAACTTAAATTCAACATAAACTACAATTAATTAAATCTTAACTAAAACTTAATTAAATTAAACTTAAAGAAAGGGTTCTTAAAACTTGTCTAACCAAGCAAGAAGAACCATACCAAATCCACATAAAACTAAAAGTTCAATAATTAAGAGGGAGACTCCAAATTAGCTGACACCTCCGAAATAATAGTTTATTTGGTTGGGTAATTTGGATTAGTCAAAAAGGGATAAAAGTTTAACTTGATCAACAATACTGGTGAACTTTTGGATGATAGTAGGTTAGGAAAACTCTGTCTATAAATGTCTAGGAAGATATAGCTTCGACCTGGTGCATTTGGCTTAGTAGAACTAACTGAAACTACCCCTCACGAATCCTAACTGGTCAGACCAGAGTTTTATTATTACGTTCAGTGGATAGGACTATTTGAAAAATTTTGAAGGCATGGTTACTCTAATGATGTCCAGGCGACTTACCAAAACTCAGAAGTTTATCCAAATAATGTTTATTTGTTGAACTCAAAGCTAAACTTGAATCTAACAAAAAGTTAAACTCAACCCTAAAATTAAACTTAACTCATCTCACAAAATTATAGGATTCCCTGATTGGAAATATAGATCGGGTGAGATAACTAAGGATTTAATTTAAATTCAAAATTAAATTAAAAATAAATTAAATTTAAAATAAACTAAATTTAATTTAATTTAAATTAAAATAAATCAAATTAATTAAATTAAATTAATTAAAAATAAACTAAATTAAAAATTAAAAATTAAATTAAATTTAAATTGAATTAAATTAAAACTAAATTAAAATAAATTTAAAATTAAAAGTAAAAGTAAAATTAAGTTAAATTAAAATTATATTATATTATATTATATTATATTAAAATTAAATTAAATTCTATTAAAATTAAATTAAATTATTTTAAAAAATGGTTTAAAAAATTCTTTTAAAAAAATAATTTTAAAAATCCTTTAAAAACTTATTTTAAAACTATTTAAAAAATCCTTTTAAAAATTTATTTAAAAAATTCTTTTAAAAATCTCTTAAAAATTATTTTAAAACTCCTTTTAAAAATATGTTAATAATAAAAAAACTTTAGTGAAATCCTAAATTTAAAATTTAATTAATTTAACTAACTTAAACCTAAATCTTGTTTCAACAAATAATTAAATCAATTAAAATTTAATTAACTTAAACTTTAAACCGAATTAAATAATTTATAATTAAATAATTCAATTAAAATTAATTGAATTAAAAACTTAAAATATTAATCAAAACTTAACTTTAATTTTGCCTAATAAATTTTAATTTCAATATTAATCAAAAACTTAACTTTACTTAATTAAATCATAATTTATCTTAATTAAAGCTTGACTCAAATTGAATCTTAATTTTACTTAACTTTGTTTAATAACTTTAATAAATTTAGCTCTGAATTAATATTGACTCTAAACTTATTTAATTCTAATTTAATGTAACTTAAGTTAAATCTAATCAAAAGTTAAAGATGAATTAAATGAAAAAATAAATTATAACTAATACTTTCATTAATCAATTAACTCAATTGATTAATACGAAATTTTAGTTATTTTAATCAAATTATTAATTGAGTTAGCAACAAATTATTTATTATTGAGTTAGTAACAAATTATTTCTTAACTTAATCCAAGAATAATTGATTAATAATCTTATTTTAATTAAACTTAAATGAACAATTATACTAAGTATATAGAAATACTTATATAAATAATATACTTACTGAACATAAGTGTTACTAATACTAAATCCCCTAAACACTTAGGTAGAACTTCTTATAGCTAACAAAAATAATTAGAAGGTGCTAGGTTAAGGGGGAGGAAGGGCCTCAACAATATGTTACAAAATTTAACATACCCAAACCTTAGTACGACTTAAGGGTAAGTGTTAACTTAAGGTGGTTAATAAGGGTTTTCTAAGAAAGTGTTTAGTTAAGGGGGAGACTTATTTAATCACATACTTTTGAAAAATATTTTTAAAAGTGTAAACATTTAAAATTTTGTTTAATGTCTTCAATGTATATGATTGTAGAATTGCCTTAAAAATGTTTTAAGTACTTGCAATTTACTTAATCATCTATGTTTTTTTTTCAAAACCCTGTTTCAAATTTTTTGAAAATTACTCTCTGAACATGTTTTGCAAACACTCTTTGGAAATTACTTGAAAATTTATTCTGAATGTGTGGGAACTTACTTTGGACATTCCTTGAGATTTGTTCTTAGAAAATTTGTCTTTAAAATTACTTTAACAATTTTTTAGAAAATCTTTCTTTGAAATTACTTTGTAAATATTTATTTTTCTCAAAATTTTTCTTTTTACTCAAAAATTTTGGAAATAAATTACTCAGAATATTTTTTTGAAAAATTTCCTTTAAAAATGTTTTACATCATCTAAAAAGTCTGATTTCAAAACAGTACTTCTTTGAAAGTTTTCTTGAAAATATTGTAAACATCTCTTTGAAAAATATTTTTAGAATATTTTAAAAAATTATTCTGTTTAAAAATTATCTTCAAATTTGGCTTGCAAAACTTTTCTTTAAAAAATGTTTTTGAACAATTCAAATATTTTGAAACTCCTTTCAAAATATTTTTGCAAAGACATCTTTTATAAATTATTTTACCAAATTATTTGAAAAGTCTTGCAAAATGTTCTTGAAAACATTTATTCCTCCCTAGAATGATCATGAGTTTTTATGATAGCACTTTCTATTTGAAGCAGTTGGTTTTCAAAACTATATATGTTTTTAAAATTCTTTGAAGTACTTAACAAAAGTGTTTAAAAACTTGCTTGAACCACTAAGTTTGCAAAGTACTTCTTGCTAAACTTTTATTATTTATGCTTCATGCATTTTTTTTTATGTATGCCAAAGGGGAATGATAGTGGGTTAGGCTAGAAAATGAAATCTTAACTCACTTTTTAATGATTGGTTATTAATTGTATTTTTTTAAAACTTTAACCCAGGTTGCCATTATATCAAAAAGGGAAAGATTGTTGGTATATATTACACTAATAATCTAGTTTTGATGTATGAAAAATAGATTAAAGTTAGATGTGTTGTTTGTCTAACCATTGTACCAAGTGTGCAAGAATTGACGTGTCCAAAGGACCGAACACCGAGCTAAAATCCAGCTAGGTCTGCAGGACCGGATAGCTGGTACAAAGTCTAGATAGGTCAACAAGCCGACCGGATATCTGGTAGAAAGTCTGATTGGGTCCGAGGGATCAGACAACCGGCAGAAGTCCAGTTGGATCTGCGGACCGAACAACTGTATGAAGACCTGGTGGGTCAAGAGGCTAGTCAACAGACTGACAGTTGGTAAGTGAAGGTAAGTCACTGGAGGAGAGTGACTTGATAAGGGCGTGCCCTGTTTGAGGGGACAGTAGGCATCGGTCCAATTTAGGTCCATTTCGAAAACCTAAACTGAAATCCTTACTAGATTCTGGTCTCGGGAAGAGAGGATCTAACTCATAAATCCTTATAAAATATTCATATATATATATTTATTACTCTATGTTGTAGAAATAAATGTAGATCTTAGAATTCTGCACGCGTAGCAACTGGTAAAACTTGATTCCGAGTTCGGAGTCAAAAGTTATGGACTTCGGAAAATTACTGTATCAAACTAGCAGTTGGAGGTGCCTTCAAGTAGTGGAAGGCATCTTGAGCTTGCTGGAAGGCGCTTTCTAGAGGATAAAACAATTTGAAGATTTTATCACCATCGAAGATAGGGGATAAAATTTACTTGTGGAGGGGTCTTGAAGGAGGTTGAAGATGTCTTCCACATCCTATATAAGCCATGTTCGAGCAACATTCACAACACAACTCATATACAAGCTTCTATGCATCCAATTGAGGTTCCGACTACTCCAGCTTCCTGCTGCTATTCTGCTACGATGCTGCTGCGCTTGATTACTACTGAGAAGTCGTCTAACACCGAGCCTGATCTGATCATTTTCGAGGGTGTTGGTAACAAAATTTTTAATACTGTACTTAATTGTTGCATAAAAAACGTGTAGTGTGTTACACTCTTTCTTATTCTTTCATTACACTTGACCCCCTCTTTCGACGGTTCCGGAAGGCCTAACAAAATTTAGTGGATTATCCATCGATAGGTTTGCGAGACCTAAGTCTTAGAGTAGGAGTCGCCGAAGGCTCTGAACTAAATAAAACCAACTGTGTTTCTCTGGTTATTTTCTATTTTCATTTGTTTTGCTTATTCTCCATTGTGTATACTTTATTTTTAAAATGAAAAAGAACTAGTTTTGAAAAACCACATGATTCCCCCCTCCCCCCCCAGTGACCCGATCCAACAATAAGCACCTTAAGCAAATAAATGAGGGTATTGAGCTTGGATCCTTTCTAAGGGTAACAACTAAGCAACACACTCATATACTAGTCCATCCTAGTATCATGAGCAAATTTATAACCGTAAGGGATTTAAGGTTCCCTTATAAAACTATATAATGATCCACTTCCAAGTAGATAGTGATAACTCTGTGGGTTGTGAGCTCACCCAACTTTTGCTACTCTGATATCTATATCTGTTACTGTAAGTGATATTCACTAGACGTAGATGATCTTTACAAGTATCTCCGAAATTCATAACGCACTCTCTAGCATATCCTCTAATATTTGTATAGTGAGTTCAGGTTGTCCATCTGTCTGTGGATGTAATGTTGTACTGAAACGTAGCTCTGTACCCATGGCTTGTTATAAATTCTGCCAGAATCATGAGGTGAACCGCGGATCTCTATCCGATATGATACTTAGAGGTATACCATGAAGCTTAATAATCTCTCTGCAGTATAACTCGACTAAGCAATCCATAGAGTCTATCCTACGGATCAGCAGAAAGTGAGCAAATTTGGTTAATCGATTACGATTGTCCAAATTACATCATATTCTCTCAATGTTCTGGGTAACCCCATAATAAAATCCATAGTAATAAGCTCTCATTTCTATTCTAGTATTTATATTTTCTAAAGTAAACATGTTGGTCTTTGATATTCCCTGTGGGTTGTCATGTAATGTGTCGCCTCATAACACTCTCTCCCACCAAAGATCGCAACATCCTTATTGCAGCCAATTATTTACCAATCAACCAACCTCTAACAGCTCAAAATGCAAGAAGGGCCTGTATACATGATTTAATTTTGTTTGGCCAAACTCACCTCTGAACTCCAGGATGAAGAATGATGGTTGCTCTAGCACTAGTTGTGTGACAAGGAGCTCTGAAACTTAGAAATGCCCTTATGGTCATTGGCATAAGGAGTCAGTGAAGCAATTTAAAGATGAAAGATGATATATGTATTAATGCAATGCAAGCAGAACTATAGACTCAACACAAATCAAGAACAAAGCATATTTTGCAAAAGAAGGTTAACAGTGAAATCAGGAAATAAAACTCAGGCATAAGCTTGGACGGTATTTCTTTTACTCCAGGTCTGAACAAAAGGAACAAAGAAATTACATAGAAAACTTCTTCGATAGTTTGAGATAGAAAACGACGCATGTGCGAGAAAAGAGATTAAGCATATTACAAAAACTAGACATAAATAGCTAAAAGATCATATGTTGTGAACATCTACCAAGCATATCTCCTAATACTAATGTAGCAGGCTACAAGACTTATCACAAATAGCTGTCAGCAAGCAACACATTCAATAGGACTTGAGCTCGGTCTAAATTCCTATTCCAAAGTCACATTGGCAACTAATTCTTGGTACAACTCATTCTATCCAGTATTTGAATCATTGGAGAAATCATTTTTGGAATTTTTACTGAACATATACTTAATTAATAACAAAAATTGTTAAATATCTATGTCTATGTTCCTCACTCTTCATGGAAGCTACAGATCTCATCATTGGCGAAGCCGATATATATATTTTCTTTTCCATTTCAATCAACCCTCTTTCTTTGAAATTGTGTGATAACTTAGAGACTAACCTAGGATTAACAACTATTTGATCAACGAGAGGGAAAAAATATCCTTGCTTTTCAATTGTGAACTTCAATCATCTTGGCAAATCTTAAATTTGAATATACTACGTGATCGGGTGGTAAGAGGGGGCCCGCCCTGTAGGGAGTCGTGGCCACGTGGTAGGTCAAAGTCAAAGCAGTCAATACCCTCATGTCATCGTCCGACCGGGTAACCCACTCGTCCGATCGGACTAAGGAATCCGACATTATCACAGCTTGGCCACGCACCGAGTTTCCGACGCTCAGAAAATCAAAGTATCGGCAAAACAGAAGCCGAGCATATATCCTGCTCGGACTTACAGCAAGTCTCGGAATCGGCAAGGAGGAAACACGACCGAGCAGACGACCTTCGAGCACGACCTCCCGTTCGGTGTAGCAGTGAGGCCGAGCAGCGGAGGGACGACGACCGAGCAACCATCCCGCTCGGCCCGAAGACGATGACATCAGGACAGCAGAAGGATGGCCGAACGACCCTCTCGCTCGGCCCCAGAATAGACAAAACAAGGATCCTGCGACATCCTTTTGGGATTCCGCGCTACCGACAGACGGCGTGGTTGACGGCATGATCAGACAGAGAATCGTACGACGGAAGCTTATATTGTCTTGTTAGGATATGCTCAGGGTGTTAAGGTATGGTGTCAGAGACACTTTTCTGACATGTCTTTTTAGGGAAGACTTTGAGAAGCGTGCACGCGTCGAGAAGCATGTACGCGCGCTCCCGGGGTCCTATATAAGAAGCCCCAAGCTTCATCGGAGGTAAGTAAGTTCTACTGTAGCTACTATTACGCTGCCTCTCTTGCTCCGCTCCTTTGCTTTGCTTTTCTACCGCCGGTGATCTGACTTGAGCGTCGGAGGGCCAACGTTGGGGAACCCCTCCTTGGCTCGGCATTGACATTTTATGATTGCAGGTCTACGTCATTCGAAGTCTACGCACAATTAACAGGAGCGCCACGCCCCCAGTATCCATCGTCTCGACTTTCGGACAAAATCACTATGCATCATGGTGAATGGGAATAGAGCTTCAAAATGCAGCCATGCCAACCTATCTGAAAAGCTTTTTACCGAATTAACATGTATTGATGGTTGCAACACCAACAAAGGGGATTAGAAGTTTTAAATGAGGCACGTAGATTGCTAAATCAAAGACCAGCAAGGGCTCACTCATGTAGGAGGAAGAAAAATGAACTGATAGTGATATTCAATTCACTGGTCTAAGAGATTTCTTAATAAATCTAACTATCCCATAGAAGCACAAAACATTGATTTGAGTTGGCAGTTTTTTTTACTACAATAGGTTCAACTCCAATCAAACAACAACACCTAACATATACAACCAAAGATAAGAACCGGTATTCATAAGAAACGGATACAACAGATGCTTGGAACCAACTAAGTTAACACAGCAAGAAACAAGCCTCAAGAACTCAATTCAACTAAAGTCATTGATCTAGATAATCAGATACTCCCTCCAAGACATCATCTATGTTAGGACTCTGGAACTATCATGTGGATATAAGACACTTAAATGACAACAAACCTCATTCTTTGTCCAATGATCACCCGATTAAGCTGATATGGCATCAAAATGATTTCTCATGTTGATGTTGCATAAATGGTTGATATTTAGAGAAAATTTAATTATTATGAACATAGTTTATAGGGTCAGAAACTCCATGAATAGGGTAAATTGATCCTTTACTGACCGAGCCAACAATGGTATACGGGCTCGAGCTAGTATCAACAGGTTTGTATCGTTAGTGGTATTCCTTGAGACTATAATCCTTGATCTCCAATAGATTGTTGACGAACTCAACCCCTACTTGTCACTTTCATGGTTGTCCTCGACCATGATTGCGAGTGTGCTAACTCACCAAGTGTAATCATGCTAAAACCAAATCAGTGAGAACCCAATAAACATTCAACTGGTCTAATAATAAACTAACTATAGTAGTGAATCCAAAAGGTATAACAACACTAGAGATATACCTTACTTCTTATAGCTCGGAGATGTTCTGTCGTTGCCTGATCCTAAAATATAAAAAGTCACATCGAAAAAATAAACTAAGAAATCTGAAACACAAAAAAATAGGCTTCGCAGCCTGGGCTCTAATAGTGGGTGACCATCTATTCACCCATCTAGCTGGTAATCAAGGCCCCAATAATTAGTATCAGAGCTAAGAGTGCTCTTGAAGGACTAACAGTCGAAAGGAGCAAGCACTAGAGGAAGAATGCGATGATTTTTGGAAATCGTTTGATACCAACAAGTGATATCGCAATGGAGTCGGAAGGAGCACTAGGATGGAACATTCGAATTCCACCTCCATACGAGCAAGGAGATTTAAGTATTGAAAGAAGCGGCTGGAGACATGATTCCAAATGGATTGAAACCATTGGATCATGTTAGAAGAACCCTTTGAATCTCCAACAAACAAGAAGGGGAAGCATCTCCTGTCAAGATATTGAAGTGAGGAGAAAAGAAAACAATTGGAGGCGGACAAAGAGGTAATTAAAATCTTATTAAAATTATTGTCTTCTAATGTGTTGTGTAGTGTAGGTGAATACAAGAATGCAAGTGACCTTTGGAAAAAGGTAATTGCTTATCATGAAAATCATACACAAATCCAAGAAGTGGAGGAGCCCAAGGAGAAAGGCTTATTGGTCTAGGAGGAAGAAGAGAATCATTCAAATGTTGAGACATGTTCAACATCAGAAGAGGATGAAGAAGTGGAATCATCCACATCTTCGAGGGAAGAAGAAGAAGAGCAATCCGAGATAGTGGAGCTCAACCCTCAACCATCTCTATCGAGAAGAGTGAGAAGACCTATATCAAATGCTTTGAATGTGAAGAGATGGGACACTACGAGAGTAGGTGCTCATTGCTAAAAAGGTAAAGGAAGTAAACCCTAAACTTAATAAGGTTGATTTAGAAACTAATGTGAGTTTTAGGAATGAAGTCAAGAAGAAGTGGTACATCATATGCTTCACGAGTGGTGAGCAGGGTCACTACCACTCCAAATGCCCAAGGGAGGGAGAAATTAATAAGCTCACTCAATTGAATAAATGAAGGAAAATGGAGGCTCAAGTCTAGGGGGAGCTCCAAAGGTAAAGAGGAAGGTAAACCTTAATTTGGAATTTAATTCAAATTCAAAATCCTCCATGCATGTTAGAAATAATGTTGTTTATTTACCCATGAATAATTATGATTCTAGATATAATGATAGGAATAGGGTTAACATGATTGATATCCCTAGGAAATCAAATTCAAAGGTTAGACCTAACAAAAAATAATCCACTTTGCCTAAGAAGAGAAAGGTAGTGGAAAATTTAGGCATTAATCCCAAAAAGTGGAGACGCATGCCTAGGAAGGTGAGTAGGTCTAGGAATGTCCATGATGGATAAGTTAATTCTAGGGTTGGAAACCTAAAATTGAAAAATCAAGCCTTGAGGAACTTGATAGGTAGAAAATTCCTAGATAGATTCATTGTTGGATCTAAAGGACTTGATAAGATTTTAGATAGTCAAAATCTAAAAGTGATAGATCAAATTTGGGATATCGATCATCATCCCCTAAGGCCAAAGAAAGGACACATGCAATGATTGTATGTGCTAATGACAAGGGAGAAATCTCCAAGGTCAAAGAAAAGATATATGAAAGGGTTGCATATAACTATGGCAAGGAGAAATTAACCAAAGGTAAGGTGTCTAAGGTTAAGATAGTAAAGTGGTTAGGTCAATTGTCACTCGAGATGCATTATTATGGTCTAGCCATAATAGATGAGTTACCTAGGAAGGTAGATAGGGTTAAGAGCTCTAGGAGGAACTCAAAGAGTTAATTTGGGGCTCATGGCCAATGGATCTCAAGTGAACCTAGGTTAGGATTCTAGATGAGTTATAAATTGTGCCAAAGGGTTTAAAAATGGACTTGAGTCTCTAACCTAGTTGGTTGACATAATTAGGATGAGATTCATGTATGAAAATATGAGATGAGATTCATATTGTATAAAAATTAGTTTTAGATGTATAAATGTTATATAAACTAATGTTATGGATGCATTATAGTTTAGTATGAGTAGATATATCAAGAGGAAGCCAAAACTAGGACTTTAAGTCAAGATTCAATTGAACCATTTAGATAGTCTTGAATTTTACGTCTATCTTGGAATCCATGATGAATAAATTTTTAATTCTATTTTTTCTAAGTAGACAATGGTAAAACAGACTTCTTCACCAAATTTAGAAATTTTTAGAGGTATGTAGAATTTCTGGTGTATTTCTAAAGTTAGGTTTAAAAATATATTTTGGGCTAAAATTGTATACCAGTTGACTACTATTAGAAACCAGTCGACTAGTAACAATGTTCATCAAAAATAAAAATGTTTCTATGAGTTTAATTCAATAAAGGACAGTCGACTGGGAACTAGGGCAGTCGATTGAGACAGTCTGAAACTGTCTTTAAGTAATAAGAAATGATTAAAAGGATGATATACAAGTATGCAATCATATGAGGATTAATACATGATGATTATGGTCATTATAGGTATAAGAGTCTAATTATTGGGATATTATTGGAGCTCATTTGGATGTATGATAAAGGAGGAGAAGTTTAGGTTTAAGTGGGAAATCTAAATACTTTTGCAATGAATCCTAGCTCATGGGGAAGCTTAGGTAAAGGGGAAGCAAAGGATAAGGTTCCATTGCACATGCATGAGTAGATTGAATATTTATTTACATATGTATTGCATTATTTGTTTCTCTAACTTAAACGATTGTCAAACATAAAAAAAAAAGGAAATTGTTGGAGCAATCAGTGTACCCTTAGATTTTTATATTTGGGCAAAGAATTTAAATTAGAGTTTACATCTGAATTTGATATGCGTTGTTAAGTGTACAGATGACAGGTGTAAGGAAAGACCAAGTGTGATATTGGGAAAGGTGAAGTCCAAGCATGGGAGCCTGGGTGGTGTAAGTCCAAGCTTGAGGCTTGACCATGTAAGTCCACATGTGACTTGGCAAAGTGAAGACCCAAAGTGAGGGGCTATTGACAAGGATGAAGTCCCGGAGTGAGAAGCTCTTAGCAAGTGAAGTCCCAGGAGCAAGGAGCTTCTTGGCAAGATGAAGACCTGGAGGTAAGGAGTCTCTTAGTAAAGGAAGATCCCACAACAAGAACAAGACTGAAGGAAATCCTTGAAGGTAAGATATGAAGGATGAGGAATCATCCGAGGGACACAAGGCTGATGGAGGAGGCAAGAAGGCAAGGTCAAGGTTGTGCGGACGAGGACGAGTGCATGAGTGATTGTATTCAAGGGTAAAGCCCTAAGTTAGAGTTTACCAGTCAACTAGTGATTGAGAACCAACAAACCCTGAATGGAATTCTAGGGTTTGTAGTTCTAGGGCTACTAGTAGACTAGTAAAGTTACCAGTCAACTGGGAGCGAACAAAATGCTTTTATTCACTCAGACCATGAAGACCAATTGATTGATCCATGGTGAGCAGTAGATGTAATCGATTCGTTAGATTGTAACGGTTGAACTCCACAGAAGCTAGTCCACTGGTAAGTATGGCAGTCGACTGGTGGAGGAAATATAACTTGGATGTTTCCTCCCAAGCTCTATATAATGAAACTCGGATTAGTTGGCTTTGGTGACAATTAGAGGTGGTAAAACCCTAATAGAGTCTCCAAAGTTCAGAGAAATCTAAGAGTTCTTGATCAAGTTTATGGTGAGGTTTCTCCATCGATAAGCAGGATTGAACTAGCTGAAGTTCCAGGGACTAATCCATCGATGGATTGAGGGATTGTCCACCTTACGAATAGTCGTAGAGTAAGAGCATCATCTCTGAACCATGAAAACAAACATGTTAGGGTTTGTTTTCTTTTTTTCTTATCTCTAGGGTTAGCTTTCATATTTGGTTGTGTGTATTTTTGCTGTGCTAACAAGTATAGGAAAGTGAACAAAGTGGATAACCGTCTATGACACCCCCCCCCCCCCTTCTAGCTGGTGATCAAGGCCCCACACTCATAACCTTCTCAATAATGAGGGTTAGAGAATGTAAGATGTCAGAATATGTCGAGTAATAGAGGATATATGACAGCCTTCCTCTAAGCAGAGGAAGGTTTCATTGTGTATATATGTCAGTAATGGAATATTCTCTCATAGGTTATTGCGATTATTTGACAATGCTATCTTTTAGAGGGAGCCCGATCAGCTTGGAGGTGACCAGGTCTAAGTTGTGAATCATGCCTGTGTGCAGAGTGGGGGGTTGAGCCCCGTAGGTCTGACCGACTATGTGGTCATCTAGGTTTATGCTGGAAGCCCTGTTCACAAGGAATGAGGAGTTGAGTCCTGTAGGTCCGACCGGCTCTGTGGCAGACCGAGTTTATGCTGGGAGCTTTGTTCATGAGGAGTGAGGAGCTAAGTTTCGTAGGTCCGACAGGCTAGGTGGCCGATCAGGTTTATATCAGGAGCCCTGTTCATGAGGAGTGAGGAGCTAAGTCTCGTAAGTCTAGCCGGCTATGTGATCGACTAGGTTTATGTTGGGAGCCTTGTTCATAAGGAGTGAGGAGCTGAGTCCCATAGGTTAGGTCGACTTTGTGGTCGCTCGGATTTATGCTAGAAGCCCTTTTCATGAGTGAGAAGATGAGTCTCATAGGTCCAGCCGATTATGTGGCCACCAGGATGTATACTGGGAGCCCTGTTCATGAGAAGTGAGGAGCTGAGTCTCGTAAGTCTGATCGACTATGTAGTCGATCAGGTTTATATTGGGAGCCATGTTCATGAGAATTGAGGAGTTGAGTCCCGTAAGTTCGACTGGCTATGTGGTCGTCCCGGTTTATGCTAGGAGACCTGTTCATGAGGAGTGGGGGAGCTAAGTCCTGTAAGTCTGGCCGACTATGTGGTCGGTCGGGTTTATGCTAGGAGCCCTATTCATGAAGAGTGGGGAGTTGAGTCTTATAAGTCCGGTCAACTATGTGGCCGTCCAGATTTATACTAGAAGCCCTATTCATGAGGAGTGAGGAATTGAGTCCCGTAGGTATAGCCGGCTATGTGGCCGCCCAAGTTTATGCTAGAAGTCCTACTTCTGAGAGGTGGTTCATTCGGATACATACACTCTAACTTTGACTACCACCTTACCTTGACTTTGATTGTGACATCATCTTAACTATCGATCCCATATTACCTTTGGAACCATTCATAACACGTTATATCAATTAGGATTAAGAGTGGATCCTACAAGGCGAAAGGAGGTCCCTTTGAACTGAAGAAGCTGCAAGTTGATGTCACCATGACACCAAAGATCGAACCTTTTCCATTTCTTCGTCAAGATCAAAATGACACTGGATAGAGCAGGAGAGCTCGGAAGGAATGGATAAGGGAGGAAAAAACATAAGGGACGGGGACTTGCAGGCGCCCGACGACAAGAATGATGGGAGGGATTCGTGCCAGAAGCGAGAGAGCGATGGGAGAGGCAGAAGAGACACTGTCACGTAGAGACAGGTGGGGATCATGGTGGGGAGATGAACAGAAAGGAATTTGGGAATTTACATAATTAAATCCGGTTTAGATTAATAGAGATTTGCAAATTTAAATAATTAAATTTGATTTAGATTAAATGTTAGGTTTTTTAATTTAACTGAATAAGAAAATTAAAAATCAAAATTAAACCAATTAAACTGATATTTTTTATATAAATAAATAAATTTCTGAGTTAACTGAACTGAATTTTTAATTTCAATCGATTAATTCGATTTGACCGAATTTTTACTCACTCTTATCCATGACACCTTAAATAGTCATTTATTTTTATATATTTGTTAGAATTTTTCTCTAAATAAGACTCACAACCAAGGGATTCTGGATTTTTGGACCACCCGCCACGAGAGCTTTCCAATTTACTCTGACAGTCGGTGAAAAACTTCCGTGGGACCTAACCGTTCGCCCCAGATTCGATATTACCGGACTTGGTTAATCATTTTTCATATGCTAGTCACTATTCCAAAAACTAATAATCATCCATAATTTATCTCCTTCGTGTGAACCCTAAAATAAATTGACAAAGACACTAAAAGCGAACAAAGTCATCTTTTTGCCAACTTGGATAGTCATTCCTATCAGTGGTGTTTTGTCAAAATCTTGCATGATCCAAAGGATCAAGAGAAGCATCAAATCGACATGGTGGTTAACACAGCATTGAAAATATGCATGTGTTCACCAGTGGAGTGTTTGATATCTCGCTGTCTTCTCTTTTCCCATTTGATCATTTCAATCCTTTTGAAATGAACCCATCGGAGCATTTGTTACGGTTACTAAGTGAAGAACGATAGCGTTAGTTGCAAAGTGAAGAATGATAAAATTATAGAGTAAAGAAGCAGACATCACATACGTATTGTTGGTAACAGGAGGCAAGTTGTCTATGACAATGAAGGCAGGCCAACATTCTCACTCTGATACAACTAAAAAGATCAGATTGAACAACATTCTTTCCACACTTCATGCCTACCTGTTAGTAATATTTCTGTGCAGAAAATAGAACATGATAACACTTATATGCCCACGTGATGGGAGTATTGAACATCAATTGATAATCAGCGGATACTAAAAGGGAAAAGAAAAGAAAATTGAACATCCTAAACATTTACAGACCCCTGTAGCCTTCTAACCACCGAGGCCTATCCAATGAAATAAATCGCAGATGACTGGGCTGAAACAACGATGTTCACCCAAAAAAGTGATGTTCTTGCAGCAGCCTCACTTTCTCAGAAGCAGTTGAGTGGGTTTCACTATGAAAGCAGGAATTTGAATACATCACTCAGTGAAATTATTCCTTCCACGCGTTTGCTTCCAGCCTCAACAATGATAACACGCCTCACCCCTGCAATCATGCGCATAAGATAGGAAACCAGTTTGGTGAACTCAGACAAAACAAAAAAGAGAAGAACGCCGCTAACGAACAAAATTTACCAGGATTTGACAATCTTTCCATCACTTTCAGCAAAGGATCAGTGCGGAGGCACATCTGGCATCTCTGGCCATCAAAACCCCCGTGAGAAGATGGTGCATCATGCCCAAGTTGTAGTGCCTGATTTTGGCATAAGGATAAAAAAAATAGTAAAATTCATTTAACATGTCATATATGTCTTGGAAAATAAGAGCAAATATTGGATTGAAATTATATATGCAATACAAAGCTAGATCTTCAATTTGACACCAGCTACCAGCAAGAGGATACCATCATACCACATCCCAGTTCAATGAGAAAACAGAATTGATAGGTCTAAGCGGGCTAAAGCTTCACTAGGCATTATGAAACAACCAATTAGATTCGCTGTTACTAACGTGTACCTTCAAAATGTCACAACAATCTCGCTCATTATGGCTTGACTATCCCATCGAGCATTAATACACTAGTTCAGGCCTATGCACCATAACTCGCCCACCACTTGCATGAAAGCAAGGTTAGGGGTGTCAAATCCTCAACAATATACATATGGATTTCCAAGATAAAAGAGCCCCTTCTAATCCTATTGCATCACTCCCTTAGAGGACTTTTAGCTTTGAATTCAACTACATCTAAATATGGCCCTTAATTTCTCCAAAGATCCGAAGCTCTCAAATGGAAAGTCATTGATAAGATATGTATCTAGTTTAAATCATATCAGTTCTCCATAAACAAGACACATAATGTTGTATTGCAACCAAAGTTGTTGTTAGATCACTTGAAAAAATGTCCCTACTTAAGAGTAGCTACATCATGGAAGGCATATAAGAAAAGCTAGTCATAAGCATTTAGTCTTTTAGGTTAATAAGTACAAGGCCACTTTAAAATAATGGATGACAATGAAGTGTGATTGTTAGATTATCAATACCAGCTTTATCACACAATTGGATGTATAACTGAGTGGTTACATGAATATCTATTCCAAATTAGAATTAGCACAGTTGTTGATAATTCATAATAAATTAATCAAGTTGATTCTTTTGATAAATAAAAGTTTTCATTCATTACCTGCTGAATACTCATTTTGTCAAGGTGTATTTGCGCATAAATTCTGTCTTTAGCTAATGCTGTGATATCACTGCAGATAAAAGTCATAAAAAAAATTCTGAAGTGCACTGGGAAGAAATGGGAAGAAGGTTGGCAACAAAGAACAGAAAGTCAGCTTACCTTCTGGAATATATATCCATGAAGGAGTCATTTTCATCAACTATGGGGATTGAACTAACCTTAGCTGCAGATAAACAGCAGTTATTTTTGTAAAACATCTGACAAGTAAATGAAGCACAAGCAGTGTAGAAAAAGAAGATAGTCTCTGGTAAAATATTTGTAACTGAAGATTGGAAGCGACATACAAAACTTCCAACAAAGGTACAATTGAAGAGAAAAGGCAAAATATCATCAAGGGCAAACATAGTTGGATAAATTAGAAAATATTATGATTCACATGGGCAGTCTTCAAAAGGAGAAAGTATAAGTTTGAAACAGAAAAATATATGTTAAATTTTCAACAAAGACCCCAGAAACTAAATCATTCCTCTTGAACTGATTTTATAAAGCTTAAGAATCAATTAAATAATTTTGTTTCTCTGCTTACTTTGGCACTTTTCAATGCACTCCCAGCTTACCTGAATGCAGAATGCTAATTATTCCAGCAAAAATTATGTCAAATGCATCAGTTTAAGATCTACAAATATGCACTGTTTGGATCCAGAGTAAATGATAGGCTAGAACAGGAATGAAGATGTCAGAACAGTGATTTCCCAAGGTTATATTCACCCTCACAGAAGGGAGAGCATATTTTTCAAAGTCCTCTCCTTCATTTACCTTGGTAAGAATCCAAGTGGAAGGAGAAATGGCAGCATTCTACAAAGCAACTTGGGAGCTAAATCGCTGAGTCAACATGGGCTTTGAATGGAAATTGTGACAAAAAAGTCATCTTTGCCCTTCATGGCCTTGGGAGGAAAGCATGATAACGCAACATGTAGCTCGGACAAGGGAGGTTTAGGTTGACAGTGCTATGAATGCATGCAAGGTTAACAAGAGTGAAAGTGCTAGCTCAGTGGAAGGCAAGATAACCTTGACAAGGTAGCTCGAATAAAGGTGGTAAAGATCAATCTGGGAGCGGAAAGATTAGAAAAGATCATTAGGGGATGCAGGCTCAGACAAAGTTGACAAGAGGCAACAAGCATGAGCAGTGAGCTCGGACAAGGTCGACAAGGGTGAGATGCACTTGAGTGAAAATGCCATTAGACATGAATAGACCCTAAAACCTATTTTTGTACATTTTGGATACATGACATACCACTTTTACTTATCCAAAAAAAAACTTGAGTGAAAATGCCAATATGGTAGATTAGACAGGCTGATCAAGGTAAACAAAAGGTAGAAGACTTGAACAAAGTTAACGAAGGCGGTGAGCAACAATCATGGACCAGAGAGGGTGGTGTGGGAAAAAGGCAAGGGTAATCCTATCAACCATCTCCTTTTCTACTCCTCTCGTCTACTTTCCATGAGGACAAACCATTGAGAGGATTTGTGTGACAGGGCAGGGCTGCAGGGCTACTGGAAATGGTACGGGAGGTATCTTTTGAGAGGATTTGTGCAAGAGGATCAAGGAGAATGTCAAGACCCATCAGGGTGCTATTAATAAAAGGGTACCATAATAAGGATATTAGTGAGTCTCGCAACTAATAGTCCTCCTCACTAGAGTTTTAGCAATATTCACCAGCATAGAGGACAAATCAGTGAGATTCAAACTCCAGGTGGACGATTTGGTTGACAAAATGATGTGCAAGAGGCTCGGGGAGGCAAGATTGTATCTAGAAAAGCATAATGACGGACCCCACAAACAAGGATAGATGGTGAAAAGGCTTTTTTAATAATGTGAGGGATGTTATAGATGATGAGGATGAGATAGATGTTATTAGTGATGGATTGAATGATATACACAATAGGAGTGTCTTGAAGAATGGCAATGTAGGGATCAAAAAGGCCATCATCAGTGTTGTTCATGAGGTAAGTACCACTTGGATTATAGGAAGCAACTTGGCAACGAACACGTTGAGACAACTGATACAGTAGCCATAGACAAAGAAGACTAACCCTACATGTGGTAGTTACCCTACTTGGTGATGTTAGTGATAAATAATTGGAATGTGAAAAATTATCACTGTAAAATGTAAAAAAATAATTGTATGCTCTATCAATGAAATTAATTTTTTTTTATTTATGAAACTCGTTGAATTTGTGCAAATAGTAGACTGTAATAAAAATTCTAACATCATTAGTACTTCAGTAATACTGCTTCAGTGATAGATCATTAGAGATGTGAGATAATCCTAAAGCATGTTAGCGATAAATAATTGGAATGTGAAAAATTATCACTGTAAAATGTAAAAATATAATTGTATGCTCTATTAATGAAATTAATTTTTTTATTTATGAAACTCGTTGGAATTGTGCAATTAGTAGACTGTAATAAAAATTCTAACATCATTAGTACTTTAGTAATACTGCTTCAGTGATAGATCATTAGAGATGTGAGATAATCCTAAAGCATGTAGAGATGCTTTTGAAAGTATCCCGAATCATAGTGATCTTGAGAATAGAATATTAACTTCATGGTACACCTAGTACATTGAAGAGGAGCCTTAGCGCAACGGTAGAGTTGTTGCTTTGTGACCAAAAGGTCACAGGTTCGAATCCTGAAAACAACCTCGTGCAAAAAGCAAGGTAAGACTGCGTACAATGGATCCTTCCCCGGGACCCCGCATAGCGGGAGCTTTGTGCACCGGACTACCCTTTACAACTAGTACATTTTGTGTTTCTGTTACTTAATAGAATGAGACGATCGCACAATGATGATGTTTAAACAAGTGTATGAATCTTTAGACTTGAGATTACTACTTATTTTACATAGAGCAACATAGTTTGACACTTGTTTGATCCCTTGAAAGGATTGTGTGAACACTTAGAATTAACATCTTATAGAGATGAGAGAGTAAACAAAAACACTAGTTATCACTTTTAATAAAAGGGAGAATATATGACATGGCTGATTTGATGAGGAATATTTGACTAAAACCTATATAGAATGGAATCTAATTAACAGAGTTCTCAAGCTAACATTCCTTCTAATCTACCATGGCCTATTTAATGAATACTTAGATGCACCCTAGTAGGATAGACTAATCATCCTAGGAACTATGGAAAAGAGTTCTTAAGTTGACATTCCTTCTAACGAGGCATGGTTATATCAAATGAACACTTGAATGCATCCTAATAGGGTAGACACTGATCCAAATCTTGTTGTGAACAAACATTTATGGAAGCTTCACTTACAAAATGGTGGATAGTCTTAATGTCATATTATAGATCAATCAAATCTTTTGAACCTAAACCAATAAAAGTTTTAGTGTGGGATCAATACGTATAATCATTTATATACACACTTATCATGTCTGGGAGTCTACTAAGTCATACGCACAAAGCATGATCCTGGCTTCTAATTATATAATTATCAATTAATTATATTGAGTAATAAAAATTACCTCTTTTGCAAAGAGGTAGTTGCAAAATTATAAGTTTATTTGTTTAATTAGAAGTTGTGGGATCAAATTGAAAATTAATTTAAATCTAAGTCCCATGTAATTTTACAAAAGTTATCAAAATTAATTTATATCAAAAAATAATTTTAGAAATATTTTTACAACTGTCAAATTTCTAAAACATTTGAAACTTTTTAAAATCCTCCAAAAATTAATTAACTAATTGAAAATAAATAGGATTGAGTCCTAATTAATCTCTACTAGTTAGTTAACATCTCTAGGTTAATTAATTAGATGAGAACAAATAGAAAACAATCCTAATTAATCTCTTCTAGTAAATTAAGCTTCAATTATTGGGATTATATTTCATGGTCTATGCATATGAGATCCAAATTGAAATTTAATGAGATATATAAACAAGAAATTAAGTGTAAACATTCTAGTTAGATTAGAACCTATTATACATTATCCAATCTCTCTCTTCTCTCACTTCTTGTTATCACTGACCACCTCAATGTTGTTAGCACCGACCAAATAAACTCTTTCCTCTATGCGAGGGAAGCTAGCACTTCCACACTCTAACAAGAGATGAAGTAGGGTGTTGGCATCCTAACACATCTATAATTCTCATGAAGGTATGATAAATTAGATTTATTTTTCATTTAATATCACCACCCACCCGGTGTTGTTAGCACTAACCAAGTCAACTTCTTTTTCCTTGCAAGGGACACTAGCACCTCCACACTATGACAGGAGATCTTGCTGCATAGACAAAGTAGGGTGCGTGCATCCTAAAGCATTTACAATTCCCATGAAGGTATAATGAGTTAGATTTATCTTTCATTTATTATTATTATTATTATTATTATTATTATTATTATTATTATTATTATTAATAATTTAATTTGATCTAGCATTGCACGAATAAGGCTTGGTTGTTGTTGTATTGCACGAAAAGCACACAAACTAAAAGTAGACGACTCTGCTATGTCAGTATGTTATCTTCCATTGTCATAATCCCAAAAGGTGATAGAGAGGTGGATTGAAAGGAAGTGAATTACAACTTTTGTTGCATCTTAATCTCCTTGTCACTGTGTTGCCTCTGGTTGCTGCTTGCTGCTTGCTGCTTGCCTCTAGATGTGCAAATGCAACAATAATTCTCATTCATGGTAAAAAAGACCATCCAACACAGAACGTTACTAGTGGGTGCAATTAACATATTGGTACTAGAGGAATGATGGTACATTAAGGGGTATGTATTGTAGAGAATAAAGGAGCAGGCATGATGTTCTAGATGTAGATTAAAAAATTCGATTGAATGTCGTATGTGGATGGGGTGGGTAGGTAAGGGGAGAGATTATGTTGCCATATCAAATCCCAACTTCAAGGAACTAAAAGAGTAAACTAATGAGAGAATCCACTGCATCAATATGCAGTGTTAGACCTACCTATTTGATGGATCTTATTTCTCCATTGAACCTAATGTATGGCAATGCCACTAGTAGTACTCAAATATATTAAATATTTTTTATCATGTTAATTCAAGTTCATTATAATATCTCTAATATCTACACCTCAAATTCTAATTGACAAAACTAGCCTATTAAACATCTTGGTCATCTTTAATTCGGCTATGCTACATTAACATATTTTCTGATATGTCGAGGCTAGTTTTGTTTCTTAAAAAACATATACTGTTTGACACGTCCAAGTGTGCTCTTATAAAATTATCCTTTTAGCATAAACATCACATGGCAATGACATGACATGCTTATATATGCGTACCATAAGCTTATTATTATAGTATCTCATTTCCTAAAATTAACTTGTCTAATAATTCCATCTCCAATTCTTTTAACTCCAATAGCTTCATCTTTATAATCTTTATCAACCAAATGCTTAGTACATTTTTTATGTTTAATTTATCCACTATATAATATTTAATTTATCACCTATTTTTCTAACACATTTTTGTTTCTTTTAAGCATATTATTAAACTCTTCTAAACATTGTATCTGACAATTTTGATCCCTTCCTCAAAAATGTTTCTTACGTTCTAAGTTCCTAACTTTGCGTTGTAAGCATGAACTAGCTTCTTTATGTGCACTTCTCCGAAAGAGTTCTTTATTATTTTGTGTCCTTGATAAAACTGGGCAATGGACATTGAGAATGAACCCAAAAGACTAATGACCAAACCAATGTAAGATTAAATTATTAATTCTAACACCCACATATAATAATGACCTCTAGCAATTGTAATCCAAGAATTTAGATCCATAATGGCTTGGAAAAACAACCTATACTGCTGATGGTAAGAAAGCTTAACAGCAATTAGTGTACAGAGCAATGCCACTTTAATTTAAAAATTATCAAAGGTTGAAAATGAATTTGGAAATACAACAAGTACAACTATAGTTACTTCTATTACTTAAGTACCATGATAGATGTTTCCAAGAAAAATTTTCCTCACCCAAATTCCAGAGTATCATATGAAGGTGACAATTCCATTAACAAAATTCAGGAAGTTTAGTTCCACACACATAGATCTTAAGAGCTATTAAGACTATCTATGTGGTAATGTTATTGAAGACAGATATTTAATTAAGATGCACTTGAAACCAAGACTACTAAGAAAAACATTTAAAATGTTGCAACCAAACAGAATTCAAGCAAATAATGTGCGAGCTATGCCACCAAACTACATAAAATCAAACGAGGCAGTGCAACGACTATGAGCTTCCATTAATTCAGCATAAAAATAATCAGTAAATGTTTCAAACTCATAATAAGAAGAGAACAATAAGTGGAACTAGTTTAAGATTTATGAACACAGAGATTTGCAAAACCAAGGTTGTATTGCCAATCAGCTATGATATTCAATTGAGTAGTATAAAGATCCCCATGAAACATAACAAACAAAAATGAATTTCAATATCTACAAATCCAAGGTAAAATCAAGAAAGCACAGAAAATTGCAATCGTAAGGTAAGGAGAAAATATGGTAAGAGTTAACCTTGAATCAAAAGAGAAAGGGCCAAACTAAGTGACCCGTTTCGCCTTAACATCACTAATGGACGGCCACTTTGGTCCTCAATTCGTGGATCCCAAGTACCCAAAGGTATTTTACAAATAGGTTGTTGTAGAATAGGTAAAGAACTAATAGAGTGCCTAAAGTGTCTGCAAATACCTGAAAATTAAAAAGGTTAAAAAGTGAGGCATTAACAGCTTAAACAAATGCATACATAGTTTCAACAAAAAAAAGGAAGGAACAAATATACAAAGCATTCAACTTCATAAATATCCAGGCACAATGTTTACTTACATTTCAGAATCCCTGAAAGAGAAGCAAGATGCAATAATTGTGGGAAAGAACCATCTTGCGCCGATGGGTGCATAATTGGAACAGTAGATACTTCATTTTGCAGAATCGTTACGGCTACATCTTTTAAGGAATCATAAGGACCAACCTGGAGAGAGAGAGATCACAATATCAGTCTATTAAGCATTTCCATCATACAAACTAAAATCAGAGGGCCACATGGATTTTTTTTAAAAAAATATTCAAGGCAAACAAGTTCAGAATTCACAGATAAGGTATTTTTCTTACATGAGGGGAAAAATATCAACCAGGGCAAGACATAGCATCCATAATCATATCACATGCTAATGATGTATATAATTAGGCCATATCACTCTCGAAGGACTATCATCTGAATCATGGAAATCAGTTAACATACACTATTGTTGCATCTTTATCATTTTGTACTTTGCATTTTTCTCCTTTACTCGGTATCAATGTGTACCAGTTTAATTTCTTGCACATGTGGCACGGTTTGGGACTCGACCATTCACGCAAATATAAATCAAGGTTGTTGTGAAGCCTAAAGCAAAAGAGTAATCACACTCCATGGTGACTCAATTTTACACTATTCCTGTGCTATGATTGGAAGGCTGTAGAATGGGCAAAAATTGTGGACAAAATTGGGAGTGATGAGTAAGTGCTGGAATGCACATTTCTAGAAGTCTATGCAGAACAATCTGATCTGATTGCATCATCATAATCATCATGCCATGTTTGTCCTAGCTACTTGGGATAGGCTATCCCTTCGTTAAGCTCTATGCTACGGTATCAGTAATATTTAAAATAATTAAATCATTTTATCCCAAACCCCCTTATAGGACGGGATTCTCTTTGTCAACCTAAGACCTGATACTAATTCAGTCAGGAGGTCTCCCTCCTCCTTTAGAATATGTGAGCCCCCCATCATTTTATTGTGTTTGACTGCAACAATCATATTTAAAAACCAGTCTAAAATCTCGAGCCAGAGCTTTTTTTCTCTGACCAGAACTTACGAGTTCAATAATATATTTTGTCCTGTTGGTACAGTTTCACTACTTTTAATTAAATTATTAATAATGGAAATTAAATTATTAATAATGACATAATTAATATTTAATTTAAGTTGGAACTTTTAACTGTCCTTATTGTAATTAATTGTTAATAATCAATTAGTTGTGAGCTTCTGTCTATATTTGTTAATCAATTTGGTCACTTCAGTTTTCTACAAACAATTAAGTTTTATTTTTAGAAATAGCTTTGGTCATCTGTAAATTGTATAGTCTTGTTTGTTTTATAATGGTTTACACTTACAATTTATTCAACTTTTCCAAGTAAAATGTTAAAATATGTTATAATTTATTTTAAAAGATTATGAATTGTTTCCTTCCCCTCAACTTCTCTCTCTATGTATTCTCTCCCTCCCTAATTTCTCTCGTCCTCTCACCCATAGCACAAACCTCCCACCCAAGGTTTAAAATTTCGACCCGTGCCGAGGTTTCGGTCTCAGACCGGAACGATACGGTTTCAGTATCGTATCGTGCCATGCCGATGCAGTTTCGGTATTTTTTATTTATCTATAGTATTGATAAGATAAATATAGTTATGATGTATATAAAAATAAGTTATATATTGATTTATTATAAGTTCTCAATTATTGAATAATTTAATATTGTTAGAAAAAATAATTAAAAATAGTTTTATT
>JBBMJZ010000137.1:13799658-13811943 GCA_037833815.1 Zingiber zerumbet
CACATATCAAATACATATGAAAGTCTAACTTAAACTCTTTGACACACACATCAAAACCTAGGTCGATTGCACCAACACCTTCCACCTGAAGGTGGCAGACGAACGTGGGCGCCTTAGAAGCACCTTCAACTCCTGTTGAGGCCGCCTCCAGCAGTCTTCATCAACTTCTTTTGATCTTCTGCTGCTCCAATTGCCTGAGTAATTGTGGCCAACCGAAATAGGGCTCATCCGAACTCAATTTCCGGCCTTCTCCTCAAGCAGACTTCCGCTTCGGTTTCTCATCCCTCGAACGTCACATACGTTCTTCTCGTCCACCGGTGTACTCTTCTACAACACTTCGTCCCTCAGATGCACCGAGCCTGTCAGCTCTCTTCTCGTGTCATCTTTCTCGCTAGCCGCATCTTCTGCTCGACTTCCTATACTCCTAAACTCCTGTACACTTAGACATAGGGATCAAAAACAACATAGGACCTAACTTAACTTGGTTGATCACACCAAAACAACCATGGGGGTCCAACAAGAGGTAGTCCAGGAGTCCGGGTTAGTGGCTACAAGGGTGAGCCCAAGCAGCCAACCTTCTTCACCTTGGGCACCCGGACGGTCCAGGCGCCCGAAGTTGTTCCACGTGCTTAGACCAGTAAAACTTTATCCGCAGGCTGAGTTAGAGTACATCGACTAGCCGACTCATGTCATTGGTCCAAGCGCTTGGACTGATCTGGGCGCTTGGACAGATCCAGGCGCTTGGATCTATCCGGGCGCTCAGAGATGGATAAAATTCACCAGAAGAAGCTTTAACGAGAGCATGCCATGTCAGCCCAGGGATATAAAACGAGGGTTCGACCAGCACGTTGAAAACGTCAATTATAACAGCATCCGCTCTTGCGTACTACTCTAGAAATGACTCTACGAAGTCCGAACGCTGCTCCGACGATGACTACGCTCAAGACCAACTCCTAAGTCGTCGGTATTGTTTTACATTTCAGTTTTTTGTACCTAAATTCAAATTGTATATGCAACTTCCCTATTGATTAGTGATTGCCCAACGAAAGTGATCGATGATCGCGAACCTTAGAGTAGGAGGAGTCACAAGTTTCGAACCAAATAAAACAAGCTTGTTAGTGATTGTTTTCCGTCTCTTTCTTTCTGTTGCGTTTATTCTAATCGATTGTTTTTCGAAAAATGTGAAAAAATTATGAGTGTTATTTACCCTCCTCTTGTGCATCGATCCTACGGATAGTTTACAGTAATATAACTTTAAAGAGTAATTGGCATGAAGAACCAATTGTCCATGGGTCGATACTAGAAGGGTCGTTAAGATAGCAGATCTATGTTTTTTATAGGAGAAAAAATTTCCATGATTACTCTCATTTCATGGATTATTATTATTATTATTATTTTCCATTATTTCTCCCTCAATTTATTTAAGTAAATAAAGGGAAACTGTGATCAAATTGATATTACTAATTATCATATTAACTGGTCATGGGGTAAATGTATTGCAGGTGTAATATAATATATGAATACATATAAATTCTATAAAATAAATATTTACTGTCAAATAATTAAATGATATTATTTAATACTAGTATGATTTATTTTATAAAAATTTTAATCCAAAAATAAAATAGAAATTATGTTATTAATCATATCTAAGTTATGTAGCGAAAATATCTGATATCACCTAAAGAATCGATAAGATAACTGATGAGATATAGAAATGACTGTGATTTTTTCAAAAGAATGAATGAGATATAGATGGATTATTAATCATATCTCAAGTTATATAACGAGAATGTCTTATATCACCTGAAGAACCGATGTAGATACAGAAGTAGATAGATATCTACAGAAGTAGTAGATACAGAAGTAGTTTAGATGTATTAGATGGATTAGATACAGAAGTAGATAGATACAACTATGATTTTTTTTTCCAAAGAATCGATTAGATATAGATGGATTGATGTGACTGTATCGATATGTAGAAGAACCGAAACAGATTGATTAATATCTTGTGATACAAAAAGGGTAAGACCGTGAAAGTTGTAGTAAAAATTAAAGAAGGAGAGAAGAGGAGAGAACGATGAAGTACCGATAAGGATTGAGGTGGCGAGAAGAAGCGATGCAGATAATAGAAATTAGGTTATGCGTTTATGATTTGAGAATGATAGAAAGTTAAAATTACTAATAAACTTTGAAATTATTTTTGGTGTGAAAAGGAAAAAAATATTAATGTAACTCAATTTTAAAATTATTTTCGGCGTAAAAAGAAAAAAAAATATTAATGTAACTCAATTTTAAATTTTACCATATTAATTATCAGTTAACTATTAAAAAAATTAGATTCTTAATCAAAATAAAGCTTATGGGATTAAAATAAATAAATAAATAAATACAATTTAAAATAATTTTTTAAAGATAAGACTTTTTTTAAACTCTTTTCAAATTTTTGTTGATATTAAATATTTTTATTGTTTTATTTTTTTGTTATAATAGAGTTTCCTTGTACAAACAGAAAATTACACTATTGTCCACCATTTCCTTGAAGTTGAAATACCCTCGCATGTCACATTCCCTCGCTTATGGGATTGGTAAGGGTTTTTATTTTGGGAGAAAAAAAATGTAAACGACTCTTTTAAGAAATTGGATCGGGACTAGTGCTTTTTTTTAATAAAAAATGACACATCAGGAACGAGTGAAATTAAATGTTTGAATTTAAAGGACAATTTGCCCAAACCGGAGATCAAGCCAGCCAGAAGTCCGACCGGTTGATTTTCAGTGTTAAAAGAAAAAAAATGCACCAGCCGGGAATCGAACCCGGGTCTGTACCGTGGCAGGGTACTATTCTACCACTAGACCACTGGTGCCTGATGTTTGGATAATATATTTTTGAAAATTATATGTCTTAGAAATCATAGCAATCACAAGGCATTTTAGAGAGAAGCTCGGCCAAGAAGGCTTTGGCTCAGTCTTCAAATGTGAACTTCTAGGGGGGTCGTTTTCATTAACTCCATTAATAAAAAAAAATGATAGATCAGGTAATACTAAATTTGGGGTGATTGTTCAATTTTACTGAAAGTTTTTTACTAGTTATTAGAAAAAATCAGGAAGCGCTCTTAATAGACGGTCCAGAAGTCTAGCATTTTGTGATTGCACGTCTTATTTGAAGAAAAAATTCTTATAAATGTGTTATAACTAGAGATTAAATCGTGATTGCTTAGGTGATAACTTAATACACTTTAGCTGCACTACCCGGACGACATGACCTCATCAATGATGTTTCTACAATAGGTAGGATCCATCACGTGAATGTCATGCAGCTAGTTGGATATTACTCGGAAGGATCAAAAAGAACTTTGATTTACGAGTACATGCCTAATGGCTGACTTGACAAGTACATTTTTCTCCCAATGGAACCAATGGTTACTTTTAAAAAAACTCATACAAATAGCAATTGGTATTGCATGGGGGCATCGATCATTTTCATCAAGCATGTAATATGCAAATTCTACACCCCATGCATCGATCATTTTCATCAAGCATGTAATATGCAAATTCTACACTTTAACATCGTGCCTCGAAATATACTTATAGACAAAAATTTCACTCCAAAAATTCCTAATTTTGGACTCGTAAAATTGTACCAAAAGATTAATACTCTAGTATCTATTAGTGATGCAGGGGGGCAGTCGACTATGTTTGTAATATACTAAAAATATAGATAAGGATTGAAATAATTAAAATTTGACATAATTAAATTTATTTAGGGAAAATAAATTTATGTTAGTGAGAAATTAAGAGGGAATTAGGTTTTTATGAATTTATAGAAATTACTAGAATTTTTATAGATTTTAAATGAATCTTTTTATATTTTATGAGGATAAATGGGTAAGAGATAAAATCTGTTTAGAATATCCATTAAAATAAGGAGTTGATTGAGACTAAGGTTAAGTTTTTGTTATTAAACCCTAACTTTAATTAAACTTTATCTATTTGTCGTTGCCCTCTCTCCCTCTCGCACACGCCTGCAGTGTTGTGCGCTCGCACAACCATGCGCTAGACCATCGCCACCTTCTCGCCGACCAACAACAGTCTCCACCCCTAGTGTTGGCCTCAAACTCCTAGTGCTGCCACCTTGTGTTGGTCTCCGGGTGGTCGACAAATGGATGATTGAATTGCCTGAAACTAGAGTTAAAAAAAATATCTTGCTTTTGCTTAGCAAGGATTCACAATTAAATTAAGCAATTAAAGACAATTAATATTAATGAAAATAATAACAACTTAAAAGGAATAAGTAAGAAGGTCAAAATATACTCGATTACAACTTAGGTGATTGTTAATCCAAGGTAGTTGTTAATCCAAGGTAGATGAAAGCACTAGAAAAAATCTCCTTTGTTGAAGGTGAAGAAACCTCTTACACTCTTTGACAGCTCTGAAATAAACTAGGAATTGAATACTGAAGTTGTTGTTTATTTCCTAACTTCAAGGGTGTTTTTATAACCTCTAGAAAACTCTATCTGTAGCTTGAAGGCGCCTTTAAGTGGGTCCAAGGCGTCTTCAATAGGATAAGGTTTATCCATCGAAGATAAAGTTTTATCTTCTGCTAATGGCTATGGAAGGCGCCTCCAGCAGGCTGGAAGGCGCATTCGACACTGTTCTTAGAAGGCACTTTCCAAGCCATTGAAGGAGCATTCCCTGAGGAAGATCAGCTCCGTAACTGATCTTCTTTGCGTGGGTTATGCTTCGGTTAACTGGAGTTGAGTTCACCTGAACCTAACTTCGACCTTCTCCTCGAGTAGGTTTTCTTCCTGGCTTCTTGTCTCTCGGACGTCGCACACGTCTTTCTTGTCCACCAGTGTACTCTTTCGTAACACATTGTCTCTCGGATACACCAAACCCATCGACTTCTTTCCCGTGTCATTCTTCTCACTAGCTGCGTTTTCCACTTGACTTCTTATGCTCCTAAGTTCTTGCACACTTAGACACAATGCATCAAAGACAAACATGACCTAACTTAACTTGGTTAACTACATCAAAACTACTACGGGGTACTTACACCTTGCATCAGTGAAGCTCCGCTCTCACCGAGCTCACGCTTGCCGAAGGCCACAATTAGAAATGTAATTCCAATAAACCCCTTAACTATATAATAATGTTGTAATAAAGAGCCCAGGGCCGAATTTCTTGAGGAACTAACAATCGAATGTTTGTCTTAGATTTAGAACTATTTTTGGGGTTTTCATCATTAAAATGGGGGTTGTTTGATTTTTGGATTAAAACCTAGCAAATGAGATAACAAAACAGGTATGGAATTTACCCTAGTGAAACGAACACATCTTAACTATCCATTAATAGTGATCTCACAACGCATTGTCACTCTACGTCACGATTTCACTATCAACGGAATTGAACTAAAGTATGAAATTACGAACACTAAAAGGAATTGTAAACAAGTAGACATCTGATCTAATGCAAGTAAAAGAGTTTAAGCTAAACAAACTATGAAATTGAACTCATTGGTACTTAAGAAACGACTAAACTACTTAACAAAAAATCAAATATATCTAAACAAACAAAATGCTAAGTCTATGGAATTAAACTCAACAACTAGCTAAAGGAATATGTTCTACAATTGAAATGCAAGAACCTAAACAACAAATGCAAGAAATGAAATCAACCAATCTCTCAATCGCAACCAACTTTACAAGCAAACCGTCTTGTCGTCACACAAGAGGCCAGAGACGAAACCCTCAACTACGGTCGTCAGGGAAGAAGCACAAGTAAGCTCTGAACTCTGGAATTAATCTGAAGGTTGCAATCTCCCTTGAAGATACCCTCTCCAATGAAGCTTACAAGAACAAACCGAAACTAAAAATTTAGATTTGGAATTTTAAAGTTTGAACTAACCGGATGAAACCGGATGTTGTGAATGAATGGAGAGCTGGCAGGAATCACCAGAGAACCCCTCTAATAATCACTAATGAAGGAATGAAGAAGATACTGAGATGCAGCGGAAAATGTAGGGACGATCCAGAATTCAGCAAACTCGCTGTTGAACTTCCAACTAATCGAAGATGATCCAGTAGCTGCCCACTCCAATGTTGTAGCTTGAGAAGAAGAAAGGAAGAAGAGATCGGGGCTGTGGAGAAGAAAATCGTTGATGAACAACAACCTGAGCCACTGTTCATCCGTGAAAATCTAGATTTTTATACTCTGGTTTGAACCAGACTTTGGATCTGGTTCAGTGGGGATTTTAGCATTTTAGTGAGAGAATTTGACTTGAGTTGAGCTCCATGGTAAACTCCTTGTGATGGGTTGAATCGATTTGATTGAGCTTCTTCATCAAGTTGGTTAAACCAAATTTGTTTGTGCCTGGGTCATGTACCGATTTGGATCCACTTAAATGTCCTACAAGACCAAATGCAAATCATGAGAAATAATATGATGAATTAAGAGAAGAAATGTAATTTAGCTCAAAACAATTCTCAATTTGTAAACAATCTAAAATGTGTCAATTAACAAATGTAATTAGCTCAAAAATCATCAAATATTAACCAAAAGGATGTGTCAAATAAATGAGTTATCAAATCTCCCACACTTATTCTTGCACGTCCCGTGCAAGTAAACAAACTTAAAGAAACAACTAATGTTTTACCCCTCTAACCATTCTCAATTATATTTAGAAGATGATGAAAGCAAGTTACCTAGGATTGTCAAGTTTCAACAACTCAAGCATTCATGGTTTCAATTCTTACTTTGGTTAACTACATAATGACTTCAATCCATCATGAATCAACTGAGAATGATTTCAATAAACTAACTCTCACAAGGAAATTTTTTGTGGCTCTCAATCCTAATCTCAAATGTATGTAATAGTAGAGATCACTCAAGCTACTCATGTTTCATGCACTACCATATGTTTGCTTATCCTCTACTCTCCACCACTAACCAAAGCATTAAAATACATAATTATGAAGGCTTAAAATGATGACTAAGAAATCATGGGTCAAATGAAATCAAAGTATAACTGTTAAGGCAAGAAAAGAAGTCAATGTGATTCAAATGAAGGTGGAAGACATGAATACAATGGATGCTATATAGATGAACGGCCAGCCATACTTCCCTCTTTTCTTCTCAATGCAACACAACTATTTCCAAATTTCAGCTCAGCATAATAAAGAAAAGCTCATAACCCACTTATTTCCATGAATTTTCAGTAGTTTAATTCAATTTATACACCAGCCGTTCTTCACTTGTTCATTGCTCAAAATTCTGCAATTCTGGAATTTTTGAAACTATGCTATACTTCCTTATCAATTCATGTTCAGTTGTTCAAAAATTTAGTTCACAATTCTATATCAGAGAGTTAATTCACCAAAGTTGTTGAATCTTAAGTGTAACCTGATTAGAGACATTGTTGCATTTCCCAACTTAACAAAGTATCAACTTTAAGAAGTATTCTGGAATTCTGTACTTCAAAAACTTAATGGAAAGAACAACTAATAAACTCTTACTACTACAATTCAGGAATCAGTAAACAACTTGGCACCAACAGATTCTTTCAGCTCCTTGTTTCTATCTTTCAAAAAACTCAAAACGTGTTTAAATTCCTGTCACAATTTCCAGATATCATCATTTCAGCTTGATTAACAATTTGTTCTTCACTTCCCTTGAATCAACTTGACATTTGTGCTCCACAAAATTCAGAACGTCAGGCCCTTATGTGCTCCTTTATTTGCTTTTGTTGTTGTAGAATTCCTAGAATTAAAGATTAACGATTCCATCTCAGATTTGAATCTCATCAAATTTTGGAATTCTGAAATTTCTGAACTTTTGAACATCAATTCAAATTCTGATCTCCTTTATTTCTGATCAAGCTTCAACATTTAATCACTATAGATTATCTCATTTAATACTCATTCAATAACAGCTTGAGTTTAATTGATTTTAGCTCCAAAAATCAAAATGTTCAAAGTGGCACAGCTTCCATTTTCAAAGTTTCATCCTTTTACAATTCCTATTTCAGAAATTAGAATCTGTCCAATCTTCATCTTCCCTTTTCAATGCTTCAAATCCAATCTAGAATGCTATTTGAATGAAATGGTACTCACCAAATGAAGTTCCCAACAATTACAGCTCACTGTTTTAAAGTTCAGAATTTCAGCAATCTGTCCATATACGTAAAATATTTCAATTCCTTTATCTTTCAATCTACAAGATCTCCACTTATTTTGAAACTTCGGTTTTCTGGTAAGATGTGCCTGATTTTTCTTTGAATTCAGTTGTGAATTCATTCCATTGGTTTCTGAAATTCTGAATATGCCTTGTAGTCTCAAGATTTTGATACCAGGGCATTTCAGCAAAATATTCAGCAAGTTCAGATCTAGAAAATAGCTCATTTGATATTGAATCGAGAGGGCTTTGAATTCCATTCATTTCAGATCATAAACATCAAGAAAATTTTGGCACAAAACTAAACTTTCTTGAAAACAGGATTCAGTTTCAGAGTTTTGGTTTTCAGCTGCACACTTCTCTCTTTCATTTTTTTTCTTTCATTACATCCTCCTTTGCACTTGACCTGCAGCAAGATTTAACCACTTTCCTTGCAATAGCACAAAAATTTAGCTCGAATTTGAACTTCCCATAGCTGCAATTTTAGTAACCAAACCCCAAACTGTAGAATCAAGTGTTAAGTTTTCAGTTCCAGCTTGTGTGTCTGATTTGTATTCAATTTTAGTCTAAAAATCAGGTTAAACTCTGGAGAAGCAAGATTAGCATTTATCAACACTAAAACAACAGCTGGATTTCAATTTTTTTTATGAACAAATGACTTTAAATTCCATTTTGCACAGCAAGGTGCATATTTCAGCATCTTCTGCATAGTTTCTTGACTTTGTATCAACTTGTCATTGTTTAGCCACTAAAAGTTCCAATTCCTTTTCATCTAGCTTCTTAAGGTCCTTATCAATTCATCCTCCAAAAATTTCCAGGTTTAAGTAACTCTAGTTTGTTATAACTCCTATTCCAAAATGGCACAGAAATGCTTCATTAGCAGAAATTTCTGCATTTCCTTCTTTTCTGATCTTCTTAACATTCAATCACAATTAGCTTGCCCTTGTAATTCTTTCTTTTCTCTTGATTTTCACTTGCAGCAACTTCTTGATTAGTTGTGGCATTATCTCATTTCTAATGAACATCAAGTACAAAAACTTCCATTTCCATTAGCACTCTTTTTTATCAACAACTTTAGCAATTATGCCATTCATCATCATTGTTTCTGCTTTCACCAATTCAAATCCCCGTAATTTAACTTATGGTTTGCAGAAGTCTTGGAGGAATCAAGAATACCATGTGTTTCTACAATTCCCAGAGCTTCACTTGACCTTTTTACTGATTTAAATTCTGCTCCACAATTTTGATACACCTTTGATACAAACTTTTCACAAACCACTACACTTTTCACAAGAATTTCATATTACAGATTTAGCTTCAGTTGATTTCGTTAGCATTCCCAAATCTCTTTTTCAACATATGCCTCTTAATGTTTTTAATGTGGTTAACTTCTAAATTCTGTGCAGTAGCATTGTTCAGCTCAATTGGCACCCAACAAGAGTTAATGAAGTTCTGCACTTCACTGCCTCAGTTTAGAAATTAGTACCCAGATCAAATTCACCACTTGAAACTGTTATTGATCAGAAACTGGCAACATCCATGCATTCCTATTTCTGTTCTTGTTTTTGAGAGTCAGAGACCAATTTCAAATGCAACCGTAGGTTGTCTTGCGTCCTTCTAATCTATGAATTTAGAACTTATTCCAAAATTCTTACCAATTTCCTGAAAAATCAGATTCAAAGAAGTTTACAGTTTTCTTTTATGCAGATGACATTTGTTGTCTAAATATCTTAAAAATTGCACTTATATTGCTTTGGTAAAGAACTGAAACAAGGCTGATGAACCAATTACAGCATCTCTTGAAACTCCATTGCTAGCCATTCCTGCATTGTCAACTAAATACTGAATATGGTTTGATTTCTGAAAAATTCAGAAATTTTCAGTAGCTTTAACATATTTCAGAATTTCTGAGATATTGATATCTATTAATTCCTGAAAAATTACATATTCCATTAAAGCTTCAATTGTTATCACAGTCTTCCAAGGTTTCCCCTACTAAACATGTCTCCTAGAGTTTTGATCATAACCGCATGTATTTAGACAATTCAATCAAAGAAAATTTTGAACCAATTTACTTGTTTCCAGAACAATTCTGTTCTTGCCATTCCATCTCTATTCTGTTTTTCACTGCTGAATTCTGGGTAACTTCTATAGGATTTCAGCATTACTTTCGACATCAGCAGTGAACACTCGAGCATGTAACTGATCTCTACACTGTATGAAAATCAATTTTAGAAATCAAGTTTGAACTACAAAACAAATCTGCATTCTAATTCTGAGTTTCAGTTTCAATATTGATGATTCAAGGATATCTCATTATAACTCATGAAGGGTTTAACTTAGAAGAGATCCAAAAGTATAACTTCATTGGAGAACATATTTCAGTAGCTTCCAAAATCACTACTATTTTTTTTTCAGTTTCAGACATCAAACTTGATAATTAGAAGAACAAAATTTCTGCAGCTTCTAGCTCCTTTCAGATTTGCAACAACACGATTTCAGCTTCTACACTTGATCCTTTAGATACCTTCCTTTATCTAAAACTGGTATTCCTTCTTGGTTAGCTGATAATGATCTCATTGTATCTTAATTTGAATCCAAACAGCTTAATCTCTTTACAGAAGTTGAATCAAACAGTTTAAAATTTCCAGTTTTCACTGTTTCTGTTTTAGCAATCAGAATTTTGTCCAATCCAATTTTTCAGAACATATGGAATGAAAAGAACACCATTTGTTACTGAAAATACAAGATCTTCACTTGAGTTCTTAAATGATTTTAGGGTTGCTGATAGGATTTCTAGCTTTTCACCTCACTATTTTGAGTATCAAGTACTACCCATTCCTTCCTTCTTTTCAGATTAAATGATGCTAACTTGAAGTAATTCATTAGTGGAATGATACTCTTTAATTGAATTTCAAATTCTGATCTATTTGATCAGATTCCAGTAGCTACAAGAACCCACTGGTTCAGTTATTTTTTTAAAAGTTCTTGTATCGTTTTAGTAATTCTTAGCTCTGAAATTCAGATATAAAGTTTGTAGAGGTCATGGAGGGGCAAGAATCCCATTTGTTTTTGTACATCACATGTTTCACTCAAGCTTCTCACTTGTTTAAATGCTGTTCCTGATTTTCGATACACCTTGATACACAACCTGCATTTCCATGTTTCTGCACATTAAATGTTTCAACAAATTTCTGCTCCTGAATCTGTAGATTTTTGCAATTACAAATCAACCTCAACTCAGTCTATTTATCAAGCAGACTACCAGTAATTTCATTAGCATTCCATAATCTCTTAATGACATATATCATTAGCAATTTAAAAGATCAAATAACCTTTGATATTACAGCTCACAGCAATGTGCAGGTTTACAGATCTGCATTTCTTGCACCTTAAATCAGCAATTTAATACAAGTTCATACAAGTAGTACATATTGAGTATGATATTACTGCACAATGTCAATGTCCAATTCCCAGATTCAGTAGTCCCTTCAATCCATCTCTACAAATCTCATTTCTATATTTCTTTAGTGTACATATTCATCTCTACAAATCTTGACTTCTGCAATGGCTGCTCAAGGGCAATGCTCAATTTCTAAAATCATTTCAGTTCTTCACTTGCATCCCATTACTGCACAACAACAATGTCCAATTTCAGCCATGCTCTGTTTCTGAAAATTTAGAACTTCATTCCTGCAGATTTTCATTCTGCATTCAGTCTCAGATTCAACATTGCCATTACTCCACAGTAGCATTTCTGCATTCTTCATTAGCATTCTTAAATATATGCACATGTTGAGTAACTTGTGGAATTCTACTAAACAGTAACCTTTTAATTTCTACACAACAACAACCTCTAGATCCAGCAATAACTTGTTCTGAAAAAAGTACAGTAGTAATGCTAATCTGCATTTCTGTTGCATACAAAGTTCACTCCATAGTTTCAATCCTAATTAAGTTTTAGGATTTGTAACTTCAAAAACATTCTAACTAGCTTCACCCAAGTTCATCTTGTAAGGAATTCTCATTTGAGACTAAAACAATAGGAAGCAAAGTTCATGTTGTTGTTACTTCTGCTATTGCTTACTTTTTCGCATGAACAAGGTGAAACTACTG
>JBBMJZ010000137.1:13848346-13860168 GCA_037833815.1 Zingiber zerumbet
CACGGTAGCTAGGAAAGGTTCAGACCTTTGTACAAAATTTTTGTACAGTGGAACCATTAGGTTTTCCGAGTAGCAACAAACAGGTCCCTGGATCTCGGTGCCAATAGAAGGAAGTTTTGGTTGTTGCCTCAATAGGGGCAAAATCCAGTAGATCTAATAGGCTGGCCACCACTAGATCTCCGATTTCAACAAAGGGCATCAGCAGTTGAACGGGCAATGGAGAAGGGTCGCTAGGGGACCCAATTATCACTAGGGAATTCTGTGAGTGAAGAGGAGAGAGGGAATCTCAAGCCGAGAATGGAGAGGACCTGTGATTGACTCTTGGTGAGTAGCGACTTTTTCTAGTTATTCGCAAAGGCGTCTTGGATTCCCTTGAGAGTGTCAGTTCAATGTCTAGTGGGACTTGAGTTGCTTCTGTTAGATCGAGACACACATGAGAGGGGGGGGTGTGTGAATCATGTGGTTTTGAAAAACTTATTTTTTTTTTCTATTTTGAAAACAAAATGTGCGGCGAAAATACAAACAAAAATAGAAGAGTAAAAGCAAGTAAAAGACACGAACACAAGAGGTTTTACTTAGCTCTGAGTCTTTGGCGACTCCTACTCCAAAACCCAGGTTTTGCAGACCTATCAATGGATAATTTACTAAAAGCTTATTTCAAAACTGCCGGAAGAGGGGATCGAGTTCAAAAGAATTGGAGAAGTGTAATAGATTACACTTTCCGTTTGCAGAAATTAAGAACAAAAATTAAATTATATTACCAAATACTTTCGGAGATGGTCTACTTGAGCTAGGTGTTTGGACGGCTTCTCGGTGGCAATCGGGCATAGTAGAGTCGTAGCAAGGTAGCATCAGAAAGCCGGAGTAGTTGAAAAGCCAAATCGGGCGTGTACGCACTCGTATAGAAGTTGATGTTGAATGCTAGTGGAAGGCGCCTTCCATAGCCTTGAAGGCGCCTTCAATCCCCCAAATTTGATCTCGATCAATTTGACTCTTATTAATGTCGAATTCTAAATTTTATCCATTGGAAGGCACCTTCCATGGTTGAAGGTGCCTTCCATGAACAATGCGGAAGACGTCTCAGACACTGTTCACCCGAGGTCTTTTATGCTCCTCTTGCCCTGCAAAATGTGTTAATTCAATAAACCAAATAATAAACTACAAAATAGTGTTAGCACAGTAATACTAAGTAGTAATTAGATCTTATCTTTTTAAAATCAGGATCTAGTTAAGGTCTCAATTTAGATTTTTGAAATGGACCTAAATTAAACTGACATCTACTATCCCTTCGAACGGGGACACATCCTCACTTAGTCACTTTTCTCCCGTGACTTACCTCTACTTACTAGGTGTATAGTTACCTTCTAAAATCACACATCCAGACTTCGGGAATCAAATATCTCGACTTACCAGAATTACACATTTGATCTTCACCCATCGGGAATCAATTATCCCGATCTACCAGAATTGCACATCTAGTCTTCTTCATTCGGGAATCATACATCTCGACCCTTGCTATAATCCCACATCTGGACTTCAACCTGTCAGGAATCGAATATCCTTGTCAAAATCACACATCCGGTCTTCAACCAATAAGGAATCGAACATCCTGACGGGGGTTAGTCAACGCTACACACTCAGTAATAAGGTTAGATCATAATACATCTAACTTTAATTTATTTATCATTCTTCAAAACTCATATTTGACCATTGGTGCCAACTACACCAACAACTTCTACTAAAACTAGCATTAAGGTGTGCACAACCACTTTTGAAGGTGTTAGTCCAGCGTTTACTGGGACTTGAGGAGTCGCCTCTACCAAAACTGGCATTGAGGCGGATGCAATTTCTTCAGGGATTTCTGCTTTGGTCAAGTCAACAATTTCGGCGCCATGAGCTTCCAACTCGTCATCAGTCAGCCTGATCACCTTATCCAAAGTAGCTTTCAATATGGTGGAGGATGCAAAAATAAGGATGTATTTATAGTTGGAAAGTAAAGTTCACAAAAGAGAAAAGTGTTTACCAAAAGAAAGTTGAAGGGAAGCTAGAAGGGGCTCATCTTGAACATATAAGAAGTTCCTCTTCGAATAAGGAAGTGTTGTCAAACTTTAAGTCTTGTAGTTGCTTAGTTGCACGGAAATAGCCTCATACCAGGTGATTATCCTTTACGGAGAGGGGTGTCGATAGGTCACGTTGCCATCGAGTTGGTCATGGCACTGGAACCGGAGCCGGACGACTAGGGTTCCACCCCTTTTGGGATGATGGGAGACCCTTAATCAATCCATGACCTACCCGGGAGAAGAAAAAGAATACTATGTCCTCCATCTTCTTAGAATAAAAGAAATAGTGAAAGAGTTGAGCAGATATAGAGATTCGATATAGGTGGAACAAGATAACTATTCCAATTAAGATTTGGAATGAATTGGGCCCCAACTAGGACAAAAGAATGCGAAAAATATTGAGACACCTCGGTGAAGAAAGCATGAATAGGAAAGCGAAGCCCACTTATTAGATAACTTTGGAAGCATATAATGGAGGGGGTGATCGGGACGGTTGTTACCATTAGGGAATATTAGGACATGGTCGGCCGGAATCCCATAGATGGCCCTTATTTGAATTAACGAAGTATTGCTAAAACTAGATTCTACAAACCGGTACCAAGGAGTAGATGAAGACTCCACAACTATCACAAGACCAATACTAGGGTGAAGGCATTGGCAAGGAAAGGGAAGGCCAAAGATGGGCTTGTGAACATTCAACAACAGGAAAACACAAACAACTTGAAGTGAAGACGAAGAAGATCGACGTACGTATGAACAAGGGTTGCATAATGTGACAACAACCTTCGCAATCTTATTTATATAGTTGGGTGTTTGATCAGGACCCTTGGATCCGAACTATCTTGAAAGCAGGAAAGATCACCAACTGCTTGATCAAACACAGATTATGACAATTCCTAATAATCATTTCACTGAGAAAGGTGGTCAGTCTTTCTTGCTAAAGGTCATCTCACATTAATGTGATATAACCTCAGAGATAATGGCATCTTTGAGGCTCGAAAGTTGAGGCATGATAAATCATGCCCCACATTTAAGAGGTGTGGCCGCAATTAAGGTGCAGATCTTGATAAAAATAACGTCTGGGATTTGTTCATTGCCATGTGTTCAGAGAATCAGGATAAAAGGGATATCCTACCACATCATATCAGTCTAATCAGTTAGTTTTTCATCTCTTTCGACTGGACTTAAGGGGGAGATTAGTGATACAGGGGTAATCAAAAAGGTCACGTGGCTAAAAAGGTCAACAGTCTTGCTAGGGTGGCAGACAAAAGTCAAGGAAGTTGTGCTCTCGACTCCTAACTCCTGACTCCCAACTCTTGACCTCAACTCATGGTTCTCGACTCCTGACTACCAACTCTCGACCCCCGACTCCGGGTCTCGACTCTTGACTATTGGCTCTCGACCCCCAACTCCTGGCTCTCAACTCTTGACTATCGACTCTCGACTCCCAATTACCTACTCCTGAGTCCCAACCCTCGACTTGGTTTTATAACTCCCTCTAGCTAAACCCAAATAGCCTTAGCTATTAAGAGTTAAAGCAATGAATCGTTATCATGGGAGACGTGGACAACACAACCATTATTGCGATAATGACGGAAAACATAGCTATATACTCCGAATAAATGAGCTGTAATGGCCATTTATTTCTAATAACGTGGTAACGATCACGAGAAATGAAGAGAACGTGGTGAACAATCCCAACCCTATAAAAGGTAGTTATCCCTCATGAGAAGAGATATGTGTACATCATTCTCACGAACCCCCTAATAGTGTTCATTTTCTTCTTCATTCCACCGAAATCTTAACTTGAGTGTCAGAGTAACATTGCAGGGTACTCCCTGACTGTCCCTCTAACCTCTCATCCTTTGTCTTCTCTCCTACATAGGCCTCTGCGGATCTCTTTATGGTATTCGTGTAGCCTAGCAATTGACAGTCAAGTTTATATCGATGTCTACTCATCAATGACTCACCTATCGATGTTCTGAGGTAGGTGATCACAACCGACCTCAACGTATAATCATTAGCAAATCGACCATCAATGTTCTCAAATATTTTATCCTTATCTAGAGAAGAATCCGACATCTTTGTGAACTTAAAATTTGAGTATCTCGCTTTATATATATATAAAAGATTTTGTTATACTCGGCAACGTGTTTGGGCACCTCTCACATAAGGAGGCTCCTCTCCATGTAAAAGGTACTCACTCATATTGTTCACATGTATCGTCTAGCATAATAAAAAAAATGATAATCTTAGTTAGACTCAGTGACTACCTCTGGGGTGATCGGTCCAGTTTCACGGAAGTTTTTCACCAGCCACTAGGATAAATCAGTAAGTGCACACGGCGGCCAGCCTAGAAACTCAATATTCTTTAATTACACCTTCTATTTAGAGAATTTTTTTTTATAAATATACCGTAATCAGTGAAGAATCGGATACCTTTGTGAACCTAAACTACAGTGTCTTGCTTTCTAACTTCTTCTAGTTTTACTGAAAAATACAAAATGTACGATTAGGTTATTCTCTGACCACTATCGACGGAGACGTTCTCGTCGGTTGTATTTTAAAGATAAAATTCAAATCATATCCCACAGAAAATTGACATCTTATCTTACGATATATATAGATTATTCATTCGTCTCTAAAATTTAAATTTATCGTCCCACTTATTTCTTCCACGTCCGCCTGTTCATCGGCCGCCGGGCCCACTTATGCTATTATTACTATTAATTATTATGTTATTGCGTCGGCACAAAGTCGACGGCGTCCGCAGGCTTTCGTCTCCTGTGCGTTTAGTGGACATGGTGGACACTATAAAGCAGAAGCTGAGAAAGAAGAGATCGATCGATCGATTGAGCGAGGGATGGCAGCAAAGAGCAGGATTCTAGTCATCGGCGCCACCGGCTACATTGGCAAGCACATCGTCCTCGCCAGCGCCCGCCACGGCCACCCCACCTTCGCCCTCGTCCGTGAGACCACCGCCGCCGCCGATCTGACCCCCGCCAAGGCCAAGCTTTTCGAGGACTTCGAGGCCGCCGGCGTCACCCTCGTCCATGTACAATAATAACACATTTTTGTTGTAGGAATTTCTGGCCGTCGATGCAGTATTTTGGTTTGCTCTGAAATTCAATCGAAAACAGGGGGATTTTTACGACCACGCGAGCCTGGTGCGCGCCGTCAAGCAAGTCGACGTCGTCATCTCCACCGTCGGCTCCTTGCAGCTGAAGGAGCAAACCAAGATCATCGACGCCATCAAAGATTCCGGCGCCGACATCAAGGTCCGCACTCTTCCTCCCCCCAAACCAACCAATATACACCCACGCGCGACACGTCTCTGTTCGACATGCAGAGGTTTTTACCTTCCGAGTTTGGGAACGACGTTGACCGCGGCCGCGCCGTGGAGCCTGTAAAGTCAATGCTAGACGTCAAGGTGCAGATTCGCAGGGCCGTGGAGGCTTCGGGGATCCCTTACACCTTCGTGGCCAGCAACTTCTTCGCCGGCTACTTCCTCTCAACGCTTGCGCAGGCAGAAGCCACGGGTCTCCCTACTGACAAAGTCATCATTTTGGGCGATGGGAACGTCAAAGGTAATTAACGAACTAAACTAATTTAAATATCAGCATTGTTTCATCGTTCGATCATGAGTTTCGATCCATTCTGTTAATTTGCCAATTCAACAGCTATGTTTGTTGATGAAGACGACGTTGGGACATACACTGTCAGAGCAGTGGATGATCCCAGGACTCTGAACAAGGTTCTGTACATGAAACCCCCAGCCAACATCTTGTCTCACAATGAGCTCGTTTCCCTTTGGGAAAAGAAAGTAGGCAAGACCTTTGAGAGGGTCTACGTTTCCGAAGAAGAAGTCCTGAAGAAGATCCAAGGTTCTGATTAATTAGGATGCCATAATTTTCAGTAGATCAACAGACAGTTTGATTCGATTGCTTAATTTGTTTGATTGTTTTTCCCTTCTTTTTTCTTTTTGCAGTGTCTCCGGTTACATTGAGCTTAAGTTATGCGATCTATCACTTGGTGTTCATCAATGGCGGCGACGCCAGCTTCGAGATCGAACCATCATTCGGCGTGGAGGCCTCGGAGCTCTACCCTGATGTCAAATACATTTCTGTGGATGAGTACCTGAATCATTATCTTTAAGAGCCAGTGTTTCATTGCCAATTTTCAGCAGTTATGGATGCAAATAAATCGTTCTGTAATGGTTTCTTTCTTGTTTATTTTGTATGTGAATTCCATGGTTGTCTGTCTTCGTAATCGCAAAAAAGTATTCCAATTATTAACCATGATATCACACTCAAATGTTTACTCCAATATGAATAAACAACTTTTTTTTCTTCTTACTAATTAAAAAAAAATTAAAAGGACTGAACCCGTCTAAAATCGGTGACGTCTAAAATATCGGCGAGTTAGCTAAATGTGGACTAAGTCGTCATGACCAGAAGGAGAAATGCGATGGGTGAGTTGTAAGCTGACCGAATTGTTAGATCTCTAATAAAAAGCCAAGAATAGAGAGCTGAGAATCCCTAAAAGTCTTTGGTCAATAATGCCTACAAGGCTGCTAGAAGACAAGCAAAGAGAATCAAAGCATTAGAAGAAGTCTGAGTTGCCCTAGCCTTCCACTTTGATGCTTAAGTCAGATCCCTGGCGATGAAAATGAAAAAGATGAACAGTGTAGTAAAGTAAGACAGATGTGTAAGTAAATGTCTATAAAAATCTCCACATACCTTGGCCTGTGGGGCGGAGGCTTTTATAACCTGAGAGGATGAGGTGTTTCATCTGCGATGGTTAGAGGGGATGATGTGTTTCTGACAGAATGTCATGTCGAAATATGGAAGATGTTTCATCACCGTATTAGAAGGTCACATCAATCATATCTAGTACTATATAAGATCTCGTGGGATCACACTATGTCCACCATACTACTCCATGTGTCACCTTAGTCCACGTGCCACTGAGCAATTAAATATTTGGACCTCGGAGAGGCGTTGGGTCAGAGTGAGGTGAGCCGACGAGTGTGAGCGACAAGGCTGATCCGACATAAGGTGGATATCTAGTCGAGGAGTTGTGCCCCTAGAGTATTTGATCAGGGAGCTAAGCCCCTGAAGTATCCACTCAGGGAGCTGGAGAAGACGACATGCCAAGAAGTGGTGGCAGCAACTCAAAGGTCAGAACACGACAACGACTCGAAGGCCAGAACACAGCAACTGCTCAAAGGCCGGAACACAATAGTGGCTTGAAGGTTTGATGACTCGAAGGCTAGAATACAACAGCAGCTCGAAGGCTAGGTGGCTCAAAGGCCGAAATACAATAGCGGCTAGGGCTCCAAGAATCGAATCAACCGCGGAAGCATAGTATAATGAAAGTGCACAACAACAAGGGCTTGTAAGCATGATTGGCAACGAAAACGTATGACAACGTGGATCGAAGGTCAGATTGGTGTTCGAAGCATACGACAGCGGTGGCATGCTAAGCCGAAAGAGTTGGATCTGTGAAGGAGAGGGAGAGGGGGTGAAGCCCTGCTGTGTTGGTGAGCATAGAGGGAAAGAGGGTAGTATCTAAGGGAGGGAAGGAGGCCGGATGCCGGAAGCGGCGTGGTCAACGATGGAGGCGATGTCTCATAGGTCGGAGGTGGCGATGAAGGCTAGCAGCAATGACGGAGGCCAAAGGTGTAGGATCATTATACGTGAGAGGGGGGTGAATCACATGAGTTTAAAAACTTAACTTTTTTTGGTTTTATAAAACAACTATGCAGAGGAAAACTAAAAACAAAAAACCTAACACAAACATAAGAACAAGAACTCGAGGAGTTACTTGGTTCGGAACCTTTAATGACTCATACTCCAAGACCCACGATCTTAGACCGTATCAACGAGCAATCTACTAAAAATCTCTTTCGAAACTGTCAGAAGAGGGAATCGAATACAATATATCGAAGCAAGAGAAGTGTAACAACCTACACGTTCTTTTTTCATGTAATAAAAAGATGTAATTAATTTCATTACGAACTTATAGAAAGAGGATCCTAAGCGCTTAGGAGTTGGTGTCTGTCTACTAGCAGCAGTTGGAAGTCGCCGAGTAAAAGCACAACAGCAGTCAGATGTGTTCGTAGCAGCAGAATGGTCTTTGTAGCTTGTAGAGGAGATGTCAGATGATTCTTGAAGACTGCTCAAATAGGACTTATATATACTGTTGAAGGCGCCTCTAGAAGCAATTTTTATCCTCTCATCTTTGGAGTCAATAAAACTCGCAACCTGCGAATTTTATCCTCTTGAGGGCGCCTTCAAAGCTCTTTGAGGAGCCTTCGAAGCACTCTGAGACGCCTCCCCACTGTGAGAAATTTATCCTTTAATTTTATCCATGCGAGGGTGCGTCCGTTGGATCCAGGATGCCTCTGTGCCACTTCGAGATTCTTCCATGACCCTTTGAGATGTCTCAGACACTGTTCATCTGAGGCTTGCTCTTGTAAAAATATGTTAGGCTAATAGGAAAATATTTAACCTGTAAAGTAAAATTACCATAATTTATAGTATTATTAGTTAGATTCCGCATTCTCACGAATAGGATCTAGTCACCGTCTCACTCTAGGTTACTAAAAATGGACCCAAAGTAGACCCGCGCTTAAAGACCCTAATTGTGACTCATCCTCACTGGAACACTTTCCTCCAATGATTTGCCTTACTATGCAGAATCATTTGACTTGCCTTTGATCCACTAGGTCTTCCTATAGTTGTCAGGTCCACAGACTCAACTGAGTACTTCGGCTAGCTGTCAGGTCCCACGGATCTAGCCGAACTTTTCTTTAGATATCGAGTCATTCCTTGACCTATCTAGACTTCTACTTTAGCCATCAAGTCCTCTAGACCTAGCTGGATTTCAGCCTGGTGTCAGGTCCTCTAAACTTGTGAAGTTCTGCATACTTGGTAGAAAGGTTAGATCACGTCACACTTAATTTTAATCTATTTATCATTCATCAAAACTTAGGTTTGATCATTGATTCCAATTGCACTAACAAAAGGTGGCAATGAGGCCGAGAGGGGGTTTTCGTCAGAAAAGGGGCCTCCTCCAGGAGGCCTAGCCTATGACAAGGGAGTAGAGGAGGCATCGACGTCGGTGGTGATGTCATCATGTGAGAGAAAGAAGAAGAAGGGGTGAGGCAGTGAGATTTGGCTCGGAGTGATTGCATGAAGGCATCCCGATTGGGAGAAGAGGGCAGGCGGTGCTCGTGTGAAAGAAAAAGCCCTGTTCCCCTTCGACAAAAACCCTGAAAAACAAAAACAATGAAATCCCCAAAATACCTTTGCCATCCATCCGTCTTTTCCCTATTCCCTACATCACAAGTCTCTCCTTTAAGTCTAGTCAAAGGAGGCACGAGTCTGATTAACTGGACTAAGACTATTGTAAAGTAGAATCACTCCCGACTGCATAGTCAAAAAGAAATTGTTGAGAGTAGAGTTCAGATAGTCTAAGGGGCAGAGCCTGTAAGTATCCAATTGAAGAGTTGAGCCCCTGGTATTTGATCGAGGACCTAGACCCCTAGATCATAATCGAGGATCTATGCCCTTAGTTTCTGATCGGGGAGTTGTGCTCATACTGTCTGATCGGGGAGTTGTGCTCATGCTGTTTGATCGGAGAGTTGTGCTCCTAGTCTTTAATCGAGGATCTAGGGCCCTAGTCTCTGATTGGAGAGCTAGGCTCTTACTCTTTTGATTGGGGAGTTGTAATAGATCCTGTGGTCATAAGTGGGAGCAGAGCCCGTGGTTGTAAGTTGGAGCAGAATCTATGGCCGTAAAGAGGGAGCAGAGCCTATAGCTATAAGTGGGAGCAAAGCCTGTAGCTGTAAGACGGAACAGAGCTTGTGTCCGTAAGTGGGAGTGGATCCCATGGTCGTAAAGAAGGAGCAAAGCCAGTGATCGTAAGTGGGAGTGGAGCCTATGGATGTAAAGAGGGAGTAGAGTTCATGGTCGTAAGTGGGAGCAGATTCCGTGGCCATAAGTGGGAGCAAAGCTTGTGGCTGTAAGTGGGAACAGAGCCCATGGACGTAAAGGGAGCGAAACCCTAAGAATCGAAGGGAGCACCGTGGTATTATTACGGTAGGAGGACAAGGTACAACACCCTATACATTTTTTTAGTCATTTGCTGAAAGATACTTAAAATAAGTACACTAACCTGGAAAAGATAGCATTCAGGTTGACTTTGGCTACATGTCGATTAAGGTCATATTTTCTTACTCACCTAGTCACCATCTTTACCAACAATAATGTGGCTCGGGTGCTAACCAACCTAGAGGCCTCGGAGACGTTGATTAAATGGATCACCGAATTAAGCGAATACAATATTCAGTATCAGTCGAGAACTACTATCAAAGCTCAAGCCTTAGCTAATTTTCTTATGGAGATACCCGAGCGGATGACCGAGAGAATGTGGAAGGTTTATGTAGATGACTCTTCCACTCTGCAAGGTAACAAAGTTGAGATTCTACTAATATCCCTCAAAGAGGATGTACTCCCTCTTTTCATCCGGCTTGATTTTTGAGCGTCCAATAATAAAGCAGAGTACGAAGCCTTATTTTGCAAGATTTCAAGTAGCTAGATAGATGGGAGCCTCTTATGTCATAATTCACTCAGACTCCTAGTTAGTAGTTCAACAAATAGCTAGAAATTTTGAGATCAGAAATGAATTGCTACAATGTTATGCCAATGCTTTTGAAAGACTCCTAGCCCACTTTCAAGATATTAGTCTCCAAAAAAAATCCCTCAAGTAAAGAATCAAAAAGCAGATGAGTTGACCAAATAGGTTAGCACACTATCAAATTGGAGGACCAAACACTGTATCTCAGGTTCTATTAATCTCTCAAATTAACCAAACAATGAACCAAAGTACACTAGGTGACTGGAGGGTACCTGTCATCACCTATCTAGAGCAAGGAACTCTACCTGTCAACCCCGAACAAGCCTGGTTGTTTAAAAGGAGAGCTCTCCGATTCACTCTGATCGGGGATGTATTATATCGATGGAATTTTCTTGCCCCTCCTCAATTGCCTTGGTCAGGATGATGCTAACTCTATTATACAAGAAATTCATGAGGGCATTTGTGTAAATCATATGTGGTAAAGAACATTATCTTAGAAGGTACTGCTAGTCGTGTACTTCTGGTTGACTTTACGGGTGGACACGACTCGATTTATCGCTGCATATCTTCTTTATTAGAAACACCAAAAACCTCTCTCATCATCCAATCGAGTTCGTAAAAACTTCCACCGTGGCCTGCCCCTTTAATCAATGAGGCATGGATATTGTAGGTCTATTTTCCATCAAGTGACAACAAAAAATTCTCCTAATAGAAGTAGACTATTTTTCCAAATGGGTGGAGATTGTACCATTAACCCAAATGATAGAACAGGAGATCATGAGGTTCTTGTGGCAAAATATCATTTGTCGATTCAGTTTGCCTTACAAACTTATCTCAAACAATGATTGACAATTCCAAGGTCACCTATGAAAGGAGTGGTGTAAAGGTTTGACATTCAGTAAACTTTCACATTAGTGGCATATCTTTAGAGCAATGGGCAAGTAGAGGTGGTCAATAGGGAGATAGTAAGAGGTAGAAAATTAAATTAGATCATGTCTAAGGGACTTGGGTAGATGAATTACTTAATATCCTTTGGGTCTATCGAACCACCTCTTAAGAGAGTACCGGAATGACTCTATTTCATCTCGTATATTGGGGGGGGGGGGGGGGGGGGGGGGG